>OY744483.1:347084921-347412011 GCA_963556165.1 Tipula helvola | reverse complement strand
AATTAATAAAAAAAAATTATAATTATATGCAAAAACTGCTGTATCTCCCTGTAAAAAAATCGGGGGCCACCTTACAAATTTTTGGCAATCATAAAAAATTATACTACACGATTACCAATCGTGAAAACTTACAAAAAAAATTTAGAAACATGCAAAAATGATTTAAACAATGATTTACACCGATTTACGCAATATATTTGCATTAAAAAACCGGAAATACATGACGAAAGTGTGCAAATCAATTATAATTAGCATATTTGGGCTAATCTACGCCTAATTACTGTTTCAAATAATTTTTTTATTCAAAACACACAAAGTTATGCCAATTAATAAAAAAAAATTATAATTATATGCAAAAACTGCTGTATCTCCCTGTAAAAAAATCGGGGGCCACCTTACAAATTTTTGGCAATCATAAAAAATTATACTACACGATTACCAATCGTGAAAACTTACAAAAAAAATTTAGAAACATGCAAAAATGATTTAAACAATGATTTACACCGATTTACGCAATATATTTGCATTAAAAAACCGGAAATACATGACGAAAGTGTGCAAATCAATTATAATTAGCATATTTGGGCTAATCTACGCCTAATTACTGTTTCAAATAATTTTTTTATTCAAAACACACAAAGTTATGCCAATTAATAAAAAAAAATTATAATTATATGCAAAAACTGCTGTATCTCCCTGTAAAAAAATCGGGGGCCACCTTACAAATTTTTGGCAATCATAAAAAATTATACTACACGATTACCAATCGTGAAAACTTACAAAAAAAATTTAGAAACATGCAAAAATGATTTAAACAATGATTTACACCGATTTACGCAATATATTTGCATTAAAAAACCGGAAATACATGACGAAAGTGTGCAAATCAATTATAATTAGCATATTTGGGCTAATCTACGCCTAATTACTGTTTCAAATAATTTTTTTATTCAAAACACACAAAGTTATGCCAATTAATAAAAAAAAATTATAATTATATGCAAAAACTGCTGTATCTCCCTGTAAAAAAATCGGGGGCCACCTTACAAATTTTTGGCAATCATAAAAAATTATACTACACGATTACCAATCGTGAAAACTTACAAAAAAAATTTAGAAACATGCAAAAATGATTTAAACAATGATTTACACCGATTTACGCAATATATTTGCATTAAAAAACCGGAAATACATGACGAAAGTGTGCAAATCAATTATAATTAGCATATTTGGGCTAATCTACGCCTAATTACTGTTTCAAATAATTTTTTTATTCAAAACACACAAAGTTATGCCAATTAATAAAAAAAAATTATAATTATATGCAAAAACTGCTGTATCTCCCTGTAAAAAAATCGGGGGCCACCTTACAAATTTTTGGCAATCATAAAAAATTATACTACACGATTACCAATCGTGAAAACTTACAAAAAAAATTTAGAAACATGCAAAAATGATTTAAACAATGATTTACACCGATTTACGCAATATATTTGCATTAAAAAACCGGAAATACATGACGAAAGTGTGCAAATCAATTATAATTAGCATATTTGGGCTAATCTACGCCTAATTACTGTTTCAAATAATTTTTTTATTCAAAACACACAAAGTTATGCCAATTAATAAAAAAAAATTATAATTATATGCAAAAACTGCTGTATCTCCCTGTAAAAAAATCGGGGGCCACCTTACAAATTTTTGGCAATCATAAAAAATTATACTACACGATTACCAATCGTGAAAACTTACAAAAAAAATTTAGAAACATGCAAAAATGATTTAAACAATGATTTACACCGATTTACGCAATATATTTGCATTAAAAAACCGGAAATACATGACGAAAGTGTGCAAATCAATTATAATTAGCATATTTGGGCTAATCTACGCCTAATTACTGTTTCAAATAATTTTTTTATTCAAAACACACAAAGTTATGCCAATTAATAAAAAAAAATTATAATTATATGCAAAAACTGCTGTATCTCCCTGTAAAAAAATCGGGGGCCACCTTACAAATTTTTGGCAATCATAAAAAATTATACTACACGATTACCAATCGTGAAAACTTACAAAAAAAATTTAGAAACATGCAAAAATGATTTAAACAATGATTTACACCGATTTACGCAATATATTTGCATTAAAAAACCGGAAATACATGACGAAAGTGTGCAAATCAATTATAATTAGCATATTTGGGCTAATCTACGCCTAATTACTGTTTCAAATAATTTTTTTATTCAAAACACACAAAGTTATGCCAATTAATAAAAAAAAATTATAATTATATGCAAAAACTGCTGTATCTCCCTGTAAAAAAATCGGGGGCCACCTTACAAATTTTTGGCAATCATAAAAAATTATACTACACGATTACCAATCGTGAAAACTTACAAAAAAAATTTAGAAACATGCAAAAATGATTTAAACAATGATTTACACCGATTTACGCAATATATTTGCATTAAAAAACCGGAAATACATGACGAAAGTGTGCAAATCAATTATAATTAGCATATTTGGGCTAATCTACGCCTAATTACTGTTTCAAATAATTTTTTTATTCAAAACACACAAAGTTATGCCAATTAATAAAAAAAAATTATAATTATATGCAAAAACTGCTGTATCTCCCTGTAAAAAAATCGGGGGCCACCTTACAAATTTTTGGCAATCATAAAAAATTATACTACACGATTACCAATCGTGAAAACTTACAAAAAAAATTTAGAAACATGCAAAAATGATTTAAACAATGATTTACACCGATTTACGCAATATATTTGCATTAAAAAACCGGAAATACATGACGAAAGTGTGCAAATCAATTATAATTAGCATATTTGGGCTAATCTACGCCTAATTACTGTTTCAAATAATTTTTTTATTCAAAACACACAAAGTTATGCCAATTAATAAAAAAAAATTATAATTATATGCAAAAACTGCTGTATCTCCCTGTAAAAAAATCGGGGGCCACCTTACAAATTTTTGGCAATCATAAAAAATTATACTACACGATTACCAATCGTGAAAACTTACAAAAAAAATTTAGAAACATGCAAAAATGATTTAAACAATGATTTACACCGATTTACGCAATATATTTGCATTAAAAAACCGGAAATACATGACGAAAGTGTGCAAATCAATTATAATTAGCATATTTGGGCTAATCTACGCCTAATTACTGTTTCAAATAATTTTTTTATTCAAAACACACAAAGTTATGCCAATTAATAAAAAAAAATTATAATTATATGCAAAAACTGCTGTATCTCCCTGTAAAAAAATCGGGGGCCACCTTACAAATTTTTGGCAATCATAAAAAATTATACTACACGATTACCAATCGTGAAAACTTACAAAAAAAATTTAGAAACATGCAAAAATGATTTAAACAATGATTTACACCGATTTACGCAATATATTTGCATTAAAAAACCGGAAATACATGACGAAAGTGTGCAAATCAATTATAATTAGCATATTTGGGCTAATCTACGCCTAATTACTGTTTCAAATAATTTTTTTATTCAAAACACACAAAGTTATGCCAATTAATAAAAAAAAATTATAATTATATGCAAAAACTGCTGTATCTCCCTGTAAAAAAATCGGGGGCCACCTTACAAATTTTTGGCAATCATAAAAAATTATACTACACGATTACCAATCGTGAAAACTTACAAAAAAAATTTAGAAACATGCAAAAATGATTTAAACAATGATTTACACCGATTTACGCAATATATTTGCATTAAAAAACCGGAAATACATGACGAAAGTGTGCAAATCAATTATAATTAGCATATTTGGGCTAATCTACGCCTAATTACTGTTTCAAATAATTTTTTTATTCAAAACACACAAAGTTATGCCAATTAATAAAAAAAAATTATAATTATATGCAAAAACTGCTGTATCTCCCTGTAAAAAAATCGGGGGCCACCTTACAAATTTTTGGCAATCATAAAAAATTATACTACACGATTACCAATCGTGAAAACTTACAAAAAAAATTTAGAAACATGCAAAAATGATTTAAACAATGATTTACACCGATTTACGCAATATATTTGCATTAAAAAACCGGAAATACATGACGAAAGTGTGCAAATCAATTATAATTAGCATATTTGGGCTAATCTACGCCTAATTACTGTTTCAAATAATTTTTTTATTCAAAACACACAAAGTTATGCCAATTAATAAAAAAAAATTATAATTATATGCAAAAACTGCTGTATCTCCCTGTAAAAAAATCGGGGGCCACCTTACAAATTTTTGGCAATCATAAAAAATTATACTACACGATTACCAATCGTGAAAACTTACAAAAAAAATTTAGAAACATGCAAAAATGATTTAAACAATGATTTACACCGATTTACGCAATATATTTGCATTAAAAAACCGGAAATACATGACGAAAGTGTGCAAATCAATTATAATTAGCATATTTGGGCTAATCTACGCCTAATTACTGTTTCAAATAATTTTTTTATTCAAAACACACAAAGTTATGCCAATTAATAAAAAAAAATTATAATTATATGCAAAAACTGCTGTATCTCCCTGTAAAAAAATCGGGGGCCACCTTACAAATTTTTGGCAATCATAAAAAATTATACTACACGATTACCAATCGTGAAAACTTACAAAAAAAATTTAGAAACATGCAAAAATGATTTAAACAATGATTTACACCGATTTACGCAATATATTTGCATTAAAAAACCGGAAATACATGACGAAAGTGTGCAAATCAATTATAATTAGCATATTTGGGCTAATCTACGCCTAATTACTGTTTCAAATAATTTTTTTATTCAAAACACACAAAGTTATGCCAATTAATAAAAAAAAATTATAATTATATGCAAAAACTGCTGTATCTCCCTGTAAAAAAATCGGGGGCCACCTTACAAATTTTTGGCAATCATAAAAAATTATACTACACGATTACCAATCGTGAAAACTTACAAAAAAAATTTAGAAACATGCAAAAATGATTTAAACAATGATTTACACCGATTTACGCAATATATTTGCATTAAAAAACCGGAAATACATGACGAAAGTGTGCAAATCAATTATAATTAGCATATTTGGGCTAATCTACGCCTAATTACTGTTTCAAATAATTTTTTTATTCAAAACACACAAAGTTATGCCAATTAATAAAAAAAAATTATAATTATATGCAAAAACTGCTGTATCTCCCTGTAAAAAAATCGGGGGCCACCTTACAAATTTTTGGCAATCATAAAAAATTATACTACACGATTACCAATCGTGAAAACTTACAAAAAAAATTTAGAAACATGCAAAAATGATTTAAACAATGATTTACACCGATTTACGCAATATATTTGCATTAAAAAACCGGAAATACATGACGAAAGTGTGCAAATCAATTATAATTAGCATATTTGGGCTAATCTACGCCTAATTACTGTTTCAAATAATTTTTTTATTCAAAACACACAAAGTTATGCCAATTAATAAAAAAAAATTATAATTATATGCAAAAACTGCTGTATCTCCCTGTAAAAAAATCGGGGGCCACCTTACAAATTTTTGGCAATCATAAAAAATTATACTACACGATTACCAATCGTGAAAACTTACAAAAAAAATTTAGAAACATGCAAAAATGATTTAAACAATGATTTACACCGATTTACGCAATATATTTGCATTAAAAAACCGGAAATACATGACGAAAGTGTGCAAATCAATTATAATTAGCATATTTGGGCTAATCTACGCCTAATTACTGTTTCAAATAATTTTTTTATTCAAAACACACAAAGTTATGCCAATTAATAAAAAAAAATTATAATTATATGCAAAAACTGCTGTATCTCCCTGTAAAAAAATCGGGGGCCACCTTACAAATTTTTGGCAATCATAAAAAATTATACTACACGATTACCAATCGTGAAAACTTACAAAAAAAATTTAGAAACATGCAAAAATGATTTAAACAATGATTTACACCGATTTACGCAATATATTTGCATTAAAAAACCGGAAATACATGACGAAAGTGTGCAAATCAATTATAATTAGCATATTTGGGCTAATCTACGCCTAATTACTGTTTCAAATAATTTTTTTATTCAAAACACACAAAGTTATGCCAATTAATAAAAAAAAATTATAATTATATGCAAAAACTGCTGTATCTCCCTGTAAAAAAATCGGGGGCCACCTTACAAATTTTTGGCAATCATAAAAAATTATACTACACGATTACCAATCGTGAAAACTTACAAAAAAAATTTAGAAACATGCAAAAATGATTTAAACAATGATTTACACCGATTTACGCAATATATTTGCATTAAAAAACCGGAAATACATGACGAAAGTGTGCAAATCAATTATAATTAGCATATTTGGGCTAATCTACGCCTAATTACTGTTTCAAATAATTTTTTTATTCAAAACACACAAAGTTATGCCAATTAATAAAAAAAAATTATAATTATATGCAAAAACTGCTGTATCTCCCTGTAAAAAAATCGGGGGCCACCTTACAAATTTTTGGCAATCATAAAAAATTATACTACACGATTACCAATCGTGAAAACTTACAAAAAAAATTTAGAAACATGCAAAAATGATTTAAACAATGATTTACACCGATTTACGCAATATATTTGCATTAAAAAACCGGAAATACATGACGAAAGTGTGCAAATCAATTATAATTAGCATATTTGGGCTAATCTACGCCTAATTACTGTTTCAAATAATTTTTTTATTCAAAACACACAAAGTTATGCCAATTAATAAAAAAAAATTATAATTATATGCAAAAACTGCTGTATCTCCCTGTAAAAAAATCGGGGGCCACCTTACAAATTTTTGGCAATCATAAAAAATTATACTACACGATTACCAATCGTGAAAACTTACAAAAAAAATTTAGAAACATGCAAAAATGATTTAAACAATGATTTACACCGATTTACGCAATATATTTGCATTAAAAAACCGGAAATACATGACGAAAGTGTGCAAATCAATTATAATTAGCATATTTGGGCTAATCTACGCCTAATTACTGTTTCAAATAATTTTTTTATTCAAAACACACAAAGTTATGCCAATTAATAAAAAAAAATTATAATTATATGCAAAAACTGCTGTATCTCCCTGTAAAAAAATCGGGGGCCACCTTACAAATTTTTGGCAATCATAAAAAATTATACTACACGATTACCAATCGTGAAAACTTACAAAAAAAATTTAGAAACATGCAAAAATGATTTAAACAATGATTTACACCGATTTACGCAATATATTTGCATTAAAAAACCGGAAATACATGACGAAAGTGTGCAAATCAATTATAATTAGCATATTTGGGCTAATCTACGCCTAATTACTGTTTCAAATAATTTTTTTATTCAAAACACACAAAGTTATGCCAATTAATAAAAAAAAATTATAATTATATGCAAAAACTGCTGTATCTCCCTGTAAAAAAATCGGGGGCCACCTTACAAATTTTTGGCAATCATAAAAAATTATACTACACGATTACCAATCGTGAAAACTTACAAAAAAAATTTAGAAACATGCAAAAATGATTTAAACAATGATTTACACCGATTTACGCAATATATTTGCATTAAAAAACCGGAAATACATGACGAAAGTGTGCAAATCAATTATAATTAGCATATTTGGGCTAATCTACGCCTAATTACTGTTTCAAATAATTTTTTTATTCAAAACACACAAAGTTATGCCAATTAATAAAAAAAAATTATAATTATATGCAAAAACTGCTGTATCTCCCTGTAAAAAAATCGGGGGCCACCTTACAAATTTTTGGCAATCATAAAAAATTATACTACACGATTACCAATCGTGAAAACTTACAAAAAAAATTTAGAAACATGCAAAAATGATTTAAACAATGATTTACACCGATTTACGCAATATATTTGCATTAAAAAACCGGAAATACATGACGAAAGTGTGCAAATCAATTATAATTAGCATATTTGGGCTAATCTACGCCTAATTACTGTTTCAAATAATTTTTTTATTCAAAACACACAAAGTTATGCCAATTAATAAAAAAAAATTATAATTATATGCAAAAACTGCTGTATCTCCCTGTAAAAAAATCGGGGGCCACCTTACAAATTTTTGGCAATCATAAAAAATTATACTACACGATTACCAATCGTGAAAACTTACAAAAAAAATTTAGAAACATGCAAAAATGATTTAAACAATGATTTACACCGATTTACGCAATATATTTGCATTAAAAAACCGGAAATACATGACGAAAGTGTGCAAATCAATTATAATTAGCATATTTGGGCTAATCTACGCCTAATTACTGTTTCAAATAATTTTTTTATTCAAAACACACAAAGTTATGCCAATTAATAAAAAAAAATTATAATTATATGCAAAAACTGCTGTATCTCCCTGTAAAAAAATCGGGGGCCACCTTACAAATTTTTGGCAATCATAAAAAATTATACTACACGATTACCAATCGTGAAAACTTACAAAAAAAATTTAGAAACATGCAAAAATGATTTAAACAATGATTTACACCGATTTACGCAATATATTTGCATTAAAAAACCGGAAATACATGACGAAAGTGTGCAAATCAATTATAATTAGCATATTTGGGCTAATCTACGCCTAATTACTGTTTCAAATAATTTTTTTATTCAAAACACACAAAGTTATGCCAATTAATAAAAAAAAATTATAATTATATGCAAAAACTGCTGTATCTCCCTGTAAAAAAATCGGGGGCCACCTTACAAATTTTTGGCAATCATAAAAAATTATACTACACGATTACCAATCGTGAAAACTTACAAAAAAAATTTAGAAACATGCAAAAATGATTTAAACAATGATTTACACCGATTTACGCAATATATTTGCATTAAAAAACCGGAAATACATGACGAAAGTGTGCAAATCAATTATAATTAGCATATTTGGGCTAATCTACGCCTAATTACTGTTTCAAATAATTTTTTTATTCAAAACACACAAAGTTATGCCAATTAATAAAAAAAAATTATAATTATATGCAAAAACTGCTGTATCTCCCTGTAAAAAAATCGGGGGCCACCTTACAAATTTTTGGCAATCATAAAAAATTATACTACACGATTACCAATCGTGAAAACTTACAAAAAAAATTTAGAAACATGCAAAAATGATTTAAACAATGATTTACACCGATTTACGCAATATATTTGCATTAAAAAACCGGAAATACATGACGAAAGTGTGCAAATCAATTATAATTAGCATATTTGGGCTAATCTACGCCTAATTACTGTTTCAAATAATTTTTTTATTCAAAACACACAAAGTTATGCCAATTAATAAAAAAAAATTATAATTATATGCAAAAACTGCTGTATCTCCCTGTAAAAAAATCGGGGGCCACCTTACAAATTTTTGGCAATCATAAAAAATTATACTACACGATTACCAATCGTGAAAACTTACAAAAAAAATTTAGAAACATGCAAAAATGATTTAAACAATGATTTACACCGATTTACGCAATATATTTGCATTAAAAAACCGGAAATACATGACGAAAGTGTGCAAATCAATTATAATTAGCATATTTGGGCTAATCTACGCCTAATTACTGTTTCAAATAATTTTTTTATTCAAAACACACAAAGTTATGCCAATTAATAAAAAAAAATTATAATTATATGCAAAAACTGCTGTATCTCCCTGTAAAAAAATCGGGGGCCACCTTACAAATTTTTGGCAATCATAAAAAATTATACTACACGATTACCAATCGTGAAAACTTACAAAAAAAATTTAGAAACATGCAAAAATGATTTAAACAATGATTTACACCGATTTACGCAATATATTTGCATTAAAAAACCGGAAATACATGACGAAAGTGTGCAAATCAATTATAATTAGCATATTTGGGCTAATCTACGCCTAATTACTGTTTCAAATAATTTTTTTATTCAAAACACACAAAGTTATGCCAATTAATAAAAAAAAATTATAATTATATGCAAAAACTGCTGTATCTCCCTGTAAAAAAATCGGGGGCCACCTTACAAATTTTTGGCAATCATAAAAAATTATACTACACGATTACCAATCGTGAAAACTTACAAAAAAAATTTAGAAACATGCAAAAATGATTTAAACAATGATTTACACCGATTTACGCAATATATTTGCATTAAAAAACCGGAAATACATGACGAAAGTGTGCAAATCAATTATAATTAGCATATTTGGGCTAATCTACGCCTAATTACTGTTTCAAATAATTTTTTTATTCAAAACACACAAAGTTATGCCAATTAATAAAAAAAAATTATAATTATATGCAAAAACTGCTGTATCTCCCTGTAAAAAAATCGGGGGCCACCTTACAAATTTTTGGCAATCATAAAAAATTATACTACACGATTACCAATCGTGAAAACTTACAAAAAAAATTTAGAAACATGCAAAAATGATTTAAACAATGATTTACACCGATTTACGCAATATATTTGCATTAAAAAACCGGAAATACATGACGAAAGTGTGCAAATCAATTATAATTAGCATATTTGGGCTAATCTACGCCTAATTACTGTTTCAAATAATTTTTTTATTCAAAACACACAAAGTTATGCCAATTAATAAAAAAAAATTATAATTATATGCAAAAACTGCTGTATCTCCCTGTAAAAAAATCGGGGGCCACCTTACAAATTTTTGGCAATCATAAAAAATTATACTACACGATTACCAATCGTGAAAACTTACAAAAAAAATTTAGAAACATGCAAAAATGATTTAAACAATGATTTACACCGATTTACGCAATATATTTGCATTAAAAAACCGGAAATACATGACGAAAGTGTGCAAATCAATTATAATTAGCATATTTGGGCTAATCTACGCCTAATTACTGTTTCAAATAATTTTTTTATTCAAAACACACAAAGTTATGCCAATTAATAAAAAAAAATTATAATTATATGCAAAAACTGCTGTATCTCCCTGTAAAAAAATCGGGGGCCACCTTACAAATTTTTGGCAATCATAAAAAATTATACTACACGATTACCAATCGTGAAAACTTACAAAAAAAATTTAGAAACATGCAAAAATGATTTAAACAATGATTTACACCGATTTACGCAATATATTTGCATTAAAAAACCGGAAATACATGACGAAAGTGTGCAAATCAATTATAATTAGCATATTTGGGCTAATCTACGCCTAATTACTGTTTCAAATAATTTTTTTATTCAAAACACACAAAGTTATGCCAATTAATAAAAAAAAATTATAATTATATGCAAAAACTGCTGTATCTCCCTGTAAAAAAATCGGGGGCCACCTTACAAATTTTTGGCAATCATAAAAAATTATACTACACGATTACCAATCGTGAAAACTTACAAAAAAAATTTAGAAACATGCAAAAATGATTTAAACAATGATTTACACCGATTTACGCAATATATTTGCATTAAAAAACCGGAAATACATGACGAAAGTGTGCAAATCAATTATAATTAGCATATTTGGGCTAATCTACGCCTAATTACTGTTTCAAATAATTTTTTTATTCAAAACACACAAAGTTATGCCAATTAATAAAAAAAAATTATAATTATATGCAAAAACTGCTGTATCTCCCTGTAAAAAAATCGGGGGCCACCTTACAAATTTTTGGCAATCATAAAAAATTATACTACACGATTACCAATCGTGAAAACTTACAAAAAAAATTTAGAAACATGCAAAAATGATTTAAACAATGATTTACACCGATTTACGCAATATATTTGCATTAAAAAACCGGAAATACATGACGAAAGTGTGCAAATCAATTATAATTAGCATATTTGGGCTAATCTACGCCTAATTACTGTTTCAAATAATTTTTTTATTCAAAACACACAAAGTTATGCCAATTAATAAAAAAAAATTATAATTATATGCAAAAACTGCTGTATCTCCCTGTAAAAAAATCGGGGGCCACCTTACAAATTTTTGGCAATCATAAAAAATTATACTACACGATTACCAATCGTGAAAACTTACAAAAAAAATTTAGAAACATGCAAAAATGATTTAAACAATGATTTACACCGATTTACGCAATATATTTGCATTAAAAAACCGGAAATACATGACGAAAGTGTGCAAATCAATTATAATTAGCATATTTGGGCTAATCTACGCCTAATTACTGTTTCAAATAATTTTTTTATTCAAAACACACAAAGTTATGCCAATTAATAAAAAAAAATTATAATTATATGCAAAAACTGCTGTATCTCCCTGTAAAAAAATCGGGGGCCACCTTACAAATTTTTGGCAATCATAAAAAATTATACTACACGATTACCAATCGTGAAAACTTACAAAAAAAATTTAGAAACATGCAAAAATGATTTAAACAATGATTTACACCGATTTACGCAATATATTTGCATTAAAAAACCGGAAATACATGACGAAAGTGTGCAAATCAATTATAATTAGCATATTTGGGCTAATCTACGCCTAATTACTGTTTCAAATAATTTTTTTATTCAAAACACACAAAGTTATGCCAATTAATAAAAAAAAATTATAATTATATGCAAAAACTGCTGTATCTCCCTGTAAAAAAATCGGGGGCCACCTTACAAATTTTTGGCAATCATAAAAAATTATACTACACGATTACCAATCGTGAAAACTTACAAAAAAAATTTAGAAACATGCAAAAATGATTTAAACAATGATTTACACCGATTTACGCAATATATTTGCATTAAAAAACCGGAAATACATGACGAAAGTGTGCAAATCAATTATAATTAGCATATTTGGGCTAATCTACGCCTAATTACTGTTTCAAATAATTTTTTTATTCAAAACACACAAAGTTATGCCAATTAATAAAAAAAAATTATAATTATATGCAAAAACTGCTGTATCTCCCTGTAAAAAAATCGGGGGCCACCTTACAAATTTTTGGCAATCATAAAAAATTATACTACACGATTACCAATCGTGAAAACTTACAAAAAAAATTTAGAAACATGCAAAAATGATTTAAACAATGATTTACACCGATTTACGCAATATATTTGCATTAAAAAACCGGAAATACATGACGAAAGTGTGCAAATCAATTATAATTAGCATATTTGGGCTAATCTACGCCTAATTACTGTTTCAAATAATTTTTTTATTCAAAACACACAAAGTTATGCCAATTAATAAAAAAAAATTATAATTATATGCAAAAACTGCTGTATCTCCCTGTAAAAAAATCGGGGGCCACCTTACAAATTTTTGGCAATCATAAAAAATTATACTACACGATTACCAATCGTGAAAACTTACAAAAAAAATTTAGAAACATGCAAAAATGATTTAAACAATGATTTACACCGATTTACGCAATATATTTGCATTAAAAAACCGGAAATACATGACGAAAGTGTGCAAATCAATTATAATTAGCATATTTGGGCTAATCTACGCCTAATTACTGTTTCAAATAATTTTTTTATTCAAAACACACAAAGTTATGCCAATTAATAAAAAAAAATTATAATTATATGCAAAAACTGCTGTATCTCCCTGTAAAAAAATCGGGGGCCACCTTACAAATTTTTGGCAATCATAAAAAATTATACTACACGATTACCAATCGTGAAAACTTACAAAAAAAATTTAGAAACATGCAAAAATGATTTAAACAATGATTTACACCGATTTACGCAATATATTTGCATTAAAAAACCGGAAATACATGACGAAAGTGTGCAAATCAATTATAATTAGCATATTTGGGCTAATCTACGCCTAATTACTGTTTCAAATAATTTTTTTATTCAAAACACACAAAGTTATGCCAATTAATAAAAAAAAATTATAATTATATGCAAAAACTGCTGTATCTCCCTGTAAAAAAATCGGGGGCCACCTTACAAATTTTTGGCAATCATAAAAAATTATACTACACGATTACCAATCGTGAAAACTTACAAAAAAAATTTAGAAACATGCAAAAATGATTTAAACAATGATTTACACCGATTTACGCAATATATTTGCATTAAAAAACCGGAAATACATGACGAAAGTGTGCAAATCAATTATAATTAGCATATTTGGGCTAATCTACGCCTAATTACTGTTTCAAATAATTTTTTTATTCAAAACACACAAAGTTATGCCAATTAATAAAAAAAAATTATAATTATATGCAAAAACTGCTGTATCTCCCTGTAAAAAAATCGGGGGCCACCTTACAAATTTTTGGCAATCATAAAAAATTATACTACACGATTACCAATCGTGAAAACTTACAAAAAAAATTTAGAAACATGCAAAAATGATTTAAACAATGATTTACACCGATTTACGCAATATATTTGCATTAAAAAACCGGAAATACATGACGAAAGTGTGCAAATCAATTATAATTAGCATATTTGGGCTAATCTACGCCTAATTACTGTTTCAAATAATTTTTTTATTCAAAACACACAAAGTTATGCCAATTAATAAAAAAAAATTATAATTATATGCAAAAACTGCTGTATCTCCCTGTAAAAAAATCGGGGGCCACCTTACAAATTTTTGGCAATCATAAAAAATTATACTACACGATTACCAATCGTGAAAACTTACAAAAAAAATTTAGAAACATGCAAAAATGATTTAAACAATGATTTACACCGATTTACGCAATATATTTGCATTAAAAAACCGGAAATACATGACGAAAGTGTGCAAATCAATTATAATTAGCATATTTGGGCTAATCTACGCCTAATTACTGTTTCAAATAATTTTTTTATTCAAAACACACAAAGTTATGCCAATTAATAAAAAAAAATTATAATTATATGCAAAAACTGCTGTATCTCCCTGTAAAAAAATCGGGGGCCACCTTACAAATTTTTGGCAATCATAAAAAATTATACTACACGATTACCAATCGTGAAAACTTACAAAAAAAATTTAGAAACATGCAAAAATGATTTAAACAATGATTTACACCGATTTACGCAATATATTTGCATTAAAAAACCGGAAATACATGACGAAAGTGTGCAAATCAATTATAATTAGCATATTTGGGCTAATCTACGCCTAATTACTGTTTCAAATAATTTTTTTATTCAAAACACACAAAGTTATGCCAATTAATAAAAAAAAATTATAATTATATGCAAAAACTGCTGTATCTCCCTGTAAAAAAATCGGGGGCCACCTTACAAATTTTTGGCAATCATAAAAAATTATACTACACGATTACCAATCGTGAAAACTTACAAAAAAAATTTAGAAACATGCAAAAATGATTTAAACAATGATTTACACCGATTTACGCAATATATTTGCATTAAAAAACCGGAAATACATGACGAAAGTGTGCAAATCAATTATAATTAGCATATTTGGGCTAATCTACGCCTAATTACTGTTTCAAATAATTTTTTTATTCAAAACACACAAAGTTATGCCAATTAATAAAAAAAAATTATAATTATATGCAAAAACTGCTGTATCTCCCTGTAAAAAAATCGGGGGCCACCTTACAAATTTTTGGCAATCATAAAAAATTATACTACACGATTACCAATCGTGAAAACTTACAAAAAAAATTTAGAAACATGCAAAAATGATTTAAACAATGATTTACACCGATTTACGCAATATATTTGCATTAAAAAACCGGAAATACATGACGAAAGTGTGCAAATCAATTATAATTAGCATATTTGGGCTAATCTACGCCTAATTACTGTTTCAAATAATTTTTTTATTCAAAACACACAAAGTTATGCCAATTAATAAAAAAAAATTATAATTATATGCAAAAACTGCTGTATCTCCCTGTAAAAAAATCGGGGGCCACCTTACAAATTTTTGGCAATCATAAAAAATTATACTACACGATTACCAATCGTGAAAACTTACAAAAAAAATTTAGAAACATGCAAAAATGATTTAAACAATGATTTACACCGATTTACGCAATATATTTGCATTAAAAAACCGGAAATACATGACGAAAGTGTGCAAATCAATTATAATTAGCATATTTGGGCTAATCTACGCCTAATTACTGTTTCAAATAATTTTTTTATTCAAAACACACAAAGTTATGCCAATTAATAAAAAAAAATTATAATTATATGCAAAAACTGCTGTATCTCCCTGTAAAAAAATCGGGGGCCACCTTACAAATTTTTGGCAATCATAAAAAATTATACTACACGATTACCAATCGTGAAAACTTACAAAAAAAATTTAGAAACATGCAAAAATGATTTAAACAATGATTTACACCGATTTACGCAATATATTTGCATTAAAAAACCGGAAATACATGACGAAAGTGTGCAAATCAATTATAATTAGCATATTTGGGCTAATCTACGCCTAATTACTGTTTCAAATAATTTTTTTATTCAAAACACACAAAGTTATGCCAATTAATAAAAAAAAATTATAATTATATGCAAAAACTGCTGTATCTCCCTGTAAAAAAATCGGGGGCCACCTTACAAATTTTTGGCAATCATAAAAAATTATACTACACGATTACCAATCGTGAAAACTTACAAAAAAAATTTAGAAACATGCAAAAATGATTTAAACAATGATTTACACCGATTTACGCAATATATTTGCATTAAAAAACCGGAAATACATGACGAAAGTGTGCAAATCAATTATAATTAGCATATTTGGGCTAATCTACGCCTAATTACTGTTTCAAATAATTTTTTTATTCAAAACACACAAAGTTATGCCAATTAATAAAAAAAAATTATAATTATATGCAAAAACTGCTGTATCTCCCTGTAAAAAAATCGGGGGCCACCTTACAAATTTTTGGCAATCATAAAAAATTATACTACACGATTACCAATCGTGAAAACTTACAAAAAAAATTTAGAAACATGCAAAAATGATTTAAACAATGATTTACACCGATTTACGCAATATATTTGCATTAAAAAACCGGAAATACATGACGAAAGTGTGCAAATCAATTATAATTAGCATATTTGGGCTAATCTACGCCTAATTACTGTTTCAAATAATTTTTTTATTCAAAACACACAAAGTTATGCCAATTAATAAAAAAAAATTATAATTATATGCAAAAACTGCTGTATCTCCCTGTAAAAAAATCGGGGGCCACCTTACAAATTTTTGGCAATCATAAAAAATTATACTACACGATTACCAATCGTGAAAACTTACAAAAAAAATTTAGAAACATGCAAAAATGATTTAAACAATGATTTACACCGATTTACGCAATATATTTGCATTAAAAAACCGGAAATACATGACGAAAGTGTGCAAATCAATTATAATTAGCATATTTGGGCTAATCTACGCCTAATTACTGTTTCAAATAATTTTTTTATTCAAAACACACAAAGTTATGCCAATTAATAAAAAAAAATTATAATTATATGCAAAAACTGCTGTATCTCCCTGTAAAAAAATCGGGGGCCACCTTACAAATTTTTGGCAATCATAAAAAATTATACTACACGATTACCAATCGTGAAAACTTACAAAAAAAATTTAGAAACATGCAAAAATGATTTAAACAATGATTTACACCGATTTACGCAATATATTTGCATTAAAAAACCGGAAATACATGACGAAAGTGTGCAAATCAATTATAATTAGCATATTTGGGCTAATCTACGCCTAATTACTGTTTCAAATAATTTTTTTATTCAAAACACACAAAGTTATGCCAATTAATAAAAAAAAATTATAATTATATGCAAAAACTGCTGTATCTCCCTGTAAAAAAATCGGGGGCCACCTTACAAATTTTTGGCAATCATAAAAAATTATACTACACGATTACCAATCGTGAAAACTTACAAAAAAAATTTAGAAACATGCAAAAATGATTTAAACAATGATTTACACCGATTTACGCAATATATTTGCATTAAAAAACCGGAAATACATGACGAAAGTGTGCAAATCAATTATAATTAGCATATTTGGGCTAATCTACGCCTAATTACTGTTTCAAATAATTTTTTTATTCAAAACACACAAAGTTATGCCAATTAATAAAAAAAAATTATAATTATATGCAAAAACTGCTGTATCTCCCTGTAAAAAAATCGGGGGCCACCTTACAAATTTTTGGCAATCATAAAAAATTATACTACACGATTACCAATCGTGAAAACTTACAAAAAAAATTTAGAAACATGCAAAAATGATTTAAACAATGATTTACACCGATTTACGCAATATATTTGCATTAAAAAACCGGAAATACATGACGAAAGTGTGCAAATCAATTATAATTAGCATATTTGGGCTAATCTACGCCTAATTACTGTTTCAAATAATTTTTTTATTCAAAACACACAAAGTTATGCCAATTAATAAAAAAAAATTATAATTATATGCAAAAACTGCTGTATCTCCCTGTAAAAAAATCGGGGGCCACCTTACAAATTTTTGGCAATCATAAAAAATTATACTACACGATTACCAATCGTGAAAACTTACAAAAAAAATTTAGAAACATGCAAAAATGATTTAAACAATGATTTACACCGATTTACGCAATATATTTGCATTAAAAAACCGGAAATACATGACGAAAGTGTGCAAATCAATTATAATTAGCATATTTGGGCTAATCTACGCCTAATTACTGTTTCAAATAATTTTTTTATTCAAAACACACAAAGTTATGCCAATTAATAAAAAAAAATTATAATTATATGCAAAAACTGCTGTATCTCCCTGTAAAAAAATCGGGGGCCACCTTACAAATTTTTGGCAATCATAAAAAATTATACTACACGATTACCAATCGTGAAAACTTACAAAAAAAATTTAGAAACATGCAAAAATGATTTAAACAATGATTTACACCGATTTACGCAATATATTTGCATTAAAAAACCGGAAATACATGACGAAAGTGTGCAAATCAATTATAATTAGCATATTTGGGCTAATCTACGCCTAATTACTGTTTCAAATAATTTTTTTATTCAAAACACACAAAGTTATGCCAATTAATAAAAAAAAATTATAATTATATGCAAAAACTGCTGTATCTCCCTGTAAAAAAATCGGGGGCCACCTTACAAATTTTTGGCAATCATAAAAAATTATACTACACGATTACCAATCGTGAAAACTTACAAAAAAAATTTAGAAACATGCAAAAATGATTTAAACAATGATTTACACCGATTTACGCAATATATTTGCATTAAAAAACCGGAAATACATGACGAAAGTGTGCAAATCAATTATAATTAGCATATTTGGGCTAATCTACGCCTAATTACTGTTTCAAATAATTTTTTTATTCAAAACACACAAAGTTATGCCAATTAATAAAAAAAAATTATAATTATATGCAAAAACTGCTGTATCTCCCTGTAAAAAAATCGGGGGCCACCTTACAAATTTTTGGCAATCATAAAAAATTATACTACACGATTACCAATCGTGAAAACTTACAAAAAAAATTTAGAAACATGCAAAAATGATTTAAACAATGATTTACACCGATTTACGCAATATATTTGCATTAAAAAACCGGAAATACATGACGAAAGTGTGCAAATCAATTATAATTAGCATATTTGGGCTAATCTACGCCTAATTACTGTTTCAAATAATTTTTTTATTCAAAACACACAAAGTTATGCCAATTAATAAAAAAATATTTGCATTCAAAACCGGAAGTGCGTCACTGTAGTGTGCAAATTAATTATAATTCGCATAATTAGGCTAATATACACCATAATTACTGTTTGGAATATTTTTTTATTCAAAACAAAGCAAGTTATTGAATTTAGAAAGAAATAAAATAACAAATGCAAAAACTGCTGTAACACCCTGTAAACAAGTGGGAGGGAGTTGCGAAATATTTTTGCAACTATAAAACAATATGCTAAAGAACGACCAATCCTAAAAAGTCGCAAAAAAAATTTAGAAATATCGAAAAATGATGTATATTCAATTATGTAATATTTGCATTCAAAACCGGAAGTGCGTCACTGTAGTGTGCAAATTAATTATAATTCGCATAATTAGGCTAATATACACCATAATTACTGTTTCGAATATTTTTTTATTCAAAACAAAGCAAGTTATTGAATTTAGAAAGAAATAAAATAACAAATGCAAAAACTGCTGTAACACCCTGTAAACAAGTGGGAGGGAGTTGCGAAATATTTTTGCAATTATAAAACAATATGCTAAAGAACGACCAATCCTAAAAAGTCGCAAAAAAAATTTAGAAATATCGAAAAATGATGTATATTCAATTATGTAATATTTGCATTCAAAACCGGAAGTGCGTCACTGTAGTGTGCAAATTAATTATAATTCGCATAATTAGGCTAATATACACCATAATTACTGTTTCGAATATTTTTTTATTCAAAACAAAGCAAGTTATTGAATTTAGAAAAAAATAAAATAACAAATGCAAAAACTGCTGTAACACCCTGTAAACAAGTGGGAGGGAGTTGCGAAATATTTTTGCAATTATAAAACAATATGCTAAAGAACGACCAATCGTAAAAAGTCGCAAAAAAAATTTAGAAATATCGAAAAATGATGTATATTCAATTATGTAATATTTGCATTCAAAACCGGAAGTGCGTCACTGTAGTGTGCAAATTAATTATAATTCGCATAATTAGGCTAATATACACCATAATTACTGTTTGGAATATTTTTTTATTCAAAACAAAGCAAGTTATTGAATTTAGAAAAAAAAAAATAACAAATTCAAAAACTGCTGTAACACCCTGTAAACAAGTGGGAGGGAGTTGCGAAATATTTTTGCAATTATAAAACAATACAACAAACTAACATCAATACCAGATAGAAACCAACAACAAAATGTCTACAAGTGAGCAGAAAATACAAAGACAAAAATAGGTGACAGCACACGGCTTGAAATACGATGCCAAGCAGCAAACATTGAAGTTGATGACACCGAACACCAGCAACTAAAGGTTTTGCAACACATCAGAGCCTAATCTTACATAAGATAGGTAAATCTCAGGAAAATGAGATGACTAATTCTGTATATTAAAATCAACCGGATTATATCAACGATCAGCGAATAACTAACATACACGATCAAGGAAGCGCAAACAGTCTCCATTCAATAATAATAAATAATACTAACACTAGAATTAAGCAATAAATTGACATTAGTTTACATATCATACGAAAAGTGAAAATTTCTTTCTGAAATTTTCAAAAATCCGGAACTCGCCGATGGCTTAACATTAAGTAATCTATTTTCGACTGATGAGTGTTATAATTTTTTTTTCCACGTGTACTTATATTTTAAAGAATTTACAGAAAGAAGGATTTAATCCTACAGAGGTGTGACATGATGCACTTCTTAAAATAATCTACTTTGCTTACCAGAATACATATGTCTACCAAATTAGCTTCTTTTCTCCAAGATGAATTACATCCACACGCCATTACATCTTTTATCAACTTAAGCCAAAATTAAACTAACAATATGTAGTATTGAATTTACCATAAAAGATACCTTATGTGTTGACACATATTTCTATCACCAATACTTTTCGATATATTGAGTTGACAAAGTCGTCTTACGTTCTCTGTTGGCTATAAATTGCATTTGCATAATATCCAAGTTTCATTTACGATGGTATATTATTTATTTTATTTAGCGGTTGTAGAAAATTTGACATTTAAACATGATCTATTGAATAAATTAAAATATTTGTTTTGTTTAAATAAATAATTTAAAATTGTGTTAGTTGGTCATAAACACGCCTACACACCTATTTCATTTTCAATTTAGAACGCTGTTCGAATCTGTTAAAAAAATGACCTACTATTCTACAAATACTGCCAATTAGTGACATCTCTTGGCAAACATATAACACTAAAATTCTTCTTTTGGTGCTGCCTCTTTCAGAAAACATGATCTATATATATTTTCTGACAAACTAAACTCGCCATAGTAAAAATTGTTCGAGTTTAGTTTTTTTTTGGTCAATCGAAAACGACATAATTGATTCTTTTCGCTTTTAGCGCATAAACAACTTTCTTAAGAGATGGCACTGAAATCAACAACTTTCTTAAGAGATGGCACTGAAATCATTTGATTTTTTTTCTGTATTTTATAAAAATTCACTAATACTAAAAGTACATGTAGATTGAATATATAAAGAAAAATTTTAGTAACTTATTCGCCGGTTATATGAATCTCTCAAACGAAAGCAATATAGTTCAGGTTTAGTTTAGTTAGGTAGTCGAAATTTGGTAGAAAGAATACAAAGTGTATCCGCTTAGCGATGGTGCCGCAAATTTCACAGCTGTTTAGGGGTGGCTAACAGCTGGTGGTGTAGCGGGCTTTCCTAGCCCATGCATCACGTGAGTTAGCCATCCGTTGTAGCTTGTGAGTTTGCGGTTGCCATCGCTAAGCGACTGGAAGTATGCAATCCAAATTAAGACTGATTTGTTTGGATTGGATGGTATTGCCTAGTTGAAAGGGTCGTGTAACCGGCCAATTTTTTTTCTATAAATTATTTAATGGAGGCATTTGAAGTTATTTCCATTTTCCCAATGAAATTAAAGATTTGCCCATTTTTTGCGGCAAAAATCCGGAACTTGCCGATGGCTTTAACATTAAGTAATCTATTTTCGACTGAAATTACGTAGTTTATTAGATAGATAGTCACCGAATTGTACGTGGGTAGTTAATTTTCATACTTCTATTTTAAAGAATTTACAGAAAGATTGATTTGATCCAACAGTGTGACATGATGCACTTCTTAAAATAGTCTACTTTGCTTACCAGAATACATATGTCTACCAAATTAACTTCTTTTCTCCAAGATGAATTACATCTTTTATCAACTTAAGCCAAAATTAAACTAACAATATGTAGTATTGAATTTACCATAAAAGATACCTTATGTGTTGACACATATTTCTATCACCATTACTTTTCGATATATTGAGTTGACCAAGTCGTCTTACGTTCTCTGTTGGCTATAAATTGCATTTGCATAACATCCTAGTTTCATTTACGATGGTATATTATTTATTTTATTTAGCAATTAAATGTTTAACTCTTTTTTTCTATGACATACATAATTTTAAATAAATCTAATATTATTTGAGCTAATTTGAAGTAAGACCTTACTTAAGTTTAATATGAATTCCAAATTGATATTTGCTTCCAAGATATTTTAGTCCGTGCAGTTTAACAATGCAGCAGTAAAATGTTTAAGGATTGCGTAAAAGTAAGTATTGGGATTTACTTATTATTGAGTTTCTTTGTGAATATATAAACACTTTTTTTTTTTATTTATTTTATTTTTCATGTATATTAATATATTTATATACTATCCATTATTTCCAATATTATAATAGGTATAATTATATTTTGTCAATAATATATAAATATATATAATATATTATATATCATATATTATTCATTATATATATATAATGTATTATATATATTATAAATCAATAGTAATAATATAATATAATAATCAATTTTAAATTTATATATCGATAAATAATCATCAATAACGTAATTTTAATTTTATATATTTTCTTTTAATAATAATAATTCACGGTTTTATTTTATTTATTTAAATAATGAAAAAAGAAAAAATACAAAATTAAATAAAACTTAAAATGTGCACAAATTTATCCGATTTTAAACTTGTAACTTTAAATACAACTGTTATTTGATAAAGAATCGCCCATTATTCATTAACAAATAAAATATAAATCTATAAATTCAATCTATTTAAAATCGAAATATTGTGCAAATTAATAATCAATTATTTGTTATATTTCTATTTTTTTAATATATGTAATGTATTGTTCTTTTATAATAAGGCTTTTAGCAGAGATTTATATATAAAAACATAAATTAAAAATTATTAAAATTTAAAAAAAAAATTATTCAACAGAATTTTAATCATAATAATAATATAATAGACACTTAGGCGGCAGCGGCTCGCGTTAAATTTTTATTAAACTTGTTTTGTTAAGGAAACAAATTATAGTTTTACAACTTTAATTGATTTCTGTTAATTTAATTTTTTTATAACTTTGATTATTTATTAAATTTTAGGATAATAAAAATTTCTGTTTATGTTTAACTAATTAAATAGTACGATGTATTATTTTAATTTATTAGATATATTTAATTTGTATTATTTTAAATTGAATTTTTATAATATAATATTTTAATGTTTTATTTAAGCCAAAAAATTCATATTAAATTGAACAAAAATTATTAAAAAATAAATCATTACATTTTTTTAATAGCAATATTTGTAAACGATAAAATATTATTTCTAGGCAATTCAAATAATTTGTAACCAGTTTAAAAGCTATCAACTTAGGACTTGATGTTTTAGTTCTTTAAATTTTTTTTTTAATGTTTTATATTTTATCCTACTCCATAATGAAAAGATTAAAACATGAAGAGACCTTTAAAATAAACAAAGAGAAAAAAAATGTAAACCATAAAAAATGTATGCTTTGTTTACGTAATTGTTTAACCTTTTACCTCGTTTTTATTTATTTAAATTAATATAATAATAAAAATAGAATAATTATCTTATTTCTAATCAAATCAAAAATTAAAGAAATAAAAGTATAAAGAAAATGAAATATGTAGAAAGGAAAAATATAATAAAGCACATTTCAATAATTCAATAGAAGCAAATGAAAAAGAAAAAAATGGCGAACGGTATTCTGGGTGTTGCATAAATATTGCTCTATAAAGATTCATTATTTATTTTTGTTTTCATATTTTGATCAAAATGTCCACTTAGCTGACCACCCCTGAAAATAAACAAAATTAGTTAATATTGCTTACAAATTTATTACTGAATAGCTAATCAATAATTACTTGTTTTTCGGGTTCAACCCATTGTTCAATTTTATCAGGCAATGGTGCCCCTAACTCAATGGGAGCTGGAAATGTTGCATACTGTAGCGATTGCATTAAATTAATGTTTGATTGGTTTGGACCCAAATGGGATGGATTTAAATATTCCATTTGCCATTGCTTGAAAGATTATTAAATTTGATATTTTGAACAGAATTAGAAATTGAATTAAAATAAAAACTTACCGGAAAATGATCTTGAGGAATCTGTGGTGGTGGTTGCATATCTTCAATAAAATGATTTCTCGGTGGTCCAATCGACGGGTGAGGTGGAGGCATCCAATTAGGTGCCATTTGTTGTGGTTGTTGTTTATCCATCATCCATGATGGTGGTGTAGAGTCTTCCATGTTTGTACCAATATATCCTAGTTTCCAATTCCGTTCGGTTCCGATAGGCCGAGGTTTACGGCCATCATCTTGAATTGGCGGTGGTTGATTTGGTATTCCGCTAATAACACCTTGCGAATTATTTGGCGACATAGCTGGGGATCCTCCTAAATTTTTTGTCAAACCATTTTCAAGACCCATAATTTCACGCTGATTAACCAAATGGCCAAGCTCACTGAACCATCGATTGTTTCCTAGTTGTGCTTGATTTCGAGCTGGTCCTGGTGCGGCATTATACGGTACTGTTGTCATTTTTTGATAGTTATTAATTCCATTTTGATGGAACATTCCACCATAGTTTTGATTTAGATGCTGCTGAGCTGGAGGAATATTCGATCCTAATGCCTTTGATTGTGATTGAATGCCACCTTGTTGGTGCATTGACGAAAATGATGATGCACGAGGATTTAATCTTGACATATGGAGGGGATTTGTTTGAATATTTTGATGAAACATTTGTTGCATTTGTTCAGGCTGTTGTCCATAATTGATCAATTGTGGTGCCAAATTTTGCGCGGTATTTGTTGTCGTTTCAAAAAGATTTTGACGTATATTTGGGGTATGTGCACTGTTCGCTGACATACCGTATTTATCAAGTTGTTGCCTGATTTGATTGCCAGATGCGTTCATAACTGGACGCTGAACTGCAAGACCAGAAGTATTTCCGACCCCCGGTTGAGATTGTAAAATTTGAGATTGTTGATTATTTGGTTTTCCAATTTCACCATGAATAGAATTTGGAACATTTATTGTCGTATTTGAGTGTGATGAACCAGCCATGGAGTTTGAAACATTTGATTGTACAATTGAATTGGTTTGATGAGCTTGGCTTGGAGGCGTTGTTCCATTACCGGATGTTTTGGTGCTTACCGGTGAGCTAACTGCTGTACCGCGGTAACCTGGTGCTTTTGACGCGTCCACTTGAAGTGGTGGCACATTTTCCATAAATTGTTTGGAATTATTTGAACTGTATTGTTTTGCCTCCCATTGATTGCTATACGAATCATTAAAAAGGGAATATTCATGCGCCTGCGCATTACCATGTTGCAATTGATTTATTTTTGACTGCAATTGTGACGCTAACCCAGTTGCAGGAGATTGCTGTATTATTGACGTGGCAGCTAATGAAATTGACGACGATGAAGTCATTGCAGTCGAACTATTTACGCTACAATTGGACTGCGCCGGCGAAGACTGCAACAATAAAGGTGAAGCAGTAACATTCCTGTTTATTGATTTTGGTGGTCCAATTGGGGTAATTGAGCGAGTATTTCCATTGTTATTCACCAAATTACTATTTGAAGAATTATCGCTTTGTGGTGAATTTTGAGAAAATGGTGGCTTAGTTGAAGATCCAATAATGGCTGCCGTTTGCTGAACAGTTGAATTTGCACTTATACCACTAGTAAATGGCGCTGGTAGTCCTGATTGACTTCCGCATATATGATGTTTAATTGGTGAAAGTGCTATTGAATTTGATATACCAGATAATGGCGAAGGATTTCCCGTAAAATTTGATTTTTTCGTATTTGTATCAACGTTTGATGATAATTTTGCTGCAAATGTACTGGGCGTCGTCGAAGTATGAAAAGTGCCAATTTGATTCATAGTATTCGAATTGTTTTTTATTGTATTCTTTAAAACGTGCATTGAATTCGTAAAGGAAACAGTTGATTTACTCGTGTTAGAGACAGTCGTTAATGCTATGTTCCTCTTTGAGCTGTTTCCTCCAATTGAGTTTGCAGTAATATTCATTTGATTCGAGACATGGGACGCCCGATTTGATTGTGATGCAGCAAATAAACTTTTAAGATTCTGAGATTGTGGACGCATTCCAGAATGATTTGTCGAAGAAGAAAGTGAGCTGGTTGGCTTGGTAGTATTTATAGCTGAGATCGACGATGGAGCCGTAGTTGTTATAATCTTAGGCGGATTATTCGTAGGTAATGACATAGATTGTGACTTAGTAATAGCCTTAGACGACATAGAGGTGGATATTGATGTATTTACAGAAGGTAACGGTGTTGATTTTTCCCAAATGCTAGTTCCCGTCGGAACGATTGGTTTTGAAAGATTTGGGCGAGGAACCATTGTTAAAATATCTACATCAGGATCTTTAATTAATGTTCCGATTAAAATGCTTGCTTGCCTCGTTGCTTCAGGTGAACCTTTAATAGTTATACACCGATCACCCTGTGCTTTGCCTAAAAAAAAAGACCAGTTTTAAATTAAAATTTAATAACTTACAATTATAAATTACATATGTACTAAAATAGCATCCACAATAAATATAACCTTTGTGTCAACACAACTAGTATAAGAGGACTTCTTTTCAACAAAACGTTCAAAGCCGGGAATAAAAATTGATGCACAAATTTTGTGGCCACATACATATTTATCAATTCACAAATTTTTTTTTTTATTGACAAAGCTTAAGGTATTTTTGAGGGATTAATACAGGATTATTTAAAAATTATTTATAGTTTATCCGTAATAAAAATTCAAAGTTGACGAAATTTTGGATAATGGTGCTCACGGAAAATTCAATTTTCTTAAGTTTTTCTCACTAAACCATGTACATATATCTTTTATATTGATCTATGCAGAAAGATATTCTTGAGGGATTAACACGATTATAAAGATTAATATAAAAATAAGATATAATCAAAATATGTACTAAGAATATCGATATATTTATCGATACGAAAAAATTCAGTATCGATAAATATATTTTTTATTGTCAAAAAAAGGGTATGATCTCGGCTAATTTTTGATTTCCTGCTACTCTACGAGATGGCTAACCCCAAAATTTTTTTTTATTATAGACACAGTTTAGACCCATTTTTGGACATTTAGGCCCGATTGTATGAACGCGGATAGACGATATAACCTCGGATTTATCGTCGTTTGCATTGTATGAACAAGCAAATAAATCAATGGATTTTGTTATATCCGCTGTTTCTATCTTCTCTTTTCGGTGGATAGAACAGAGGATACAGAATGTTGTTGTTGTTTTTTATTGACATTTTAAAATGTTCACAGTTTGTTATTGTGTTATAATGGCGATAAAATTGATTAATTAATAATTATACGTTACCACTCAAATAAAAACTGCTCTAAAACTGCAATAAAACAGAGGATAGAAAAATATTTTAAATTGTTCATACAATAGGAAAAAAATAAAATTCTCGGATAAAGATATGTTTATCTGTACTCTCGGATTTTATTTTTTCTATCCTCGTTCATACAACAATCGGGCCTTTTCAAAAATAATAATTCTTATTTATTTGGCCTATAGTGAAAAATTTTATTTGTTTATTCGACGTCTTCGATGTATTTACCTATCAAAATTTTTCGAGGAAAAACGTCTCAGGACCTCTTTTCTCAAACGTCAAACAAAAAAAAATTGACAGCTGAAGTCGTAAGACAAAACGTAAACAAATACCAATTTCAGTCTATATTCTAAATTTGTTTTGTGTCTACAGAATTTGTCTAATTTGGATAAATTACCAATATTAATCGACATTTTCAATTTGTATGGCTATGGCTTAATATAATTCTAATATACATAATATAACAATTTAAACCTACCTTGTTTCTCAACCTCTATATGTGCTCCAGTAGCAGCGCGAATTGCATTAATATTACTTCCAGCACGTCCAATTACACGAGAAATAGCATGAGCAGAAACTTGCACCTTTTTACAACCTTGCTCAGCAGGTGCAGTGGTTGATTGTTGAATGGAACTCTTTCGAACTACTTCTTTCCATCCCTCGCCATCTCGTTTTCCATTGGTATTAAGATTAACGCTTTGATTATGAGCTTGTTTTGAATTTAATTTGGGATGTAATCCATCATGGTCATGATGTCCTTTTTTCAAATTGGACTTTAGTTGAGAATTATTACTTATAAAAATATTCTCATTATTGGTCGATGTCGACGGAGCGGGTTGTGGGCCATAAATTTCATCTTTGAGGTGTCGTGACGTCTCGAATACTAACGATTTGCGACTATGAAGATTACTATTATTAATAGTGGTAGAAATGTTACTGTGACTCGCTGTTGAGATCGAATCGTTATTAAGACTTGTATTCAACTTATTATTAGTTGTAGATGAGATGTTTGACGAAGACACATCATGTTTCTTGTCACTGAATTTCGAATAATTTCTTTGAATTCCACTACCACTATCTTTTG
Organism: Tipula helvola; assembly: GCA_963556165.1. NCBI lineage: Eukaryota > Metazoa > Arthropoda > Insecta > Diptera > Tipulidae > Tipula > Tipula helvola. Next base: position 347,382,389 of record OY744483.1, on the reverse strand, counting down.
GAATTATGTTCTCCTTCTCCTGATTAAATTTATTATTATCTTTACTACCTTTCGGATTTTTATTATTATTATTTGTTTCGTTCACTTTTTGATTTTGGGTTTGACTTACTTTCTTATTTTCAATTAATTCAATTTTCTTTTTAGGAATAGCACTAATTTCAGTAATATTATTATTTTCAGGACTTATGGAAATTCGTTCTTGTTTATTATTTTTATTATTTTTCTTTTTCGACTTGTTATTTCTTGCTTTATCAATTTGGTTTGATTTTACGTCAGCACTGGAACAAGAACTATGACTGTTAGCATCAATTCCTGAATCGCCTTCTTCACGATCATGAATATTTTGAACCGACACAGTGTTTGTGGTAGACACAGAATTTGGTTTTACTGTAACTTCTTCATCCTTATCACTGTCATCATCTTCATCTTTATCATCATCCTCATCGTCGTCTTCTTCATCTTTATCATCAATGTTGCTACTACCCTTTGAGTTCGTGTTCGTTTTAAACAATTCGATCATTTTTCGCTTCTCTTTCTTTTCAATTTTTTTTTTCTTTTTTCGTTCGCGACGTCGTGCCGCCGCGGCCCTTCTACTTTCCTCCCTTGTCTTCTCCATGTCTAATTCTTCGAGCAAAATAGAAGCATTTTTATTAGCTTTCACAGCTTGAGCTTCTTTAGCCGCGCGAATTATTTTCACACATTCATTACATTTTTCTAATAATTCTTTATCACTAACTGTATTTATATAACGAGTCATTTCTTGATCAGATGGGAATTGTGTAACATGGTTTACCATCCATTTAACAACTTTGGTATGTCCTTTGCGAAACGCAGCCATAAGACACGACACTTTACGATTGTCTTGAGAATCAATATCTGCTGAAGCATTATAAAGTACTTCAACAACTTGTAGATGTCCACCGTTGGCGGCCAACCATAACGGTGAATTACCTTTTTTATTTTTTACTTCAACAGCAGCCCCACGGGATAAAAGTAATTCAACAAATTTTATGTGACCTTTATCAGCAGCTATTGTTAAAGCAGTATCTCGCGACGAAGGCACCGGTGCTGCATTTACATCAGCTCCTTTGTCGAGAAGTACTCTACCAACTTCAATATATCCACCGCTAGCGGCTTCCATAAGTGGTGTTAACCCAGTTTTAGCCCGGTGTTCAACATTTGCTTTGCGATCTAATAATAAACTAACAACTTCGTGCCTTCCTTGAAAACATGCTAATGTTAAAGCAGTATTACGGTTTGTTTCAATTTGGGCATTAATATCTGAGCCCATGTCCAATAGTAATTTAACTGCAGCAGTATGACCGTTCATAGCTGCCAACATTAATGGTGATATGCCCAGTTTACTACCAGTACGCGAATTTATTTCAGCACCAGAGCTAAGTAATAACTTAATGATATTTACATATCCCCCACTAGCAGCTAGGCTTAACGGTGTATAATCAGACACGTTACGGTGTTCCTTATTTGCGCCAACATTTAATAATAATTCAACTACTTCATAGCGCCCACCTGAACATGCTAGAGATAAAGGAGTGTCTTTAGTTCTTTCTGATTGTGCCTCTAATTCAGCTCCATGCTTTAATAAGGTTTCAACAACTTTTTCATGACCAGCTGTCGCTGCTAGAATTAATGGCGTAAAGCCTTTCTTATCACGATGCTCAATATTTGCCCCACGAGTTATTAATAACTCAACTAATTCTTCATGACCACCCGCACACGCCAAAGTTAATGCTGTATCGTGATTCGAATCTGTTTCAGAATCAACATCTATCGTTTTTTCTTGTGCTACATTAGATGTACCCGCTACTGGAAATTGGGACACGGTATTACCGTGTTGATGTTGGCCTGCTGGTGCTTGTCGTAAAGATGAATATCGATTTTTATCTTTTCTAGATTTTTCGGTGCTTTTCTTTGATGGCCTATCCGAAGAAATTACACTTTTAGAAGTTATTGGTACGACTTGATTTTGATTCATTTGTACCATGGCAGGTGTTATTACGGTTCCACCATTTGGATTTTGTTGAGTTTGAGTGGCTACTTGATGTTGATTGCAATGTTGAGCCTGTACTTGGGTTTGTTGAGCAATCACAGGATGAAGTGCAATATTATTTTGATGTAATAAATTTGGCGTTAATTGAATATTTGGTTGGATTTGAACACCAGTTTGGGTTTGCTGTGCAATCGTTTGAGTTGGTGGTATTTGATGGGCTTGTGTTTGATTAGTAACCAAAGCTGCTTGTTGTTGAGATGGTGGTGAATGTGGTTGCTGTTGCGCTTGTTGACCTTGCTGAGCAGGTGGTAATTGAAATAATAATTGAAGCGGTGGCGAAGTTTTATCTGTTTCCACATTAAAAACTAATTTCGCTTGCTGTTGGGCATCGACAAGTGAATTTTGTTGTTGTTGCAACTGAAGCTGTTGTTGTTGGTGCTGCTGCTGCTGTGTATCGATCATTGGTATTGTTGACGTTGAAACCATCGATGACGATTGACACTGTGAAGTCAAATGAGGTGGTAGTGATGTCAAAGTAAATGTATTTGGAGTTTGGAGATGCTGTTCAATTGCCGAAGTTGGGATGATTGACAGCGATGCATTATGCTGATTCTAAATTTACGAACATTTTTAATAAAATTCATAATAAACTTTCAAAAAATTACCTGTAGATGACTTAATAATTGTAATTGTTCAACAGATAATTGTTGTTGCAACTGTTGCTGCAATTGTTGATGATCGATTGTCATCACCGGATTATTTTGTTGTTGCCTTTGTTGTTCTTCTAATGTAGCTGCAGATGGTGAAGATGTAGTATCAGCTAAGGTTAACTGAGTTGGCTGAGCTGTATTTCCTTGCCACTGTCCTGTCCACCTTGTCTTACAAAATGAATTTATACCAATTAAATTGGTGTAAGTTTCGAACTCGTGACAAGTCAAATTAGCAGCAATTTCCTGTAATAAAAAAAATATATACAAAATAACTCAATAATACATTGCAATAATTATAAAATTTATCTAGACTACCTGTAAAGCAACCGGTAAATCCGGAACGCCATGTAGCGCACTTATTACCTCGTCTAAGTAATCAACCCATTCTAAATTGCACGGCTCTCTGGAACCATCAGCTGCTGCATTAGCCACATTTCCCACATCTTCAGTTGTAAACGAATTTAATGGTTCATCCAAAGGTGGATATATACCACATTCAGATATTGTTTCGGAATCATGATCTTCAACTGTAAACATGTGTAATTGATCATCAGTTTCACTCATTGAATCTGAAAGAAATATAATAAGAAATATTAAAGTAGATAATAATACAAAAGATATATTCTTTAAACTAACTGTGTTGAGATTGGTTAGTATTAAGTTTAGCGTGTGGTTGTGGCAGAATAAATTGAGGATTAACATTCGATTTAATCCCTTGATGATTAACATGCTGATGTACTTGTACAAAATCTTGAGCTGTTGTCAATTCAGTTTTAATATCTTGCATAACTTCACAAAATATTCGCGATAAATCAGCTAATTCTGAATCTAAACAATTTCAACAAAATACAAGAATATATTTCAATAAAAAGGTTTGGTTTGTTATAATATTTTTGGGACAACTTACTGTTCACAGAAATATTTTTGCTCGGTGATGATGGCATAAGTTCACTGGCTACTGTTAAAGGAGGTGATTCAGATGGAGATTTTGGCTGGTCGCTACATAAGCGCTGGGCAAACTTTTGAAATGGATGATTTGGAATTGTTGCCACCATTTGGAGCATTTTCTGATTAAGCTGCGTATTCGAAATAAGTTGACTAAATTGCTGTTCTTCTTGTTCCGTTAAAAGCATTGTTGATTGAGGTTGTTGATTAACAATAGGAACCATATTGATGCTATTTTGGGAATTATTATTTGGAGACGAAATAATCTGTTGTAAATTATTAATCGTTGTGGAATTCGATGATGTTGCACGATTGTGAACTAATGGTTGCAAAATACCGACCGATTGTGCTTGTTGATTTGACTCATTTAGATTTTGATTAATTTGTGGTGGTGAAATCATTTGAGTTCCTGTGTGAAATGGTTTTGGTGAAGTGGCGTGATGTAATATTATTTGATTTGATTGTTGTGGCTGTAAGGTAATATTTGCCAATGAATGTTGTACAATTTGCAAATTTTGATCTGTTGTTGTTGAAGATAGTGATGCGGCTGGCTAGAATATTAAAAAATGTAAATACATAACATAATATTGTCAACCGACAAATTAATTATTTCAAATGTTAAACAGAATATACCAAATTGTTATAAATTGATACCATTTGATTTTGCTGTAATACTCCTGTCGATTTTTTCAAATTTTTTGGTTTTACTTTAGGTCGATCACTAATTGCTGTATTTGGTGAAACTTCAGAAGGTGCTGAAATATGAGTTGTAGTTGTTTGAGTTTTATTCAACTGACCTCGTTGTGGTGTAGCTGCTGCAGTAGTTTGAGGATTTTGTTGCAATGGCGTTGATGGCAAGGCATTTGCCGTTAATAAAAATGTACTATCTGAAGCTTTTGCACCTTAATTTAAAACAAATTTAGGGTAATTTTTATAAGAAAATAAACATAACTATGTATATAATTTAGGTTATTTTGTAAGCTAATTTTTTATAATGAAACAATTATTTGGTTACTTAGCTATTAATAAATTTTCTATTCATTATTTTTGTAAAAAATACAACGTTTCGATGGAACATTCCGTCATTGTCAAAGGTACAATTTATACAAAGAACTTTTGCCTTAGTATTTTATAAAATGCTAACACTTAATTCGCCGGCTATTTTACTAGAAACATTACCTAAACCACCGGCAAAAAATATATTCCTACGACCAGTTTTATTGTTTAGCCTTTTCGAACGCCATATAAAATTAACTTACTTTCAAAAATAAATTATGTATCTAGCACACCTGTGCACAATAAAAATGGCAGCAATGTGTGGCATTGCTCATATAACTGTAATATGAAATTAAATACATTCGTACAAGAGAAACAAAAAAAAATTCAAAAAAAACAGTTGGTTGAAGCGATGAAAATAATGTACACAATAATATTGTACAAGGCGTTCAAGAGGATTAATTATGATACTGTAATATAAACAGTATACCACGTCTGGTTCAAGAGCAGTATATTATCTTTTATATAAAACACACGAATACGCTTTTAGGCTGGCCCGGCGATTTACCGGTGGCCCAATATTACGCTTTAAGGCGGGCCCAGTGAATTAAGTGTTAATAAATTCTATTTCTCTACTTTATTTAAAATAAAATTAGATACACTCGAGTCTCGAGTTGCATCATGCGACTTGCGTCGTTTCAACTTGCGTCGCAAAATATTGTAAAACTGTAAATCTATTTGCGTCGCATTTTGTTATCGCATTAAAACTGTTTACCGTTAATAATTTCAAAACAATTTTTTTTTGGTTTCCGAGTTGCGTTGTTTTGAGCTGCGTCGCATTTTCTGTGGAACGTATTAGCGACGCAACTCGAGACTCTAGTGTATTGTTGTTTTATAAAGATAATTTATTGGTTTTTGTGAAAACACGTAGGTAGTCTGCATTTTTACAAATTAATTTAATTTTATTAATATTTATTAAATTTTTTTAATATCTCAGACAGACTATCTATTGACGAACTCTCTTACCCACTAATAATAATTTAAAATTCTTCCTTTAGTCGTCAAATGTAGAACAGTGGTTAAGAGAGTTACTTACCATGCGCTGCGGTGTTAAACACGATTTTCGCCACTGGCCAAAAATTTAATTAATAATAACACAACAGACGTAACCACCTACCGTATGTAAATCATTCATTGGGCTACCACAACAACCAACACAAAAGTATATACGATGCCTAATATTGCCAACACCAAGCAAATTAATTGGGTTCACCATTGCAATTGGACACATGCTTTTAATTGAAGACTGTAATTAATTATCTAGGTGGCATTGCGTGCGTTCGAAATAGAAAATATGCGTTTAGCAAAAACACATTTCAAAAAACTGTATCCGAGCTTTTATGTGCATTTTTTACGTTGTTTGATATCAATTTAAATTTAATTTAATCATAAATAAATTATCAATTTATTAATTAAGAGTTGTTCAATTTAATTAATTTAATGATTATAATGAAATTTAAATTAATTAAAAAATGCACAATTTAAATAATGCGCATTTAACTTCGTATTTCGGACGCACCCATTGAATAAATTCTTTAAACATGAACAAAATTCACCATATTGATACCTTAAGGCTCGTTGCACACCTAAGCTAAGCTAAGCGAGAAACACGGTTTATATTAGCTTAGTTTATTTAGCTCGCATAGCTCTCTCCGTTGCACATTTGAAATATGTAATTACATCGCTCACAAATACATTGATGAATTTATATACCTAATATAACGTTGACGCAAATTAAGATTACAATTTACAACATATTTCATTCTGTCAATATTTTGTAAGGAATGGCATTTGTATAATTCTTTGTTTTTTCAAAACAAAAAATAATATCTATATATCTATATGTGAGCGATATAGCTGACATAATATACCATGTTTCCATGTACCGAGTTCAAATAGGTTTAGGTTTCGTTGAGTTGAAAACATGGCGGCGCTAACCTATACTGTGTTTCCATGAACAGAGTTAGGATTTACAGATAAAAAAAATATTTCGATAGAATACAAAAATAAAATTGCATGTTGAACAAAACCAAATTTTTTATTTCGCTCTGTTATATCGTCATTACGTTGACAACGACATTTTTGTGTATTTTTTTAATTATCTTGAGGATATATAATTAATAATATGCGAAGCGCCATTTTTAATTTAAATTTTTTTTTGACAGATAGAATCTAACTCAAACGAACAAGATTCGTCGTGTTTATTTGGATTTACCGAAACTCTACCCTAATAAGCGTTTCCATGCACATAAACCGAGTTGAACCTAGTTAACTCTATCATGGAAACATGGTAATAGCAAGGCAAAAACAACTCGAGCTAAGTTAGTTTACAACGCTCATAACAGAAAAACATAACTCGCATAGATTAGTTCAGGTATGCAGCGATCTATTTAAACTATATATGTATATTACAAAAACATAGCTCACATCGCATAGCTTAGGTGTGCAACGGGCCTAGTGTATACTGTTACAATTTGTGGTATCGTAATATGAAAAACAGCCCTACACCATATTATCTTTAAGCCATCGTGTTGAACTGTTTTCTTAGGATACTTTGCTTGACAGACAGTACCGCGCGGACGTCGAACATTCTGTTGAGAGCCAATGCCACAAAATAAAACATAATAATGAGTAATTTAAACAAAATGGCATGGAAACAATTTACAGAGCCTACTGCTATTTTCATGTCCAGCTGTAGAAGGAAAATTTATGGCAGTGTATTGTTGATAAATTAGTCTAGAAACATTTTTGTGTATTCCAAAATTATTCATTTCATTATTATTAACCCACGATGAATGAGGTAACTACAAATCGTTTAAGGGCCTGTTTGATAATTCACACGGTGCAGTGCATACTGTTTTCCTTGTCTACTTTGATTTATTCTCTTGTGGTAAAATAAAGAAAAAAATGTACACTGCACCGCACCATGCGAATTATCAAACAGACCCTATGTGTTGCAATATTCGGGCTTGTTTAAATATTTGTGTTGGTTTTGTGAGGCATTGAAAGAAATTATTATACTTTGAACATTGAATATATGATTGAAAAAAATGAATGTTTTCATTTTTGTCAATCATTAATATTAATAGAATTTTACTGAATATTTTTATTCTATTTTACTCGAACACCAATAAAATTAGTGGGCCTAATTTGTGTTGGTATCTGTATATGCAAATTATGCTCCGGATTATTTATAAATTTGTGTTGGTTTTAATTTGTACACAACCAAAAATTATAAAAGTCACAATCTACATGTAAAATTTGTGTAGTTGGTCTTAGAATTATAGATATTTTTAGCTGACCACCTACAATGTACGCCTATTGTATAATTCAGGTTCGAAAGGTCTCAGTAGAGGCGTGCCACGGATCGATTTCGGCTAAAGAATTTATAAAAAATTAAACGAAATATCTAAATAATAATTATTGTCGATTTCGGCTAAGAAATTTATAAAAGATTAAGCTAAATATCCAAATAATTGTTTCATTATAACTATGCAAGTTTTATGCATCTTAAATTCAAACTAAACGTCATAAAATTATTAGAAAAAAATTATTCTAGATGTTTTTTAACACTTGCCTGTAACAAAGGTGGCAATTGCAGAAGATTGCATTGCTCCACCAATGGGCAGTTGACCCAATGACGGAGCATTTGATGACGCAAAGCTTATGCCGCTAGTACCACAGACCAGGCCTAATTTAATATTTAAGAAAAAATCAATAGTTTGACATTGATTTGTTAAGCGTTACAAATACTTGGAGAAGTTTTATTTTTATTTTTTGAGGACTAATCGTTTATTTTCTCAACATTTATGAGATTTTCTCTTAATATACAAAAAATCAAAAGAAGTAAAACGATTAACTTTACTAGTTTTAGTATTTTGGTAAAAAATGGAAGTTTGAAAGTCTAGAACCCATTCAAGAACCCATTTTCGAATCGTAATTTTAATTTCTGAAAACAATACAACTTTTCCCCAAGTCCCGTTTTTTAATATTCTTATTTGCTAAATTACAGTTAAATGCAATTTCTTATGTTAAAGATCATGTGCAACGGTGTCAACACTTCACATTTCTAAATTTGAGCAAATCATATTTTTTTAAATGCCTCTTAGAACTTAGTAAATCTACATAGATAGAGGTTAAAATTATTACCTCATCAAATACGTCAAAATACAAATATATAAATAAACGTTTTTTAACGAATTATTAGGTTTTCAACCATTCTCTTCAGAAGCCGTCCAAATTGTCCTTGTTTATAAGACAATTCATAAATTGTTTGCCCTATAAATTAGGGGGGGGGGGAGACTTTTCTTGAAATCGATGAATATTCCCCTATTGGGGTATCTGTCAAAATAAGAAAAACCTTCGGAAATTTTAAATTGCGTATTCCGGACATTCTACTAAGGGCAATTTTTGATTGGATACATGAGAAGTGCAAACGAAATTCCTTCATGAATATTATGATTTGTCAAATTGAAAGTTAAACAAATTGAAGTTATTGTTCTTGTCATTGATAAAAACAATTAATTTGCAAAGAAAATTTAATTAATAAAATACAATGGAGAGCATTCAAGGCAACTCTTGAGCTTGCCCGAATGACTCCTCGAATGCTCGCCAGAATACATTGGCCAATTTGTCCAAACCAGATAATTTGAAATATTTTTTAATTAAAAAAATATGTTGATAATTCTTTATTAATAAAGTATACCAACCAATGTACCACCACAATTATTTGTTGTACCTAAAAAGTAAAATTATGACATTACAAAGATAGGTGGTATATATTCGATTGGAGAGTGATTGATAAATACAGTCGATTCCGCTTAATCGGGCCACCGGTTAATCGGGACAGCCGCTTAATTGGGACAAATACTAAAGAACGGAAACAAAACCAAGTAAATAACACAAATTTACTTCGCTTTTTCGGGACAATATTTCGTTTAATCGGGACAATAATCATAGAAAAAAATGACTAATCATAGTAAATCATAAAAAAAAATTGACTAAAAGAACAAAAAATAATAAAAAATAAAAAGGAAGAGAAGAAGAAAGTTTTTTTTCGGTTCGGCTATGGTTTTAGGTTATATATTTTTCAATATGTATAATATATAGTAGATCCGTATATAATATTTTAATACGTACATATGTATGGATAGGTATTGTTTTGTGATTTTATTTTTATTTTTGTGCAATTTATGAAATAAAAATAAAAAACATATTAAAAAACACTAATCCTGTAATTTTTGTGGAACTTCGGATAATTGGGCCAGCCGCTTAATCGGGACAAATTGTACTAGTCCCGATGTGTCCCGATTAAGCGGAATCGACTGTATTCTGATTGATTTCAAGAATAGTTTTGGTTGCATATGGAATTTATAAGTGAACATTTCATGGCAATTATTAAGGCAATTTTGATGGATATCCTCATGGGGAAATTCCCACCGATTAAAAGAATCGACAGACCACAAAAATTTTTATTTTAAAATAGTTTTTGCTTAAATGTTGCATAAACATATATAAAACGCCTTAGGACATTATCTTTATTATCATGTGTGTTCAAATACAATGTTCTACATTCATAAAAAAATCAGAATATATTGTTTTTCAAATTTTCAATAGTTATTTACGTCACAAGGGCGGTAAATGAGTTATTACAGTACGAGTTCGACGTTTATGAGAATAGAATTTTGAACGAGTACTGTAACGATCATTTAATGTACGTGTAACGTACAACGTTTTATTTCATACTACATGGGACATTAATTCAATTTTTTCATTTAAAATTGAATTTTAAAGTAAAAACATGAAAACATTTCAAATTATAAAGTTACCCTAGTTATTTTTTTTTTGTTTGATTTTACAGTCTACTCTACTGTAATAGCTCGTTTTCCGGACACTTTTGTTCTCTGACGTAATGATTCATTTCCCGGACTGAAATCAATTACGTAAACATTGATTTTCGGTATAGTATGAAATAAAGTATGTTACCATAGACTAAAGTAATATTATAGAGACGTCTTAACATGAATAAAAAAAAGATTTAATTATCGGGTGCCAATCCATAATAGCGAGTGCCAATAAGTAATAATCTTTAGTTTAATTAACAAAAAAAAGCGAAATGGAAAACAAAAATTGACTTGTGTGTACTTTGTATACCAAAAGCAAAAACAAAGTTCAATCATAAAATAAACTGAATGAAAAAAAAATGTGTACGTTTTGTATTACAGCCATTTGTGTATGAATACCAATTTTAGGACTATTTTTGTATTCGTATTAAGACGTCTCTACTGAATTTTCTAGGGGCACCCCTTTTCAACGACCTGGCGGAGCTTAGCTAGAAAGACGTCAGGAGTATCCAGCGCTTCATATCAAGCTCAAAGTGGTTTCAATGAATTGGAGGAAAAATTATTAATTTGTGGTATGGCTACGGACCTTTTTGTGTCTATGCTTGGTCCTGGTGGACCGCCACCCAAACCTAACCTAACCTAAGACGTCTCTATAATACTGCCGTGCTAAGAAAAAAATTCACATCTGCCTTTTTGTAGTTTTGAGTAATTTCAATTTTTCTATTTTTGTTTGCATGTCGTTATATGAAATTTGACTAATAAATAACGTGATTTTATGGCTTTGATGAACGATATTTGACTTTTTGAAAAAGCAGAAATATAGGTATTTGTTTGAAGAATTCAAATATGGCCTTATCGCATTTTTCGATTTTTCGCGCTATGACCTTTTTTCTTAGCACGGCAGAATATTACTTTAGTCTATGATGTTACCTTTATGAGATCCTATATCCTTAAGACCTTTGATCTTTTTTTTTTAATGTTTTTTTTTTTACAAATTAATCGATTTTACATAAGTGATGAGATGATTTATTAAGAAAGTAAAATAATTTAAGATTATTTAAAACTCAAAAATCGCCAAAAATATAATATATTTTGACTATTATTATTTTATAATAATAGCAATCAAATCAGTTTTTTCCGAAGTTCAAAAAAGATCTTCTGAAAATGTATCCTTTGGTTCTTAGAAAAAATAAACATCTAGCCGGCAAATTTTAAATGATTTCAATTTTCTTACCTTGCCCAGATGGTGTTGTAATATCTACGTAAGCTGTTGATGGTAATAATGTTGATGGTGGACCATTTGTTTCGCATATCAATTGAATATTTGCCTTAGGCATTGAATAATCCAGCTGAAACATTTAAATATTTTAAGGAAACGCAACTCAAAATTAAATTCAACTTACCTTCTGATGGTATTCTTGGAGAATTTTTTTATGTTGTTGAAGCTGTTCTTCAGTTATACCTGAATTGGTTGTTAAATAAATCGGATTCTCATCCTCGCCTACTGGTTGAGAACGTACTTGTTGAGCTTCCGAGGTCGTCAAATTTGATTCAAAAGACGATGGAACTTGACGAATTTTATGCCGTAACAAACTTTTTTGCTTGTTCGATGTCGACGACGATGATGATGATGCGGTTGAAGTCGATGGGGTGGATGATGTCACAGTGGCTGTTTGATTTACATTTAGATTATTTGGTGGCATAATAATTGTATTATTTCCAGATTGATTAACATTTGGTTGTAACCTACCATGCGACAAACCATCAATAAAACCATGATGAGCTAAGCCGTGAGCTAATCCATCACTGAATCCTTGATGCATTTGTAGCAATCTCATATGAGTCAATAAAGAATCTTGCTGAGTTCCTTGTCGTATTGCATTTGAATCGACAATTATATTACCGGTAGATGTTGTCACTAATTGAGAATTGGATATGATCTGCTGTTGCTGATCAGAACCATCTTTGATTTGTTGCGTAGATGGTTGATGAAATAATTGTTGATTGGAAACGCGAATTGCTTCAGGAACTTCGTGTAATCCAGGGGGTACGGTTAAAAGTTGCTGCTGTTGGGTTTGTGTCACTATATGCTGTTGTTTGAGTGGTGCCTGTTGCTGTTGGGGCAAAATAAATGGTTGTTGTAGTTGTGGCGTTTGGACCATACCACTATTAATATTGGAATTATTTCCCATAGACTGAGGATAATCAAGAAGCATTTGTACCACGCCGATATGGCCACCTTTTGCTGCTTCAATTAGCATTGTACTATTATCTTTTAGTTTATGGAATGGATCTGCGCCACTTTTAAGAAGTAACTCAACAACACTTTGATGACCGCCTGCACACGCAAGAGACAATGGTGTATGGTCGTTATTAGTGGTTTGCCTGTTAACATCGGCACCTTTCCCTATTAAGAATTTTACAGTACAAATATGACCGGCCCGGCATGCCTTCATAAGCGGAGTTCGCCCACCCTCAGATTCATGCTCCAATTTGGCATTATAATATAGTAACATTTCAGCAACATCGGTGTGACCATTTTCACAAGCATATGTTAGCGCTGTATCACCCGTCTGAGTTTGAGCCTGCACATTAGCGCCACTTTCTAATAAATACCTTAAAAAATAAAAAGATAAGCTATAAATTGGTTTTTAAATCATAATTAATATAACCTACTTTACAAGATCTATGTGACCCTCTTGTGCAGCTTCCATTAAAGGAGTTGATGCCCCAAGTTCTATTTTAGCTCCATTTTTTATTAGATAATCTGCGACGTCTATAAAACCACCACAACATGCTAATGTTAAAGCGGTTTCCTGGGTTTCCTCGGTTTGTGCATTAATATTGGCTCCCTGAGATAGTAGTAACGCAACCATCTCTTCGTGTCCTTCACGAGCTGCTTCCATTAAAGGTGTGTAACCTTCATCATTGACTTCTTCAATATTAGCACCTCTCTCAATTAATAACATGGCTAAATCAACATGGCCACCACATGCGGCCAATGTTAATGGCGATTCAAACGAATCTGTAGGCATATTAACTTGTGCTCCGGAATCTAAGAGTAATCTAGCAACTTCTACATGACCATCCATTGATGCTTCCATTAATGCTGTATGCATTTCATCCGTTTTATGCTCCTGATCTGCACCAGCCTCTAATAAAAATCTAACCATATCTAAATGTCCTTTATAGCATGCTAATGTGAGAGCACTTTCCTTAAATTCATTTGAATGTGTATTAATGCCAGCGCCATGTTCCAATAATATCTATAAAATAATTTATTTATTTTCGCTAAAATTTGTAAAATGTCTTTGCAATATACAAAAAAAAAAAAAAAAAACTGGCATCAGATAAGATCATTACCATCATTACCCAAATACAATGGAATAAGTACGTGACAAACTCGACAAAGTACTCTAAGGTTCGTATCTCGGATTTAATCATTTGCAGATAAAACTAAACAGACCGCGGACCAATTCTTTAATGCACAAATGGCAAAAATTGTTTCATTTGAAAAATTCAAATCCTTATTCTTAAAATTTTTTATTACAATTGATAGACGAGTATGAATGTAATTTCGATTCATAAACACCATTTTATATTTTGCCGGCCGGCCGTCAAGCTAAAATCCGCTCGTCAAAATATAAAATTGAATCAATTCAATAAAATTAATTTTAACAAAATTTTCTAATGTTCAACTCGATTGGGAGATTTTGGAAAAATCAAGTTTTCGAAGCTCAATCAAACGTAAAAGCAAAATGATTTATTTCATCGTGGCGTTGGTGGATATATGTGAATATTTTATTGAGGTAACGTAAAACTGTCAGTAAATTATTAGTTGTATAAAATTACACAGATTTTGAAACAATTATTATTTTAATAACACAATTTATTTATTAATAACCAAACAAACTCACAAAATTCACAAAATCACGACGGCGTCTTAAAATTGTCACAATTTACAATAAAGTTTCTTTTTTGTTGGGATTGGTAATTGAAAGAAAAATCTTGCAAAAAATCGCGATTCACTTAAATTATTTAATTAATTTTAAATTCTACATTTATAATTTGCCGTATACTGTATTTCGTATTTTCGACCTAATCGATCTGAATACTAAAAGCTATATATGCTGCGTTTCCGATGTAATCGGTCTGAATTGTTTACGAATTTAGCGGGCAAAAAACGGGGAAAATCCATTAAAAGAAAAACACGAAAACCAAAAATCGACTTAGAAAATGGGTGCGTCCGAAATGGAAAAATGTGCATTTAGCGAAAACATAATACATAATTAAAAAACTATATGCGATGTAGTTTTTATGTGCATTTTAATACATCTGTTTGATGTCAATTTATATTTTAACTAACCATATTTATCGATTTATTAATTTGGTTTTGTCCAATTATAATTAATTTAATGAAATTTTATTCAATCCAAAAATGTACATTTAAATTCGCATTTCGAACGCACCCATTGATTTACCAGAGATTAGATCTCAGCCTTAATAAAAATTTACGACACATACCTTTGCAACTTCTACATGTCCGGCAGATGCAGCTTCCATTAAAGGTGTATGACCATTTTCGTTGTGATCTTCTACATTGGCGTCGTGTGCGAGAAGTTCTTTAACGGCAGCTACATGGCCACCTGCACATGCATACATCAAAGGAGTATTTCCGGTTGATGATTGTGCATTCACATCAGCCCCATGATTTATAAGCAATCGAATTATATCAACATGACCGGCCGAAGCTGCCTCCATTAATGGTGTACAGTCATTTTTCTGGCCACGATCTTCAACTTGTGCCGACATCGCAAGTAACACCTTTAAATTAAATAAATGTTATATTTATCTATATGTTTATTAGATTTCATTTGGAATAACATACTTGTGCTAACTCGTAATATCCAGCCGAGCAAGCCAGTGATAACAAAGAATCACCATCGTCTGTGGCTTCGTTAATTGTACTTTTACCTTCACCTAATAATCTACGAACAGCATTAACATCATTATCATTGCATGCTGCCACCAGGGAACGCGATACTGAACTGTAACGATCAAATATTTATTGTTTTTTTTTATCAAATATAAAATATTTCTACTTTTTAAAAAATTACTTTTTCTCTCGAGAACTACTGTCAGTGCGCATTTTTGTTAGAGTTTGTGCAGCTTCATCTAATGCAAGCGTTGCACGTCTAATTACCGGTAATTTATCTGGACTTATGTTAGCTGCTGCTTCTAATAATGCCTCCAACCTAGCTTTTGTTTGAACTTGATCCGTATCTATATCAGAAGGTGAATCTGCCAATAAAAAATGACCGCTTTGATCCGGACTTCCAGGAATTATATCATCTTCATCCTCATCGTCTTCATCATCTTCATCATCTTCATCATCATCGTTCTCTTCGACCTCATTATCACAACTATCTGAACACGAATCAGGTATTTCTTCTATTTCTCCTTGATCGAGGGGAAATGAATCAACCTTAAATAAAAATTAAAAACAAATTTAAGAGGATTACCTCATTTTAAAATAGGTATTTATGTATGTATGTGTAGTAAGTCAAAATGTCCCTGTGATTTTTTTCTTTATTTATTTCATTTCAAATGAACATTAAAACGATCGTGTAAATCAATTAAACGATTAAAACAAAAACATCGTTTTTCTTATCTGAATATAATACATCGAGAAAATAATACAATATTCGGTGCGCGATTTTATTGGTATACAAGTACCTATGTATAAAATGTCCATTTGCAAAATCAACTATACAAAAAGAAATATGTAGTTATTAACAAAAATTTAATTTTTACTATTTGTTACAAAAATACATACTTAATAATATTGTTTTATTTTAAATTAATTATAAGAAGAGGAGAAATTGTTAAGAGTTTGCAATTCAGTTTAAATTAATTAAATTGTTCTAAATTTCATTCTAGTGTTTGGTTTGCGTTTCAAAGTCGGAAATTGTTAATCAAGGAAATAGTGATTTTTTTTACATTTATATGTATTATATGTATTATAAACATAGTTTAATATTACATAACATTTTCTGTCGAAAGAATCAAAATATGTATGTATAATCGTAAAGAATAAAATTGTACGCTCGCGTTAGATTTATATACATATAAAAAGACTTTTTAAAAGATCAAAATATAAACTTCCATAATTGAAGTAAAATCACTGATTAGCTATATAGCTAATCAGTGGTAAAATTTTGAATTTAGTAATACGTTGTCATCAACCGTCCCGGTTGGACAGTTTTTAGCATGCTTGCTTTAAACTCCGGAGGTCCAGGGTTCGATTCCCTGCGGGTGATGAAAAAATCAAGGCTGGTTGTTAATGATGGATCAATGAATTAATCACTCATTATCCGTTAAAAAATAATTACGAAATTTCATTCAGCGAAAAAAAAAACACATCATTGGTAAAAATATCTATGTATTTATAATTGTAGTGCATTGCTTTAGAACATTTATTCATTATTATAAAAATAATATATTAATTTAGTTAAAATGACAAAATAATAAAAAATTGTAATAAATCCAAGAACCTTCCCAAGGCTCTGCTAATTTACTTAATTTACTAAAAAAATGGGTAACGCACAAATCCACGTTTTTTCGCCACACTAGCTAAGGTATCGATTAAATTGTTGTTTTATAACGAAGTTAACTATTTTTTCAAACGATTATAAATACACGATTTTTTAATTCGCTATGGTTCATCCGTAATTACGTTTCAAAGTTGATGAATTTTTGACGCAAACCATTTGCGCACAAATCAAATTTTACGATTTTTCCACTAAACTTTAAAAGGGTTATACATGGTTTTATTCATAAAGCAATTATGTAGTGATTAATATATGATTTTTTTTTAAATCATTGTAATAAGCCAGAAAATTGAAAATTTAATTGAAAGAGATTTTTTATCGATATGCGAAAAACTAAATAACATCAACAAAGTTTCATGTTTTAGGGCATTATTATAATTTTACGCAAAACGTAGAGTAAAACAAGCAAAATTTCGATGACCTTGACACATTTAAATAACGACACCAAATTTGATTTTGTTATTTAGTACAGTAAGGCTTTATAATAACTGCTTAATTTATTGCAGTCAAATGCTACTGACACTAAGGATTAGTTAAGCGTGATTAGATTAGTTAAGTTCGATTAGCTAATCTACATTAAACTAATTCCATTGCCAGACTGCGGTATAGCTGGACATGGCAGATCAGTTCAACATTCAAATTATATGGGTGCCAGAGCATTTCAATAGTACATAGCAAAAGTTGATTATATGTATTTATATCAAAACATAAACTTAGTTGTCACGATTTTAATGGCAGCAAGAATGCTACTGACACTAAGGATTGGTTAAGCGTGATTAGATTAGTTAAGTTCGATTAGCTAATCTACATTAAACTAGTTCCATTGGCAGACTGCGGTATAGCTGGACATGGCAGATCAGTTCAACATTCAAATTATATGGGTGCCACAGCATTTCAATAGTACATACATAGCAAAAGTTGGTTATTCGCGACTTTCAACAAAGTAGCTGACATCTGGTGAAAACAATATGAACCAAATTTAACCATACAACAAGGGGGATTAGAACTGTCAAATAGTTGAATTTGACAATACTCGTCCCCTTTGCTTACATAGAAACCAACGCCGACTACAGTTGATGGGAGTCGCCAATATGTATTTATATCAAAACATAAAATTACCTACTTAGTTGTCACGATTTTAATGGCAGCAAGAATCGCCTTTTTTATATAAATATTTGCAATTATAATTATAAGTGTATTTTGTTGATAAAATTACAACAATTGCATTGGATATAAAGCGCCGCATGATTTAAATAAAGCCAACAGAAATGTTTCTTTATTTAAATCGTAGTAGTATACAGGAAAGAATAGGACAAAAAATAAACCAAAACTAGATTTGTTTAAATTTTTCTCAACAAAATACCACTTATGATGAAAAATAGGGTGATCTATGATCAAGGTATATAGAAATATGGTATGACATTGAGCATGTCGCATCCTGTTTCTCCTCTTTTTACACCCTATTCCCTTAGTCGTGTCACTAGCCACTTCTACCGACAATCAATTTTTGGTATTCTTTTAGTCGATCGATGGGACAATCGTCGTTTGAAATTACAAACATCCTTTTATGTCGCATTCTCGTATATTATCACTTCGATCGAGTAAGAGAATACCAATTTAAAGTTTTAGTGACACGACAATTGTTACGTCGAATGAAGTGACACGACCAAGGGAATAAGAGTATTAATACATCAATCACATCGTAAAAATATTTTATTGATTGGTGTTTTGGGCAACAAAAATATTATTTCTGTGTTAATTCATATAATTTTACCATGTGAATGACGTTATGCGCAAAGAAGGCGAATATTAAACTCGGGAATGACATAAGTACTGTGATCCTATGATCACATTCACAACAATACAAAATAATTTGTAATTTTAGTGGGCTGCTTGTTTGAGAAAACACTTAGTTTCTAACCAACTTTTGCAGGCGATAGTACCTACCACAGTAAAATAAAAATAAAAATGATTATTGTCTTGACATTATAAAATGAGTCAAAATTGAAAATTCCTACATTAATGCCTTATCCTCAAAAAATATTGTCAGTAACTTATGGTAATTTTACAACAGAAGAACTTTATGTTAAAAAAATGTTATTATTATGTTTAAAAAATGTTGTTCTAAATATTAGGTGCATTTGAAACACACAAATTTTAGTTTTTTTATTAAAACACAATTATTTTGATTGTGATATTTATTTTATTTAAAATTGAAATTACGGTTGTTTTGGATGGTACTCCTTTGTCAATCTTCTAACAAGCACTCAAACGGAACGGTGCCAAAATTTTCTTACCACTGAACTAACAAAGATATTTTCTGAAAGACGCGTATCATGAGGAACTATTTGGAGTGTCATCATGAACCTATTGGGAAATATACTCTTTAATATACCTGTTGGCAATCTTATAGATTTTATTAAGAACGGTGAATGCAGCACCTTTGATGTCATTTTAACAAATTCGTTAAACCTTGATTGATTTTCAGAAAATTAATTTAGTAAGATATGTATATCGATGGCTTAATTAATAACGGCCATAACCCACACTTTTTTCAAAAATGACATTTTAATGCTAAAATGCAGAAAATAACATACGGCATCTTTCTGTGTTATTGTATTAGCTTGAATCACAATATATCACGGTTCACATTTAATTTTATTTAACTAATTATAACTGAGTTAATGACTAAATAATATTTCTTTGCGAGTTTCCCAAAAATTTTACAAATGTGGGTTAGGGCTTTTGTTAATTAAGCCATCGATATGTAAATTGATATTCTTGGAGTCAATAAATGTAACAGTAAATCCGATCGGAATATACCATATGTAGCAATATTCCACTAATCTGAATGCGAAACATTCGATTCGATAAACCCCCAAGGACCCGGTTTTATAAACGCCGATAGAAGATTAATCGTTGTTTGCATTTTATGAACGACGATAAACGAAAAAATTAATCCTCGGATTTTTTTATCCTCTGTTTATTTTCTGTTTTTGGTGTCTAAATCAGAGAATAAAAAAATTATTGCTGTTAATTTTGATTAAAATTGTGTTTAGTATGTATTGTCAAAAAATAAATATTGAGTAGAAAAAAACGTAAAAATGCCACTCATATAAAAAACTGCTATAAAACTACTATAAAACGAAGCATAATTGATTATTTATCCTCGTTCATAGAATCGACGAAAAAAAGAATCCTCGGTTGAAGATTAATATGTACTCTTGGATTTTGATTTATTTATCGTCTTTCATAAAATCGGACCTAGGTGCGCCTTAGCAATCATTTAGTGTTAATGTTTGCCACGAAACTCGACGAGGATGCTCGAGATGTAGGTTCTACAAATGTCATTGGGTTGGTTTAGCTGTCCATTATATTTCTTCAAACATCGAATTGCGAGTATTTTGCAGCAAGTTAAATTTTTGAACACATATTTGTAAGGTTTACTAAATTTTTGGATGCATCCTTAATGTTGTGTAAGCATTTTTAAGAAATGTTTATTTTTATATGCAGAAACCTATGCTGCACAGAATGATTAGCCCCTAGCTCAAGTGTTAGTCTGTTCACATCAAGTACTAAGTCTTCGGCTACCATCGAAGCATTCGTGCAACTTTTATTAAATTCAATTTAGGCCGTGAGTGAATATGTTAAAAATATTTAGTTAAAAATTTGGTGAAAATCAAATTATCGTGGTGAAATATTTTTAACAACAAAAATAGAATTTGCTGTGTGAATTAGTTAAAATTTTGACAGTTGAAATTCATTCAAAATGCATCATATTTAATAATTAGCGTTTTATTCATACATACATTATACATATATGTACATTATATGCCTATACTTTTTTCCCATACAGTTTTACAGTAAAATTCATCATATGTACATAAAATGTTGGACTATTTTACATATCATATGCGGAATATTATTAAATTACCAGCTATTGAAGAACGAGAAGAAATCGGAGTTAAATTTTGTATAAGGGCAAAAACTGGAATCTTTGCTAATGTTATCGGTGCTATTGGCGGATGTCATATAAAAATTAAATTCCCATTCAATAAGCACGATGAAAATTTAAATTATGGTATAAAAGCGTTTACTCCATCCAGTGTCAAACCGTAGTAAATAGCCATCATTTATTGAACAACGTTCAATACTGAATGTTATTGAATGACGTATTTTTTAACATTGCTTGTCAACATTTACAGACGTGTCGACTGACTGCGTTAAATTTTTTTTTTGGTGAATAAAAAAAAATTTTAATTTCATTTGTCAAAATTTTCATTTTTAACTAGTTTTTAACTAATTCACTAACAGCCTTAGTGGAAAATGTATATTTTTTCGCATTACGTAGGGCTTTGGGCTTATGAATATATAGACTGGAAAGTAGTCTAAAAAAGCCGGCATCCTCGATTTAGCTACTGAGAAAGATATGACATTAAAAATAAACTGCGAAACAGTTGTTAGTGCCTCAGACAAACAAAAATGACCACTGATAGAATTGAAGGGTTATTATGATACTAATTAATATTAAGCGAAATATTAACTTTAACATTTAATAAAACTTTACCTTTCGGACCTCGTATTTACCATCCATTCACTTAAGTTGTTAACTTAAATTGAATTAAATGAAGGTTCAACTACCTTATAAATTTTGCCAAATTTGGGTTGAATCAGAAAAATCTGACAAATCGCTTCTGAATGATTTGCATTCATATTTATTAAACTGATTTTATTAGTACCTGTAATTAATGAGTTGATCAAGTTTTAATAAATCAAGATTACTTTTACCAAACATAAAAATTGAAATACACACTTCATAAAACAGAAATGTTGATTGTGTTGTGTACTTCTGCTTGAGAATTTATGAAAGAGAATTGCAAAATTTCAATAGAAAAATTGGGATTACAATTCAGCGGATTCATTCAAATTTAAGGACAGTTCATAGTCGAAATACCTGTTTAAAAATATTTTTAGTATTAATATTTTATTAAAATATGTACAATACATAATTAATAATGCTGTTGTGTTGTAATCTTAAGCCCAACCGCTCTTTCGTATCAAAAACAAATGTAATTTCAAGTAGTCTGCAAGAAGGTTTTTTGCACTTGCCAAAAATGTAAATATTAATATTCAAAATAATTGGTAGCATCAATAGTCCAGTCGAATTAGGCAAACAAACATCGGGCTTACAAAGGAAATAAATTGTTGAGTGAAATTCAAAATGCCTGTCTTTTACAATAAAATCACGATTGTCCCAACCCTGGATAGAGACATTTTCGACTTAGTTTTGGGTCAGGAATTAACTGCTGAATTTACTGCACTAGTTCGGAGACAGCCTCTGTATATAGATTTTTTTTTTTTAAATTAATTTTTTTAATTAGTATTTAATTTTTCGTATATGTATGTATATTCAATTCATACTTATTTAAATTTGTACTAAACCGAAATAATCCGCCTGAATCTCTAATTTAAAGATTAATTTGATAGACAATAAACGTGGCAAAAAGTAAATTCTGTTTCCAACACATAAAATAATTATTATTAATAAATATAAAAAGAAGACAAGCTTAGAAAAAAATCCCATAAATTTATAGGTTTTTTTGAGTTTAATTTACAAATTCACAAGGTTTTGACATTTAGTTTTGATTTTCGTATCATTTTCTTCTGTGAATTTTTCATGTGATAAACTTACCAGTAAATCTGGCCTTAGATACAAGCATGCCAGCAATATCTAAAAATAAAATGAGAAAAGAAAAAAAATATTCCAAAATATTGATAGATATGTTTTGATTTAAGGTTTTAGTAAGTGTTTAATATAAATTGAAAATAAATGGATTACAATCTAAAATAGGGGTTTGTTGTTACCATAGAGCCAAAAATATAATTAATAAATGAACTATAGAATTTTCTAAAATGTAGAAAATACATTCAACAGAGACTTGTGGTAAGAATTGACTACAACAATTGCTTAATAGTACCGTTAAATTAAACCAAAAATGTACTTCACACGTTGTTTGCAGGACACGTAAATTTTTTTTTTTTTTGTAGATTATTGATAGAATGAAGGAAATTATACTGCTGTTACTATTTACCGTACTACTGTTTGTTCTTGTCCTGTACAAAGTACAAACTTCCACATAACAATAGATTAGATATGTGAAGAGCATTTTAAACACTGCCCGAAAATACCCCAAAATACAAAAAATATAGTGAGGCACCTCTGTTCAATCCGCATTTGGGAACAAAAGTCTTGTACAAAACCTAAGTAACTTTTGTACCAAAATCAACTAAAACTTATGCAACAAACATATTTTCATTCATTAAGCGTATTTCCTTGGCAAAGTTAGAACAACAATTGAATAAGGCACCACTGCCAGGGTGTCCTAGGAAAGAAGTCCACCAAATCCCAGGATTTTTTCGGGATTATATGACACCAAAAAACGTATGTCATACAGATGTGACGACGAGTTCGGATAATAAACCGATGTGTTACACTTATGTGGCGGCTGGTAGCGAACCGGTTAAGCCTGATTTCAATTATGAAAATATTTTTATTAGTTCAAGAATAAAGCGAGATAAAAATATAGATTCAGATGAGAGCAAAGACTTCAAGTGAGAGCAAAAAAATGATTTTCAGTAATCAGTACTGGAAAAAAATTTTGTGTTGTGTTCGTTTACAACCATAATTTACTGGAACAAAATATGAAGCGATGTATATTTTTTCAATACTTTGAATACATCTACATGCAGATTGTATAATGTTAGGAAATTTTTCGCGCATACTGAAACACTAACCATAAAAAAAATTAACTGCACCCGATCCGACATTTGTATGGTATAAATAAGTGATATAATTTCATATAATAGTGATATAATTTCAAATGCAAAAATATTTTATCTTTTACTTACAGGCTTGTGTAAATTTCCATCATAAAGAGCAAACATTTTCGTTTGTAATGTTGGAAATTCTTACAAACCTGGAAGTAAAAGGTAAAAAGTTTTTGAATTGTGAATGCTCTGTTACAAGGATTGTAGGAATTTCTAACATAATGAATAAAAATGTTGGAAATTCATATAATCCTGCAATTTAAAAGTAATAATTATTTGCATAGTGAATGCGCTGATACAATCCTGTAAGTTACAACGCTTTCACAATGCAAAAATTTTAGAATTTCCAACATAACGATAAATGTTTCATCGTTATGTTGGAAATGTATACAAACCTGGGGTGACATGTTCTACCGTCACTATTTTGAATGTTCGATTGGTTTTATATCTCGTTCTTAAAAGTAAAATTGTACATCATTTAGTGTTCTCAATCATGCTTTATCTATAGCGACCTCCATCTATTAGTATAAATTTGTAAACTACTGAGTTGAGACAATTTAGATGCGTATGCACTACAAGATGTGATTTCCTCGTTTCTTACCTCTTGGCAATGAAAATATTCCCACTCGAAAATAATTTAAAGGCATAGGTAAAAAACGAGGAAATCAAATCATGCAATGTATACTTCGTCCAAACAGACCCATCCAATCCGATCATAATCGGTAAAGTATCGAAAAAATAATTTCATGATTATGTGAAGAAACAGCACTATGAATTGAACAAGATGTGAGCATAATAGAAAAAACGTAATTAAATAAGCGTAATACCTAATGTACATTTTGATTCTTGAAAAAAAAAGATACACAGCCTATCGAACATCTAAAATAGTGATTGAAGAACATGTCACCCCTGTAAGATTGTTGTATGAAATTTGACAATAGAGCTCAAGAAATGGCAACTTAACGTAGTTAAAAATTTATTATCTTGCGATAATGAAACTGCAATTGTAATATATTTTTTTTTTATCACTCTACAATAAATACCATATTTGTGCCTTTTGACATCTATTTTATATTTTTTTTTATAAACATTTGCTTTAAACGCAAAAAACTACGGGTAACATATTTTTAACTCCGTTAAGTTGCCATTTTCTTGGCGAGCTCAGTAAACAAATTTCATGCACCAAGCTTTATCTAAATATTGTGAATGCGCTAGAAGTAAAAAGTTTTTCATTATTAGTAAAGATAAATGTTAAACCCAGAATGATGACTGGAAAGAGCAGAGTTAATTTCAACAAACAAACGGTGACGTGATTAAAAAAGGTAGCCCGAGTTCGGTCAACTTAAAATTATGTACTTGGTTGAGCCAAATAAAAAAAAAACCATGTAACCGCCAACCCAAAATTTCCGTCAGATCACTTTCAATGAAAACTCGGTAAACACTTTTGAGTTTAACGTGCATCTTTAGTACGTCAAACTTGGATATAAAAAATCGGGATATAACGAAAGCCTTGTTATAAGGAACTTATATAAAATCCCAAACTTCGATAAATACGTCGAACTTGGTTATAACGAACCTCAATGCACTAAAAATGTTGTTCGTTATAAGGAAGAAACGTTAGATCAAGAGATCAATTTACCTACATTTGTATGTATTGTACATATTTCTCGAAGCTTGAGATTTTATATAAGTTCCTTATAACAAGACTTTCGTTATTACACGATTCTGTATATCCAAGCTTATATGCAAATGTAGGTAAATTGATCTCTTGATATAACGTTTCTTCCTTTAAACGAACAAAATGTTTAGTCTCTTGAGGTTCGTTATAACCAAGTTCGACATATGAATGTGCTGTTAAAAGTAAAAAAACATCTGCATTGTGAATGATCCTGTTAATGTGTATCACTTAGTACGTTTATACTTAGGGTTCAACCTAGGTTATCTTTCACTATAAACGGGGTCGAGTTATCTTATAGTTAACTCGACTCGATCCTAAAAAAATGTGGAGTCGAGTTAACTCTCTAACAAAATGCAATAAAAACGGAGTCGAGTTAAAAACCAACAACAAAAATTAATTGAAAGAAAACAAGAACATTATTTTTAATTTTTTTCGAATGTGAAGCAAGCGTATCTCCATTTTGGATTTTTTCATATTTAAATTTTGCAAATTTTTAATTTAATTTTCATATTTTGTTTGTTTTTTAAATAATGGTGGAAGAAGTAAACAATGTTAACTCGGTTTCAACCTAGTTTCGACTCTACTACGAATTGACTCTGCAGTACGAACGCTAAAAAAGATAACTCGAAGTTGACCCAAAGTTAACTACAAGTTGACTCGACCCCGAGTATAAACGTAATGACTTTAAATGTAATTGGAAAATTGATTAACTAAGTTATGACTGAAAGTGATCTGACTGGAACTTTGGGTTGGTGGTTACATGGGATTTTTTTATTTGATCTGAATTGACATTTTAAATGTCGCTTTGTTCTAAAATTACATTTAAATTATTTAAACTAATTTAAAAATCACTTCGAAAATGTTAAAAACCTCTTGCCTCTTAACAATATGAAAAAATCTGTCAGTTCAACTAAACTAAAGTTTACATGTTTAACTCAATATACAAACTGACTCAACCAACCAAATTTAAGTTTACCGAACTCAGACTACTTTCAGCCAAGTCGCCGTTTACATGTTGAATTTAACTTAAACGTTTTCAGTCAGATCACTTTCGGTTTAACATGCATCTTTAAGGAATTTTGATGTTATTATACCTACTGGGTAGGAAAATTTTTTACTTAAAACAATTCAGGATCATACATAATAATATTAGTTTACTAAGGATGTCTCTCTTTATGATCAAATAATTTTGGTGGGTAAATCCTTCACCTGAATCGTTCTTCCTGCTTAAGAAAAACTTTCGTTTAAAATTGTATTTTTATTATATTTTATTAAGCATTTGTTGATGAAAGTATTTCGCACAATTTTTTGAAAGAATAAAACATGTACATTGTACATGTCATATATACTATTGATTCTTAAGTCACATATGCCCTAAAAACTACTACATTAAACATTAAATTCGTTTGCTATATTGAACATTAAATGCTTTGGCCTTAGGATAAATCAAAAAACATTTTTGTGACTCGATAAACAGCTAATCGATACAGAATAAAATATTTAAATTATTAGAACGATTAATATGTACATACATAAAACGAAAAATTTCTCTGAAATAGGTATTATTAAGGGTATCTACATAATGAAAAGAATTAGATACATACCTACAAAAATGTAGATAGGACATAAATAATTTTAGTAATTTTCAAAGGAAAATCACCTAGCTGTATTATTTTAATAAATCACCATTTTTTAAGTCTTCTCTCATTAATACAATTAATAAATTTTCATTTACCCTAAAAACTTAAAATAAAATTAATTTACTTAAAAAATAAATAGGTATAAACGAATAAATTAAATTACAAAATAATTTTCTATGTAGTACTGCTTAGTTACTTAATTAATGTACCTACATTGAAACAATAACAAATTTAATTCTTTAAAAATAAAATTTAGCTTCAATAAAAAATATAAAGCGAAGTGTGTAGACAAAAATTTCGGCCATTTTTTTTACTATATATAATTGAAATGTAGGAAAAACTAAAATGGAATTTTTTTTATACATTTCTTAAATTTTTTACTGTGGTATACGTTAATAAACTATTAATTACAAAATAAATACTATTAGTAAAAGATATAGTAATTATTAATTCCATTTAGGTATATTTTTCTTAAATATACTACGCACATTACAATACAATTACTGCATATTATGGCCGAACATTTTTTTTCTGAATGTGAGAGAAAAGGCGAAACATAACATATTACACATATCGAGAAATTCTCCGTCGTTTATTTCGATCCGATATTATTGGACTTTGCAAATGCACATAAGACAATTTATTGCATAAAAAAAATTACATATTTCCTACCTATTAAGAATGAATCGTTTTTTAAAAATTTACTCTTACCTCTGATACAGATTCCTCATCACTTTCAGATGAATCAGTAACACGAGGTTGAAATTCTGAAAATGTTTCTGTATCCGATTTTGTTGGGCTTGAATTATTACTTGAAAATTTATTTAAAGGTGTCGACATAATTTTTCCATTATTACTATTACTACTACTACTATTGTTCATCGATGTTGATGTTACACTCACTTTATTATTACAATCAAGTTTTTTATTATCAGATTGTCCGACATTCTGCATTTTATATTTTAGAAAATTACTTAATTTTTTTTCTATAGTTTTTTATTAACTTTATGATATTTTCCAGTTGAAAGTAGTTATTTTTAAAGTCACATTCAATTTAATTTATATCTAACACTGATTTGGTCACAATAAAACACTTTTTTCATTGGTGAAATTTTTTTTTTTATTATAATTTTATTTAAGCGAATTAGAAAAGAAAACCCCGTCATTTGGTTGAGTCAAATCGCCATCATGTCTTCCGGATATCTTTACAGCCCTCTTAAGTCGACAGAACGAACTATCACAAATTAGCAAACCAAAAACCTACTATAAAATGCTGCCATCTATGGAGTATTTTATTTAAAAATACTCATGAAACTTATTTGAAAAAAAAACTTAAATAGATGTACCTACATATCTGTTATTGAATTACGGCAAGAACGTCAAAATACATATATAATATTTTATTGGCCACTGGATTAGGACAGAAAATTATATTCAATTTGCAACTAACACAGCATTCACAATGCAAAAACTTTTTACTTTTGATTTACAGGTTTGTATGAATTTCCAACATAACGAGCAAACATTTTTATTCGTCAAGTTGGAAAATCATACAAACCTGGAAGGCAAAAGTAAAAAATTTTTCATTGTGAATGCTGTGTAACCAAGCAAATTGAAGCCAATCAGCCAAATGACAGAATAAACCAAATAAATTATAATACCCTATAAAGGTCTTCGCTGTCAAAAAACGGCGATAGATAGATTAAATCTTAAGATGGCACTAGTAGTTTTTTTTAAATTTTTTTTTGTTGTATCGAAACAAAAATATAAACAAAAGCAAAAAACACGAATAAAACTTACAACTAGACATGAATTATAAAAATAATTAATTTTATTTTTGATTTATTAACCAAAAATTAAAAATTGTTAAAGCTGACATCTTTAGAAGTTATCCCGTACTATGTTTTCCCGTATTAAATAATACTGCATTATCGGTAAATCTGCCAATATCAAATAAATTATAATACCCTAATACTATTATAATTATTATAATTTATTTGTCCCAAATAAATTATAATACCTATAAAGGTCTTCGCTGTCAAAAAACGGCGATAGATAGATTAAATCTTAAGATGGCACTAGTAGTTTTTTTTAAATTTTTTTTTTGTTGTATCGAAACAAAAATATAAACAAAAGCAAAAAACACGAATAAAACTTACAACTAGACATAAATTATAAAAAATATTAATTTTATTTTTGATTTATTTACCAAAAATTAAAAATTGTTAAAGCTGACATCTTTAGAAGTTATCCCGAACTATGTTTTCACGTATTAAATAATACTGCATTATCGATAAATCTGCCAATATCATTGACCGCAAGTTTACTATGGAAAAGTGTCATTATGTCCTTTATAGGGTATTATAATTTATTTGATTTGTCCTCCCGTATTTTTTGATATGATGAAGTTAGCCACACAACAATTAACTATGTAGCTTCGCCATTTTGTACACTGTCATGTTTCAAACCACTATAAAACCTCCCGTATTTTCAAATGAAGGTCACAAAAATTAGTCCAAATTTTTCCATAGTAAAAGTAGGTTATGGCGTATATATATACTCTATAATATATGCTAATACCCTTGACAGACTAGTGATTAGCTAAGCGCGATTAGTGATTTTTTCGAGATTAGCTGTAGTGTCAAGTTGAAGATTAGCTAATCCCGTTTTATTTGAGGATGTCACTAATCGAGATTAGTGCACTAATCCTTGAAAATTTTCGAGCTTATCTCGTTGTATTGGATTTAGTGATGGTACAAGTGGCACTACAATGTGAAATAATTATTTAAACATTTCTGAAAATGCCAGTGGCGTGAATTTACGATAGAAGTTATAAAATCAAAGACATCATAAAAAATTTGTGCTGAATAAATTTTGAGGAAATAGAAAATCTAGTGTGTTTTTTATTGTATAAATCTAAGAAATATTGAATTAAAAAATGAGTCCAGCTGATTTACCAGCTATATTTCAGCGAATCACCATAATAATATTTTATTTCTCTGCAAGAAACTAATCCCTAGAGTGTCAACTCATATGGATTTGTGGTGGATTAGCTAATCTCGTTTCACTAATCGCGCTTAGCTAATCCCTAGTCTGTCAGTGGTATAAGGTTTCAACTCTTTTCACTTCGATAAAATATCGTAAATAAAACTTTAAGCATTTTTTGCAAAAACACACATAAAAATTTCCAAAAGAATATGTATACAAATTTCTTTTTCGAAAATTTGCTATTAAAACTAGAATATTTGTATGTACATTTTTATACAAAGTGCTTATAGTTTTGCTCAAACTATATTTTTTAATTGCTTAAAGAAATTAGTATATCTATTCAAATCTCCTACTCCCTGCATGGTTATTTTTCTCTTTAAGTATTTCACTGAAATGTAGACAAACAACTTTTGCCTCACTAAACAGTAAAATTATTTACATTTCTTTTTTTAGCGAGATATACATACTGCATTCATCGTATGAGATGTGTGAATCCTCAATGCGTTGGATACACCCGATGTAGGTAGTTTATAATTAGGTAGTTTTAGTAACATTTTGTAAATTAAAATATATATAGGTATATTATTAAAATAAAATCAATGGGTAGGTAAATTATAATTCTGTGTGCTTAAAGATCCTTTTCTCCAGATCCACATGATATTTTTCAACCTTTCTCTGTTGTTTTTTTATGTTTTCTTCCAAATAGCTTGATTTATCTTGATATTTATCACCATATTTCGCATTCTAAAAAAAGTATACCGTGTATTTAAATAAATTTATAAATTATTAAAACATACCTCGTGTTTTTCAGCTTCTAAAGCATGATCTATATGCATCCGCCTTAGTTTCAATAATCTAGATTCATAATGGAGTAGCTCAGTTTTCAACGAAGATAATTCATCGGGAGTGAAATCACTGGCAACAGCTGCTCTCCACAAACCGTTTACTTTTGGTTCAATAAATTCTTCATGATTTGGAGCTTTAGCTGTTAATCTTTCTAAGCGATCAATACTACCACGAAGTTCCCGATGTTTTTCGCGAAGTTGATTCGCTTTATTAATATAATGGTCACTTTTAGAAATAAGAATATCATTCGATCCAAAATTAGTTTTTTCTACCGTTCCAATTTCATTAAATTCATCCAACTCGTCTTCGTTTAAAGCATCTAGAATTTGTCAATTGGTTTGATTTAAAATTTTATTTGAGTTCTGTTACTAATACCGCCGACAGACATAAAATAGATGATCAAATATTCTGAATCTTTCAGCCTGCCTGCCATTATATTTTTCCAAAATCAGGATTATTACGTTTTCAAAATGCGATACTTACAATCCGATAAATGAAAATCGCAATAATTTTTGCGTCTGCCTACGTTATAACTTACTTTCAATATTGTCTTGTTTTCCACCATCTTCATTGAGTCTATCGAGCATATTATAGTAAAAATCGACCTTATCTTGGTGATGTTTGAACTCTTCTTTTAATGTTTTCAATTCTTCAGGTGTGAATCCTACACTTTCCGCCTTTTCCCATAAATGATTTAATTTCTTATCTTTGAAAATACTTTTACTTTTTTTTTTAACTGGACCTTCTCGACCCTTAAAGTAAATGGTTAGGAAATAAAATAACATGTAACTAAACTTTACACAATTACCTTGTAGTGCTTATTTATTTCTGAATCAAGCGCTTCATCGAAATGTTCCAACAACCCGTAAGAACTCATAATCCCTGTTAGTTTTAGTCGAAGTTCGCCTTCTTTTAATCCATCTTTGTCTTTATTTTGTGAGTTCAGTTGTTTCCAAGCTAGTTCTTCTTTGTCATGTATTTTTAATTCCAAAAACAAAGCCTTTAGCTTTGGTTCCGTTAATCGCTATTTAAATGAAATACATAGTTAATAAATACCTACATAGTTACATTTTTACGGTGTGCCATGTTATGCTTAAGTGATTAAATTAATTCATTACTTACTTGTTGTGCTTTCACCCATACAAGGTTTAGTTTTGCCATTCGAAATGGATACTGTATATTACGGAAATCTGGTTCATATTTGTCAAAATTAACTTTTCCTAACTCATCTACCGGTTTATTGTAATCTTCACTTTGTTCTACATTTTTATTGACATTGTCGTGTTTTTGATTATTAGTCTTGCCAACTTGATTTTTATTATTTACTTCCTTTGAATATTTATCTTTAAGTTTCTTATCACAATTAATTATATTTAATGTTACAAATATTATCAAAATAAAAAATGAAGGTTTCATATTTGATTACCTCTTTATTTTAACTTTACAAATAGATGTACAAAATGTGTGTACTATGCACTATTTTGTATAATCAAAAAATAATGTATGCCGTATTGCCATGTGCAAATAAATTATAATACCTCCCAGCAAACGTGTCTTTAGTAACATATGTAAGACATGTGCAAGACGTTGTATATAACAAAGCCAAGTCAGCCAAAAGACAACTCCATGTATTTGGGACAAAGAGTTACCAAAGATCAGTCTGGTGTTTGCTATTGGTGTTTAGTAATATCCCTCTAAACATGGCGAAACGCTAACGTAATGCAAGCGAAGACATTCTTATATGAAACTCTTCGCAAGCGTAACGCCGAGGCGAAGCAAAAACGTAACGTTTTTATCGCGTCCGTTATATGAAAATTAAAATGAAGGCGAAGTAATTTACATTGCTGTATGTATGTGTGGTTCGCATTTTTCTTCGCATTCTCTTCAATAAAGTACTGTTTGTGGCACAAAAGCGAAGGGTTTTGTATAAATTTATAAGGAAAATAATATAGAAGCGAAGTGAAAGCGAAACACTGGGCGAAGTATTTTGTTACGTACTATATTCGTTTAAACGAATATTTTTTAAAAATAGTTTTGAAATTAAAATAAATAAAAAATCATAAATGTTGGTTAGTAATATAAAAAATTTTATTAATTCGATATAAATATTTATAAAAAATTTAAGATCTTAAGGATTTAGAAATTGACTACACATTAAATTTAAGTTAATTGATATACTGTAATTTAAATATAGGATTCAACAAAATTATACATAATAAAATTATTTGTTTGTTATCATATGTCTATCCTCCGCGTCTATGCTTGCAGCTGCAAAACGTTATGTTTTTTCTGGAATTAATAAATAATTGCAAGTATATTCTCAAAATAATATCAATATTATAATCATATTTACTTGAGATCAAATGCCGAATAAAAAAAAACAATTATCTGTAATTGAAACATTTGATGTATGTTTATGACAAAAAATAATAATTAAAAAATTTATAAAAAACACTGCTACAGAAATACATTACACATCAATTTAATAAAACGCGAAATCCAAAATGACCTCTCTACAAAATAAATATTTGAAAAATGAAAATATCACACAATGTAGTACACAGTTAGGCCCATATTACACTATTACATTTCTACGTCGTTGAAATACTTCATTACTTTTATATGACATAAAGACTGTTTTAGAAATACTATTATATACTTTGCTATATTACACTACGTCGTATTTTCAATCACATTTTCATCATATTAGTCGAAAAAGAAGAAAAAAATATTATGTGCTCGCGCAGATACAATATCTGCAATTTGTGTTATGGCTATTTTAATAAACATTTAATTCCATAATTCATTTTTTGGTAATCAGCATACTCCAGTCATACTTTTCCGAAATTTTGAGCAGCTGTCAAAATAGATATTATAGTTTTTGGTAATCAGCATACTCCAGGCATACTTTTCCATCATTTTGAGCAGCTGTCAAAATAGATATTATAGTATTTAGCTTCATGAAGCTAAATATCATTAGAAAAATACAACGTCTGAAAAATATTATTATATTTCCATATTACACTATCATATAAAAGTGATGAAGTATTTCAACGACGTAGAAATGTAATAGTGTAATATGAGCCTAACACACAACATCTACACACAATGTACCTACCCAGCAAATTTTTTGTCTTAGGTAATGTGTCTTCTGTTTGTCTGAGATAAAGATAAAAATATGAAAATCAACGTGTAAAAAAGAGATACAATTTTTAGATAACTCGACTTGTGTTTGTCTTGGGTTTGTTACTAAAGTCACGTTCGAGATATAGTTTTCAGCGCTTCTACCGGTTACTACGGCAAATATCCGCGACCTGTCTTGCGTTGGTCTTGCGGTTATCTTCGCAGACCGATTCTTTAGTTTATTCACGTATTAACCGCTTTGCATAAATGGCGCAATATACGTCGCCATTTTAGTTTAATATTTTGGGAAAAACCAAAATTATATTTTATTCTAGTTCATTTACATTCGTGGTTCGTGTTTGTTAGGAAAAAGTACCGCTGACGCTGTAGTGAAATAATAAATTTTTTGTTGGCAATTAACAAAAACTAAAAATTTCAATATTAACTATTTTATTTAAAACTGATTATTAAAACTGTGCGTGTTAAACTGAGTAGTACATATATTTATTATTGCTTTAAATAAATCGAACTATGTAGTTGCATTACATATTTATTTTGTAAATTAATTTACTGTGGCATACGTGTCGTATAACTGTTTCTTTGAGTTAGTGCATTTCATTTCATCGAAATAGTTTAATTTTGTGAATTTATAGTTGGAATAGTTTTTTAGTTAGTTCTTTTAAAATAGAATGAATAACATACCCAGATCTAAAGATTACAGGATTATTTCTGATATGGCCGAAAGTAGCTTAAATGATGAATTAAATTTTCAATTAAATAATTTTGAATCGTTGTTTAATTAATTATTACTTTAGTTAATTAATTGCGCTTATTCATGTGTTCTATTCATTTATATTTGATATTTCATTCAAAATATTTAACAGCAATAATAAATAACGTACTTACGAATAATATCTCACGAGTAGTTTCTGCATATTAATTAAATTATTATATTTTAAAAGAACCGCAATGACGTCGTCTGACGAAAATGGTAAGGATTTATCGATATGTTATGTGTAAATAATAAATAGTTAACAAATGTTAATACTTTTTTCAGAATCGTCAGTAATTAATATAAATTTAAATCATACTCGGAAAAAAGTGGATTTTGTAACTACGGATAATGTGAAAAAATTAAAGCTAATCAGAGTTCATAGGAATTTAGGAAATCTTCACAACAACACTGTTCTTAAACAACCAAAAATGAACTTTTCTCAACCGCAGACTTCTTTAATAGATGGTAAATAATATTCATATTTTGTATGCATGGTAGAAGAAACAGTTAACATTAATTTATTGATTATTTTCTTAACTTTTCTTAGACTCGGAAATTATTATGTTTGATAAACCGCAATCGCCCCCTATTATCATCCATTCTGAGTTAAATACAGAACAACTTTTTGAGCAAATGGGGCGAAATACTTATATTATAGCTATAAACCAAATAAATTATTCGCCTTTTAACGCAAAGTGGCTGACAGCTGGTGGACGATATTGAAACTAAAGTTAAAGGTGAACAGCAATAAAAAAAATACATAATTGGACAATTTTGTTATTGATTTCGGTTCAAAACAATCGTTTATTGCACATAAAAGTTATATTTATTTATTCAGCGACAAAATAATTAAAAAATAACACACATAAAAATAAACGCTGAATTGCTGTTCACCTTTAACTAGTGGCGATCGTAACGCCTCTTGCGGGCCTTTAAAGGCGAATAATACCTATAAACAAATAAATTATAATACCTATAAAGGACATAACTATACTTTTCTATAGTAAACTTGTGGTCAATGATATAGGCAGATTTATCGATAATGCAGTATTATTTAATACGTGGAAACATAGTACGGGATAACTTCTAAAGATGTCAGCTTTAACAATTTTCAATTTTGATAAATAAACTGTAAGAGTAAAATATGTGCCTAAAGGTACATATCACTTGAAATAAATAAATATTGAGTTAGGTTCATAGGGTAGAAGAAAGAGACATAAATGTTATAAAATGAATAAATAGTTTCTACTTCCGAGGAAAGAAGAAAGAATGAAATAATAGAAAAAGTAGGTTATATATACAAGTTGATAAGCATTAATATAGAACGTTTCCGGAAGGACATGAATACAGCTTAATATTTTTTTGTACTGCGTTATAATATATAATTAAAAGAATTAAAAGGTGTTTTATTTTATACATATCGAAGGAAAACTTTTGTGATAGAAAAAGTTTTACAGTTCAGAAGTGGGATACACAATATATATGTGCAATAGTTGTTATAATTATTAAGATGTCGAGAGAATTAAACGTGAGAGAATTAAAGAAGGAATTGGCTGCACGTGGTCTTAATACAGACGGCAAGAAAGAAGAATTATTACAACGATTGCTACGGAGTGTAATGGATGATGCACAAGATGAAACAAGAAGTGAAGATGCGAGGATAAATATATCGAGCAAAAGTACACAAAATATGGAGGAAAAAGAACAGGAACATCGTTATCAGGCGGGATATGATAACATGAGGTTAACAATTAGAGATGTGATAGACATTTTACCCAGTTTTGATCCAACAGATGAAAGCGGATTATCATCGGAACAATGGATACAGCAGGTCGAAGCGTTAATGGATACGCATAAGATAGATACCAGATTGGTTATTTTAGCGTCGAAAGATAAAATGAAAGCATATGCCAACAAGTGGTACAAGACGGTAGGGTGTAGTGTAACGTGGAACGAGTTTAAGCGTGAATTACAACGTAATTTTAAAACGTGTAAAAATCAAGCAGAAATACATGAAATCTTAAGGAAGAGAATTAGAAAACGGGATCAAGGGTTAATCGAGTATTTCTACGATATTTGTGCAGTAGCGAAAAATTATATAAGTGATGAAAGTACCATTTATTATATAATTCAAGGGATAAACGAATTTAAACTTAGTTGCACACTTAAAACAGTCCGGATAAGCAGTTTAGATCAGTTAAAGGATCATATTGAATGGTACGTTAAGATGAACAGAGAAAGTGAACGGAAAAATTGTGAAGTGAGTGTATACAAAAGTGTGGATAAAGCGGAGAAAATAAACCTAAATCCAAATGATAAAAGTATACGAGAAATAAGGCGTCAACAATGTTATAATTGTTTCCAGAATGGACACATAGCAAGCAAGTGTCCATTACCGTTACGAAAACCAATTTGTGAAAGGTGTAAAAAGATCGGGCATAAAAAAGATGAATGTAGAGTTAAGTTGAATACGATCGAAGAAAATAAAAAAGTGTATCAAATATCCGAGGCGGCAGAGGTATATGAAAACCAGGATACGAACGAATGTAATGAAATAGAGGTGGATGAAACGAGCCAGGTTGCAGTCAAGGTGATTATGGACAACCGATTAATCAACACCAAAGTACTAGTAGATTCGGGAAGTACTGTGAGTATCGTAAGGGAGAATTTAATTAAAGAATATAATTATAGTTGTTTTTCTGAAAATATGCCAAATATAACAGGCATTAACGAGAGTAGTTTAGTGATTTTGGGCGAGATAGAAACGAAAATTATAATTAGTGATAAGTTATATAAGGTAAATTTATTAGTGGTATCAAATGAAACCATGGATATAAATGTCATTTTGGGAAGGGATTTCTTGAGTATAAATAGGATTTTAACTGTGAGAATCAAACCGTCAATCGCATTCGATCTTAACCTTATGCAAGAAGTATCTGCACTTGATGAACAGGTAATGTTAATTGAAGCTAGAGATGAGGTTAGTGTGGGTGATACGGTGGAGACAATAAAATTTAGAAACGAGGTTTCAAATTTGTTTGAAGAATGTTATGTAAAGGGTGAAAGTAAGGGAAACGAGGCGGTTAGGTACGAAGCTGAGATTAAGCTGAAGGAAAAGAAGGTAGTCAGAGTTAGGCCTAAAAGGTTTAGTCATTACGAAAGAGTTGAGTTAAGGAAGATTACGGACGAGTTAATGAGAACAGGGATTATTAGGCATAGTGAGTCTGAATATACATAGCCAAGGTGATGACCGAGATTTGGAAAAAATTAGAGAAGGTGCGAAGTTAGCTATTGAGAAGCAACAGGAGTATAACAAAAGGTATTATGACAAGGGAGTTAGAAAAAAAGTCAGTTATCAGGAGGGTGACTTAGTTATGATTAGGGAAACGTTGCAAGTGGGACAGAATAGTAAGTTAAGGAGAAAGTTCAAAGGACCATATCGTGTTTCGAAAGTATTAAATCAGAATAGGTACGTGCTTAAAGACATTGAAGGGTATCAAGTTTCGGCTAGACCATTCGGTGGTATATTTGATAGCAGAACCATGCGTTTGTATTCAAAAAGTGTAGGTCAGGGGGAGAAGGTGGAGAACGAATGCGATATAGAGATCTCAGTTGGGGATACAACATATGATCAGGAATTCCGGGATGAAGAATATTTAGATGAGGAATACGAAATTGAGTATTTGAACTCTGAAGAAGAAATTTAATATGATGGTATTATATCTATGGTTGATTTTTATTTTTGTTAAGTAATATTAAGAATTAATGTATTAATTTAAGATTTTTAAGTGACAATAAGTCAGAAATAAAAAAATAAAAAAAAAATAAAAAAAAAATAAAAGTTATAGCGAGGGCGCTATATGTAGTCAGATTGGACGAGCTGTAAGAGTAAAATATGTGCCTAAAGGTACATATCACTTGAAATAAATAAATATTGAGTTAGGTTCATAGGGTAGAAGAAAGAGACATAAATGTTATAAAATGAATAAATAGTTTCTACTTCCGAGGAAAGAAGAAAGAATGAAATAATAGAAAAAGTAGGTTATATATACAAGTTGATAAGCATTAATATAGAACGTTTCCGGAAGGACATGAATACAGCTTAATATTTTTTTGTACTGCGTTATAATATATAATTAAAAGAATTAAAAGGTGTTTTATTTTATACATATCGAAGGAAAACTTTTGTGATAGAAAAAGTTTTACAAAACAAAAAATAAAATGAATTTTTTTTATAATTCATGTCTAGTTGTAAGTTTTATTGGTGTTTTTTTCTTTTGTTTACATTTTTGTTTCGATACAACAAAAAAAAATTTAAAAAAAATTACTAGTGCCATCTTTAGATTTAATCCATCTATAGCCGTTTTTTGACAAGAATGTCCTTTATAGGTTATTATAATTTATTTGCCTATAAAGGACATAACTATACTTTTCCATAGTAAACTTGCGGTCAATGCCAAATAAATTATAATACCTATTCGCCTTTTAACGCAAAGTGGCTGACATCTGGTGGACGATATTGAAACTAGAGTTAAAGGTGAACAGCAATCAAAAAAATATATTTTTGGACAGTTTTGTTGTTGATTACGGTTCAAAACAATCTTTAATTGCACATGAAAGATATATTTCTTTATTCAGCGGCAAAATAATTCAAAAATAACACACTTAAAAATAAACGCTGAATTGCTGTTCACCTTTAACTAGTGGCGATCGTGGCACCTCTTGCGGTGCTTTAAAGGCGAATAGCAATTGAGTTTTGAAATAAAGTAAGAAATATTAAAAGTTTTGTCTTATTGTTATTTATTTTTTTTTTTCATTCAAATTTAAAAATTAAATTGTCTATTAAATAATATAAATTAAATAATAAAATTAATCTAATCAATTTTATAATTTAGTTATAATATTTTGTATATACTGTATAAATTTTTGGTTTAATAATAAATACTTAAATGCCTTATATTTTTGACTTAATATATAATTTAATTTTCATAATATATAATAAATAAGTAACGTACAATAGGGTTTTCTTTTATAAATATTCATATATGGCATTATTAATTTTTTATAAATAAATCATGTGCTCCGCAGAGAAGTAAACATAAACAGTATCCTGCCATTTGGAATCTTCGATTATTGAAGAAAAGAATATTAACAAAAATTATTGACGAGTGGGAAAGTATAAAAAGCGGCTCTAGTAGCAGGTTTATAAGCTTGAAATTAATATAAACCAATTTTCGCAGTAGTAGTTATATGGAAATATTATCCAAATAATTTTAATTAATTAAATTTGGGAAGAATTCAACACAAAATGCTACCCACACATAATGTAGACTACGTGTTTTCTGTATTTGACTGATTTACTTCAATTTAATTATTAAAAATGCCAGAAAACAATATTCGAAATTGCATAAATTTGATATTAACGCTCAATTCATGAAGGTATTTTGAGTACCTTAATTCCATCAACAATTATCAATAAAAAAATCTTAAATAATTCATGATGCTGGAAACACATGAGCGTCGTTTTTGATAAGCAGAATGTTTTTTTGTGGCATTTATTTGATACATATTTAATTTTAATGTACAATTTTTTTAAATGAATTGTGCATTATTTTGTCACAAATTAATTTATTTGTATCCTCCATTTTGGCACTTGTCTCACAAAACTTATTTTCTGCCAACAAATTAAAAAAATTGATGAAAAAAATAAAAAGTATACAAATTGTACTAGATTTGTTATCTTTTATGTAATGTAGCCTACTGATTCGCAGCAAAATTAGAAATAGAGACATGTTGCAGAATTCTACATGACAAGCAGAATACATGTATTTCAATTCATTTAAACTTGTGTATTCTAATTTTGCTGCTTACAGAATTCTGCTCATGTGTTTCCAGCATGATATATATTTATGCTGGAAACACATGAGCAGAATTCTGTAAGCAGCAAAATTAGAATACACAAGTTTAAATGAATTGAACTACATGTATTCTGCTTGTCATGTAGAATTCTGCTTTGTGTCTCTATTTCTAATTTTGCTGCGAATCAGTAGGCTATATTACGTAAAAGGTAACAAATCTAGTACAATTTGTATAGTTTATATTTTTTGTAATCCATTTTTTTAATTTGTTGACAGAAAATAAGTTTTGTGTGGCAAGTGCCAAATTGGAGGATAAAAATTAAATAATTTGTGACAAAATAAGGCATCATTCATTTAAAAAAATTGTACATTAAAATTAAATATGTATCAAATAAATGTCACAAAAAAACATTCTGCTTATCAAAAATGACGCTCATGTATTTCACCCGAATTTCTGCCGGCAGCGATGCTAGCAGAAATTCTGCTCATGTGTTTCCAGCATTAGGCATCCTTATTCAAGAAACAATAGTTTTTTTCCCGGAAAAAAATTAATATTTTTATTTTTAATTGCATATCGAGCAACCTTCGGAAAAATTACAAAAAGTGGTTTTGACCAGGATGAAAACGACCCAGGTTCATGGATTGACTGCGAGTTCGCGACAATATTCTGCTGAAAAATTTTCAGCAAGCAACCAATCAAAGTAGTCTATTTCGTAAACAAATTTCCCCTTCCGAATAAAATATTTTTAAATCGCATGCCATCCTTCTGAAAATTTTTCCGCAGAATATTGTCGCGAACTCGGACTTAAGTAGTCTATTTCATAAACAAATTTCCCCTTCCGAATAAAATATTTTTAAATCGCATGCAATCCTGCTGAAAATTTTTCCGCAGAATATTGTCGCGAACTCGGACTTAAGTAGTCTATTTCGTAAACAAATTTCCCCTTCCGAAATAAACTATTTTTAAATCGGCATGCAATCCTGCTGAAAATTATTCCGCAGAATATTGTCGCGAACTCGGACTGAGGGTTAATTTAGCGCCATTGAATACAATATAATATATAATTTTACAGTTTGGTTTGTTTTTATCTTGTAATAAATATGATGTAATTATAGTGGTAAATATATTTAGTGTAACAAAAATAAAATAACGATGAATGGCGCTAACTTATTATCAAATTTATGCAAATTTGAACATTATTTTATAGCACTTTTAATATTAAAATTGAACTAAATCAGTTAAATACAGA
This sequence comes from Tipula helvola, assembly GCA_963556165.1. Lineage (NCBI taxonomy): Eukaryota > Metazoa > Arthropoda > Insecta > Diptera > Tipulidae > Tipula > Tipula helvola. The sequence goes on along the minus strand of OY744483.1, from coordinate 347,340,227 downwards.
AAAACGGTACGTTACATTATGTACGGGTAGCATTTTGTGTTGAATTCTTTGCAATTTTAATTAATTAAAATTAAAATTATTTGGATAATATTTCCCTATATGTAACTACTACTGCGAAAATTTGTTTACATTAATTTCTCGGTTACAATTCCTTCCGCTAGACTAACGGTGGAAGTCGTCAGTCGATTTTAGGAGTTCAAATGCCTAAAGCGAGAACCTAATTAATTGGAACTTGAAATAAGAAAAAATAACTTAAGAGAGAGAGAGAGAAATAAGATTTGTATCTTTTTGTATTCGACGTTTCGACCATATTGATAATAAGAAAAAAACGTTATTTTAATTTTTTTTCTCTAGTATTTTTCTCTTTTAAGCTATTTTTTAATTATTTTCTCTTATTCCCCCTAAGGTTCCCGTTTAAGAAAAGAAAATTAAAGCCAATGTATGTTTACAACTCTTTAGACCACATTTATACATAACATCCTTAACCAAATTTCCTAAAGGTGATTATTGTACCTAATTTCTGAAAATTGTTTATAATATATATATATATATATATATATATATATATATATATATATATATATATATATATATATATATATATATATATATATATATATATGTATATATATCAGTAAATGGGAAGCTTTACACTAAATAAACCCCAAAACTCTTATAGCTAAAAATAAATTTCAATTTTTCAATTTTAAAACAAAAAAACAAGTTTTTAAAATTATGACTTTCTTAATATGTGCATCTTTATTATTTAATTACATATAACAATTACAAACAACTACTAGTTTCGAGCATGAAAAGCGCTCATCATCCATCAGGTTAGCAGTTTTTAAAATAGCCTGATGATGAGCGATTTTCATGCTCAAAACTAGTTATTTTGTAATTGTTATAATTAAATAATAAATATTCACATATTAAGAAAGTCATAATTTTAAAAACTTGATGTTTTAAAAAATTGAAAAATTAAAATATATTTTTAAATATTGTGAAAAGGTTCGTTGTTGCATCGCAAGATGTTATTATATATCTTATAGCTATTTTGATACAAAAATTAAAAAGGGTTTTGAGCCGATTTTTAAAATCCCGTTTTTTAAAATGCCGATTAATTCTTGCTTAAAGCGGTACTTTGTAAAACGGTATTTTAAAAACAGGCATTCGTACCCATAATTTTCGTATCAACACAGCTTTGATTTTAAGGATTTATTTAGTATACACTTTATTCTGTCCAATGTCCATCACCGTATGTAAATATCAGGGTCTTGAACCCGGACCATTTCGGGTTCAGATTCAGGCCCAGGGCTAATAAAATATTGGGTTTGGGTTCGAGTTCAAAATAAAAAATGTAAGAACTTATTTTATATTTATAATTTTACTTAAAAAGTGTTTATTTAGGCTTAAAATAAGATATTTTTTAAAGAATTTTAATTGAATCTAAAATTAATTCTGTGTTTTTTTATAAATACATAACTGCCTTTTTGGTCGATTTTGAGTTATGAATGAAAATAGCTTCACAATTCTCTAAAGTTTCAAAAATAAGTTTCAGTTTCCAATATTTTCCACCATTTTTCCGGAAAATCTAAATAAAAATGAATAATTACTACAAGAAGCTATAACAATTTACTTTATGCAGTTATCGTGTTAAAAAAAACACAGAAGTTTAGAGCAATGTTTTTGTTATTTTGTTTTATTGATGTTTCCTAGTATTTTCAAATTTTGAACCCGAAAAAGGATTTTAGTTTGGTTCAGGCTAGGGTTCCGAAAAATATGAAAAGATCGCTGAACCGGAATGGTTTCGATTCGAAATACACATATGTATATACATACATATATGAGTTTAGCCATTACTTTTCCAAAAAACCGGGCGCATGCATTTCATTACATTCACCGATTTAGCTGTAATTTATTTCAGGAATAGTAGTCGATGAAAAACTTTGTTTCCCAAAATGTCACCCCTTCCTGGCGTCCCCTTCTCGAGTTATGATTTTTTAAAGTTAAGAAATTGAGCGATTTAAAGGTATAAACAGAACAATAGCGACAACGACGAGCGTCGACGAATAAAAAAAAATATCGCCGCGATATCGCTGTAGTTAACATAACAAGAGCGTCAGCGCATGGCGATAAAAAATAACAACAAACGACATAACCTAAATCTTGTGTTTTTGGCACATGAATATTATGGTTACGCTGCATTTCCGTTAAAGAAAAACCTAATGCGCCTAAAAAACCTAAATATTTCTATAATGTCTTCAAAATGTTGCAAAAGGATTGAAAAAATGGTTAATAATATGACAGCTTCTATTTAAAAATATAAAAAAACAGTAGGCGAGATTGTATTAGAAATAGATTCTAAAAAAAGTTCGGCGATATTGCCGTCGTCGCCAGCGACATTGGTTCTGTTAGCATAGTATGATTTCTGTGTATTTTAATTTGACAGGCGTCATCGCTCATCGTCGACGCTCTTGTTCTGTTTATACCTTTAGGCTCTTTTTGATAGGTCCCCGTTATACTTAGGCTGCTTTGTTTTGAATGTTATGGGCCTCATTCTCTTCGTATTTTATTGAACTTTTATTTAAAAATAGTTTCAGAGCTTAATATTTAATATTGGCCAAATACCACACCAAAAAGTGTAATCATTTTTTCTTAAAACAGCATGCATTAAGATTGTCGCCAAATTTATGGATTTCAACTAAAATACTTCTACATAGGCTCATTTTTTTCATCTTTTCATAATATTTCCAAATTTTTTAGCCACATTTAATTTAGTCAAACACTTCTAAAGTTACATGCATTTGAATACACCCAATTTTTCGGAAAACGTCATAATCACACCTTTGTAACTTTGGTCGCCTTACTCCAAAAAATATATACGAATGATTGGAAAAATACAAATGATTGTTTTTTTTATTTATGTAACCTTATTATTATAGTTATTTATTCACACATCGACGGTTTTATAGGAAAAGGATGAAACTCGACATCTGGAAAAAAAGCAGACGACAATTTTTGGCTTTGTTTCTCGGGGTTTCAATTGACTTTATTAAGCAGATGATTATTTTTTCTCTTTTTGTCTTTGTTGTTTTTCTTATGTTGTGTTTCAACTTTTTTGCGGACGTCAAATGTCATTGAATGTAAATCAGCTATTAAGCGCATTTTGTTGACCAAAATTGAATTCGAATTATTTTCGGTTTATTTATATAGCCAATTTGATTTAATTGACAAAATCCAACTTTTCATATGTATTATGACCACACCTGGGGGTCAATTCTCGTTCCATGAAAAAATGGAATGATACAAATCTTTCCATTTGGTTTCCATTACGCCCTTCTCATTAGTATCTTTTCACGCAACAGCAATATGCGATTCTTGTTGTCCAAATGAAAAAGAACGCTGAAAATACGCTGAATACTACACAGCAAAACATATTTTATCATGTTTCGTATTAATTTCCGCTAGGTGCGCTAGGTAAATGGTGCAAATAATAGCTAAATAAATGATAAAAGAGATTATAATTTGTAATTAGATCTAATCACTCTCTCAAAGAGAGGGAAATAGAAAGTTAAACCAGTTTTCATCATTGATTGTCAAAATATAAAATAAATTATGTACTAAAATGGCCAAATTTTATTAAAATTAAACGAATCTAATTATTTAAGGATTTTTCTTAAATGAATTGAAATATTTTTAATAAATTTGCTTAGTTTTAAAGTTACCAGTATTATAGTTTGGTTGCACATTAAACAATAAAATTGCAAATTAAGTTCTTATACTGAATTTTCATATTCATTTATATTCTCACGATCAAAATACTCGGTGAGAAAGTTTTTTTCATATGAGAAGATTTTGACGTCATTTTTTTTCCTTCTCATGAAACACGAATCGGAAATCTGTATTTCTCACTGAAAATACTTTTCATTATACTTTTCACAGAACGAGAATTGACCCCCAGTGGTCCTATTCTGGTTTTCACAGGGAATTTGGATTAGGAATTGTTTTATTGTGAATTTTTTCAGTAGTTTTGAATTCTTTCTTTCCAAAGTATACTACGACGCGACGTTTGATATTTTTTTCAAAAGTAGAGAATAATTCCCTTTTATAGCTGATACGTACCTACCATCAGCCCAACAAAATTTAAAGAGAAAAGTAAAAACAAAAATGCTATAAAATGGAATTATTTTCTCCTTAAGGCTGTATGGTACTCATTTTACCAAAATAAGGGTATCGTAAAATTCAATTTGTGGCTACAAATATTTATCAATTCACATATTTTTTTTTTATTGACAAAGCTTAAGGTATCTTTGAGGGATTAATACAGGATTATTTCAAAATTATTTATAGTTTATCCGTAATAAAAATTCAAAATTGACGAAATTTTGGATAATGGTGCTCACGGAAAATTCAATTTTCTTAAGTTTTTCTCGCTAAACCATGTATATCTTTTATATTGACCTATGCAGAAAGATATTTTTGAGGGATTAATTCACGATTATAAAGATTAATATTAAAATAAGAAAGATATAATTAAAATACTATTACTATCGATATATTTATCGATACGAAAAAATTCAGTATCGATAAATAAATTTTTTTTTGTCAAAAAGGGGTATGATCTCGGCTAATTTTTGATTTTCTTTTACTCTACGAGATGGCTAACCCCAAAAAATGGTGAGTGTCCATGATCTTATCGTTTTACAATAAAATATTTTAACATGATGAGTTGCCATAGAAACAACGAAAATAAATAACCGAAATAGTATATAATTTTATTCTGGAAAAAAGGGAAATAAGACAAGTCGACATACAGTTATATTTATTTTACATCAAAATAAAACAAAAAAACAAAACGATATTATTTTTTATTATAGACACAGTTTAGACCCATTTTTGGACATTTAAATATCGACACCAAAACAGAAATTATTTTTGAGTACCATACAGCCTTAATTTGAAAAAAAAAAACAACCAAATGTCGCAGTACACTTTAGAAAGAAAGAATACAAAACTACTGACAAAATTCACAATGAAACAATTCCCAATTCCAAATTCCCTAGGAAAACCAGAATAGGGCCACTGGTGGTGGCAGGAATCATAACCAAAAATTAGAATTATGTTGAAATAAACTTAATTTTTTATGGGTGTTATGTTATTCTTGCGGGGATTTATCCTATGCAATTGTTGTTGTAAATTTGTTTCGCTTATAAGTTTGAACAGTACTAAATCACAATTATTATTTTGTTTAAACATTTTGTTGATTTCTCTCTCCGTATTCATTTTATAAGAAGTTAGTAGGAGAACCAGTTTTTAAATATGAATTTAATGACTACTGCGATCCTACGTTCATATTTTCCGACTTTTCCATAAAATGATTTTATTAATACCCATGAGCTCAGCGATAATGGCTTAGGTTTCTCTTTCTATTATTTAAATAATTAATGATAAACAATTTAATTTTTAGTTACTTTCACAAATTGTTTATTTTATTTTTACGTATAAACGGAGGCTATTAGCATTTTCGCCAAAAAGACTTTATCAGATAGATGTCTATCTGATGATGTCTTTTTGACATAAAAATCTCTTATAAAAATAAAATAAACAATCTGTGAAAATAACTAAAAGTTAAATAGTGTTATCATTAGTTATGAATTTTCACCATGTACCTACGGTTTCTATAATTAATTACTTATTTTAATAAGGTAGTTTTCTTATAACCTGTAGCGGATACTGTTGCTAAATTAGTGATGTGTATATTAAGCCAGCTGTATGTGAGCTTGAAATAACATACTTGTATCATAGTGAACCATAATAGATTTCTCATTTTACTAAAAACATAAAATGATTATAAAAATTTTCCATTTCAATGTTATCGGTGTATTGCCTATATTCGCAACGCATTTTAAAATCATTGCCTTATAAAATACACCAATACAAAAATATCGGAAGTTTTGATTTTTTCCTTTAGTATAATGAAATGAGAAATCTATAGTATGAATGTCTATGCTTGTATAAAGAAACATCAGATTATTATGTACAACCCGAAAACTAAATAAATTAAATTTCATCATTTAAATTTTATTTTCAATATCTAAGACTTGCTACAAATATGTAAATTTTAACGAAGCATAATATAATTGTAAATATTTATAAGCATTTTATTCAAATATCTTAAAAACGGGCAATGAAATATTTAAGTTAAGTTTTCCATATCAGTTTTTTTTTGTTATTTCAAAGTTAATAATAAAAATGATATGAAAGAGTGCCAATTTCTCTTTGTTGTAGTTCAAATAATAAAAACACAGTTCTGCTTTCGGTTAAGTAGCAGTTAAACAGTGTGCCTTAGAATTTGTTTAGTTTTTATATTTTTCTAATAAAAAGTTATACATATTACGAGATTACCCGAGATTACGAAATTACCCTATTACTTTGATATGTCTCAATATATCATTAATTTGAAATTTAAACATTTAAATAACTTTAAAGAATTGCAGATTTTGATACGAATAAACTGAAATACAGTGAAACCTCGCTTTAGCGGATACTCTCTTAAGCATCCAAATTAAGAGCTCCAAGTTACGTTTCTCAAGTAAAACCTAATTGGCTAAACGAACACCTCATTCGACCTCATCCTTGTTTGGCAATGCCCGCTCAAGTTAGGTTTCACAGTAATAAGTTGTTGGTTGATGCAATGCTCTCTTAAAATCATCGAATATAATTCATTCGTATTAATTTGAAGACCTCTGCTTTATTGTTTTCTAAAACTAAAGTATTAGTGCTTTTAATTCACCTTTCAGATTATTTAAATTGTGTATGTATAGTGTATGTTATGAGTTGACGTGTGTCAGCATAGTGTGTTATCACTAAATATACTAAGGATTAATTAAATTAAATATATGCATATACTACATTTTTGAACATTTTATGTTGAATCGTAAATCCAGTGGCCAATTATTACATTACGTATATTTTTGAAACGTTATTTTTGAACATTATTGTAGCAACAAAAAAACTAAAACTTAAACTAAAATTTACAAATTTTATGAAACGAATTTATAATTATCTTTCCTTAAGCGACGAGATGCGGTTTTAATGAAGGTTATTGTACGAAATACAATTGTTTCCAAAACTCAAATACTTAAGATTTGTAAATTACAGTATTTTTAAGTTTGACATTGGTCAAATATAGTGCGTTTTTTATTAGTTATCCGTATTCGCTATCAAGAGCCGTCATATACAAATAGCTCCCGATAAGCGGCTCCATATAAACAGGTAGAGCTAAATATTTTTTATATCACGTTTTCACTAAAGAATTGAATTAAAAATTATAGTTTGACGTTAAATAAATATAATTTACCAATAAATAGCACGTCAAATTTAAATTTGGGTGTAGAAAATTGACTGCTCCGCATAGCAGCTATCGGGAGCGAATAAAAAAACGCAGAAATAGTTGTCGGAAGAAAGGATGTCTATCACTCTATCTGATGTTTTCACGAAAGCGCTAATAGCCTACATTTTGAAGTAAAGATAAAATAAACAATCTGTGAAAATATAACTAAAAATTAAATAGTGTTATCATTAATTATGAATTTTCACCATGTACGTACGGTTTCTACAATTAAATGCTTATTTTAATAGGTAGTTTTATTATAACCTGTAGCAGATACTGCCGTTAAATTAGTGAATTGATGTGTGTATTAATCCAGCTGTTTGTTAGCTCGAAAAAACATACTTGTATAAAGCAACAACAAATAAATTAAATTACATCATTTAAATTTTATTTTCAATGTTTAAGACTTGCCATAAATATGTAAATTTTACCGAAGCATAATATAGGACAAGCATTTTATTCAAATATTTAAAAAAATGGTTTTCAGTTTTGTTTTTGTTATTTCAAAGTTAATAATAAAAATGATATGAAAGATTTCCAACTTCTCTTTGTTGTCTAGTTTATATTAAAAACACAGTTCTGCTTTCGGTTAAGTAGCAGTTAAACAGTGTGCCTTAGAATTTGTTTCGTTTTTATATTTTCCTAACAAAAAGTTATATTAAATTACCCAACTACTTTGATATGTTTGATATATCATCAATTTGAAATTTAAACTTTTAAATATCTTTAAAGAATTGCAGATTTTAATAAGAATAAACTGCAATTATACAGCGAAACCTTGCTTTAGCGGATACTCTCTTAAGTTTTCAAGTCACGAGTCCCAGTTTACTTTCCTCAAGTAAAACATCCTCGACTAAACGAACATCTCATTCGAATGTACACCTCGTTTGATCAATGCCCTCAAGTGAAGTTTTACAGTAATAAGCTGGTGGCTCATGTAACGCTCTCTTAACATCGAAAATAATTCATTCTTATTATTTGATGACCTCCATTGTTTCTTAAAGTATTAGTGTGTTTAATTCACCTTTCAGATTATTTAAATTGTGTGTCTCTGTTGTGAGTGGATTTGTGTAAGCATGTGTAATAAAGACTACATAAACTAAGGATTAACTAAACATACCCATACAATACATTTTTGAACATTTTATATTGGATCGTAAATCCAGTGGCCAATTATCACATTACGTATATTTTTGAAACGTTATTGTAGTAATATTTAAAAAAATTACACATGACTTGAAAAACAATTTCCTAAATTTTAAGCCTCAAACGAAAGTTTTATAAAACGAATTTATATCATCTTTCCTTAAACGACGAAATGCGGTTTTAATGAAGGTTATTGTACGTATTTTGTACGTTTCCAAAACTCAAATACTTAAGATTTGTAAATTACAGTATTTCTTAAGTTTTGACATCAGTATTTCATTACTCAGAAAATAATCTGGAATGTTTAAAAGAGAATACAACTTTCACAGAATATGCCATGGGAAATTTTACGAAAAAGCGATTATTACAGCAATAGTATTTAGATTGTCATGCAAAATACAAACAACAACACGTTATTATAGCGGTAGTTTTACAATTTTCACCATGGCAACGCGATAAAAAATTATCGATAATAATTGAGCACTAGTTGTATTACGAATGATAATTTGATAACCAAATAATACAATTATTACTCGTATATTTAACGCAACTGATTTTAAATAAAAATGATCGTTTGGTAGTATTTATGTAAAATTACACACGAAAGTAATTTTATTTGTTGTGAAATTACTCAAAACTATAAAAAAGCAGATGTGACTTGCTAAGAAAAAAGCACGGCAGAGTTGTGCCATTGTGCCGTTCTAATACCACTTTAATAATAGTTAAAAAGAAAACAAAGTAAGTACATAGTTATTTTTATTTTAAGCTGAATTCATAACATCGCGAGCGACATAGGAAAAAATAGGCTACATGAATTAAAAAAGGCTGAATTAAAAAATGCGATTTTTCTGAATTTATAAATTTATTTTAATAAAAAATAAATTAAATTTCATTTTAAAAATGAATTAAATCTATACTAAAAATGAAATAAAATAAATTTCTCAAAATGAATTAAAAAAGGCATTTCTTATTTCACTTTTATAATGTTTTAATATGTGCCCATAAAATGAAATAATATAAGCCCTTTTTAATTCATTTTGGAAATGAATTAAGATGTAAATTATAAAATGAAACAAAAAGTGAAAATGTACTAATATCTATTATATTTATGTTATTATCATTATGTATGCGTGTTTGTTTCGGGTAAAATGCCTAACGGAGTTGAATATGGTTTATTCTCTGATGATAACAAAAAGAAGGAAATGGGAATAACAGTCATATAATATTATAAACGCGAATAACCAAGTATCAGGAAATAAAATAAATAAATTCTGTACTGAAAAGCAGATCGCTTATGTGCATTTTAGTAGTTTTGAGAAAATGAAGGTTAAAGTTTTAAAATCAAATGTAAATACATTGATGCCCAGTTGCACAAATAAAGAGCCAACAGCCAGTTAAGTAATACTTCATCTTTTTCTTCATATATGAAATTACGATTTGTTTCATAATACAAAATCAATGCAAGCTGATTAGTTTTCTTTTTACTTGAACATTGTAACGGGAGAACTAAATATTTGACTACCCGATTTCGTTTTACTAAATATTTAACTGAATGACAAATACTTCTACATTAAAATAAAACAAAATTAACGGTCGTTGAATTCATATTATGAAACAAATCGTAATTTTATATATGAAGAAAAAGATGAAGTATTACTTAACTGGCTGTTGGCTCTTTATTTGTGCAACTGGGCATGAGAGTATTAAACGTATTACCTCATAACTTTTTTATTTTTTACTAGATTTTCACCAAAATTTGATACAATCTAAATAGTAGACAAATTTAATTATTTATGTGAAATTCAGAAAAACCGCTTAAAGCCACTTAAACGACTTTTGCTTTTAAGTACAGGTTTACGTTTCATTATTCCTTAATGAAAATAAGCACTGATCATGAGCGATTTTAATTCGTTTTTAAAATATGTAAAAATTAAACAAAAAAGTTAACAAATCAGGCCTTCATACCTTCATTAATGAAAACAAGCACTGATCATGAGCGACTCCAATTCGTTTCCAAAATATGTAAAAAATTAAGCAAAAAATTAAAAATTAATTAACTTTTAATTAATTAACAAATTAATTAATTTTTTACATATTTCAAAACCGAATTAAAATCGCTCATGATCAGTGTTTACTTTCATTAATTTTTTACATATTTCAAAACCGAATTAAAATCGCTCATGATCAGTGTTTACTTTCATTAATGAAAACATATGATAAAAACCTAATTAAGTTAACTTTTTTATTTAAATTTTTTTTAACGCATTTTTAATTCATTTTATAAAATGAATTAAAAAAGGCCCTTTTCTAATTCAGAAAAATGTCTTTTCTCAGACAGCCGTTTTAATTCGTGTAGCCAGAATCTTCTATGATTTCGAATATTTCACAAAAAAAAAAAAAAAAAAGAAATCCAATGAAACGCAAATATAAAACAATTTTTTACTACAGACGCATTTAAATTATGTTAGTATTAATTTTGTAACAAGGTGAATTTAGTACATTTTCTTCCAAACACGCATTTCTGATTTTTGTTAAAAAAATAAATTACGATTTATGTTTAAAAAATGAAATAATATATGCATTTTTTAATTCGTTTTGAAAATGAATTAAGATATGTGTTTATAAAATGAAATAACAAAAGCCTTTCTTAATTCATTTTAGGTTTTTCTCGTTTTTACGTTTTTCGTCAAATTCGCCTTTTTTAATTCAGAAAATTTGTTTAAAAAAATGAATTAAAAAAGGCGCAGGTGTTTCATACAAAAATCAACCTTTTTAATTCATTTTTAAAGACCTTTTTTAAGGCGGATATTACATTATCACATTTATATAATTATATAAATATAATTATATTTTTCTATAAAGAAAATACTGTTATATTTAGCTTCTTGAAGCTAAATATAACAATATTTTCTTTGTAAAAAAATATAATTATATTTATATAGCTATATAAATGTGATAATGTAATACCCGCCTAATTCAGCCTTTTTTAATTCGGTACCCCGAAAAAATACCATAGTATTTATTTACGAACTCTCAATCAATCAAATCACTTTAAATATATACATTATAAGAATTGGATGACACCATTTTTATCTTAAGTTGCTGTGGCTTATGTCACAATTACACTTATATAATTTTCACAAATAAAAAAAAAAATTTTTTTTTTATTTAAAAAAAATTTAATTTTAACTTTTATTTTTATTAAAAACAAAATAAAAACAATGTAAAAATGTTAAAAACTTTCTTTATGTGACATAATACTTTTCTTATAGAGAAGACCGGTTTCGGATTATGCGTCCTTTATCAATTCTTACTTTAACATTCACCCCTATTATGATTTCGATCGACAATCGACACGACTCTGTGTTGCCTTTTCTTTTTTCGTATTGTTTTTATCAAATGAAAAAAAGAAAACGCAATACAGAGTCGTGTCGATTGTCGATCGACACGACAATCATAATATAAGTGTTTTGTTTTTAATAAAAATAAAAGTTAAAATTAAATTTTTTTTAAATAAAAAAAAAAATTTTTTTTATTTGTGAAAATTATATAAGCACTTTAAATAGCATAAGCCCCTCCTACTACTTGTTCGTTTCTCTTTGTTCCTTTTCCTACTTGTTCCTTACTCGAGTTGAAAAAATTCTTACTGCAATACTATGGTATTTTTTGCTAAGTCGCTCCCGATGTTATGAATTCAGCTTTAGTGATATTTTATGCATGCGCAAATCTAGTATTTTCTAAAATTTTTTAAAACAGTTTTTAATAAAATATCAATAAAATAAAAATAACTACCTACTTACTTTGTTTTCTTTTTAATTATTTATTTTACTAAAAATGCTAACCTTCATCCAAATATCTCAGATAAAGTCCGCCAGTTTACGGTACAATTGAACAAAATAGTTACATAGTGTGTGCCAGCCAATAATGAATCTATGATTTATGCGCAAGAAAACTTTTAAATTTAGTAAACGACGCGGGTTTAATGCTTTCTAAAAATGTATTTCCAAAAAATCGATCACGTGATCTTAGTATAAATACTGTAGTGGATTTGTAAAGACAAAATAAAAAATATACGTTTTAATGTCCAAACCTACTTAACTACACCTCGAAGGTTTTCACGCGGTCGTTATCCAACCGGCACTCCACCCATTTTACCGTTATAGTTTTTTAGATGTTCACCTGTTGGTTAGAAATCCTCTAGACTTCACCATGCTGCCGTACTTAGGCAAAAAGCGGTATCTCAAAAACAATAATTTTTAGTTTCTTACGGTTTTGGATAGCTCGAAGCAAGATCAATCTTTTAAACTTATCAGAAAAGCGACAAATACATTAGAACATGATTAAAAAGTGTTGATAAAAAATTGCATATCTCAATTTTGAAACACAGATCTAAACAATTACGGTGTAACTAAAATTAAATAAGCGTAGCAGCCGTGCGTATCAACAAATGCCTAATTCCCTTTAAATATCCACCAAATAGTTAAATAAAGAGATTAAAGGCGGGTTTTGAGTTGCAATCGTTCGTTCGTTCTGAATTTTTTTTTAATCCAATCATAGGAACACGAAAGAAAAATAACGTCATTCTCAAGGAATACGATTGATTAAAAAAAAATTCAGAACGAAACAACGAACGAACGACTGCAACTCAAAACCCGCCTTTACATAAATCTCAAATATTCATTAGTTAATTTTTTTTATAAAAGTTGCTTTATAGCGATGCTAATTTGATATTTACAATATCGTCATTTTCTCTAAAGTAACTGAAACAGCGGTACCGCTTTTCCTTTTTGGTTAAGCGCGGCAGTAAGTTCCACCTGAACAAGACTAGATATAACTGGCGTTAACTAAATAAAGCTTGCTATAAAATTTAAAATAAAAACACACTTGTATATTACATTACATAAAAATGTAAAATATGGATTGAAGCTCCTTTTTAAAAGGAATTTTAGTCATAATATTTGTACGGGAAATTTTTTGACTGAAACTCCTTTCGTTTTTTGACTGAATGGTTTTTGATTGTATTTCTGGAGAATAATTTTGATTGGAATTCATTTTTAGTTGTTTACTGAATCTCCTTTTCAAAAGATATTTCAGTCACAAATTCAAAAAGAATTCCAGTCAAAATTTTTGACTTGAATGCCTTTTTAGTTTTTTGATTGAACTACCTTCTAAAAGGCTTTTCAGCCTAAATTATTTTGAATGAGTTACCTTCTAATTTTTGACCGCAACTTCAAGTTTTTATTTAGGCACAATTCACAAATGTTTTTACTCTATTAACCTACCTAATACAATTTCCGCACAGTACACTGTACACAGTACACAGTACACATATATATTGCACAGGTTGTCATAAATTATAACAACAACAATGGCGGAGATTGTGACTGAAATGTGTATGAACTATTTAAGCAATGGTACATTCATTGTTAATTATTTTGAATTAGTCAGTAGAATTTTTCACACAATTTTAATTATATTCACTCGACACTCAAAATTATTACGCAAAACTAACAAACAAGATTTATTAAAATATTTTTGACATAGATGCGCAAGAAAGAACTTTATTATTACTAAAGATACATGTTAAACCGAAAGTGATTTTAATCGGTCAGCTTAAATTTGGTTGGTTGAGCCAGTTTGTATATTGAGTTAAACATGTAATCTATAATTTAGTTGAACTGACAGATTTTTTCATACAGGCAAAAGGTTTCATACATATTTGAAGTGATTTTTAAATTATTTTAAATGATTTTCTAATAATTTAAATATAATTTTATAACAAAGTGACATTTAAAATGTCAATTCAGATCAAATAAAAAAATCCCATGTAACCACCAACCCAAAGTTTCAGTCAGATCACTTTCAGTCATAACTCAGTCAATCACTTTTGGGTTTAACATGTATCTTTAGTATATGTGTAATGTGCAATTTCCCAATCATGCAACTTTCATTGCGTTTCTAAGGTAACTCGAACGAATTAATTAACAAAAAAATTGTTTATATTTTTAGTAATGTTACAGTAGTTTTATTTAAAACCTTAGGCCTGTATTAGACTATAAAAGATCTTTGACAAATATATTTTATAAAACATTTTCATGCATTTTATTTTATAAAAGAACTTTTAACAAATATTTTACTATATTACACTACGTCAAAGATGTTATCATTTTCTCATGAAATTTGACGGAAAATAGTGAAAATTCCCCTATTTTTATATTCTAGGCTTTTTTATTAGTATATAAAAATGCATTTGCTTCATATTCACTTATTAAATAATTGGTTATTGAATCACTCCAATTAAATTTATTTTCCGCCATTTTTACAATAAAATACGAGTTTTAAAAACAATATTAATTATGCAACGTCAAAATCTTTTATCATATTTAGCCGCAAGAAGCTAAATACACCAATACCTCACTTTGCGACGGTAATACGTTCCATAAAAATGCGTCGCAAATTGAAACGTCGCAAACTGAAACGTCGTAATTCGAATATTACTACATATTCATATTAAAAATATTTATATTGATTGTGGATTATTTTACTATTTATTAAAATAAATTATATGTTTTAATTGTCTTTTATTTAATTTAATTTTTTAGATTCCTTTTAGATTTCCTACACAAACTAGAATACACAGCCAATTCACTTGCATGGGCAGTAAAACTCAATGAAATGAGCCGTTCGTTTCCATATTTTGTTAAAACGAGATAATGAAAGAATAGAAAAACAATAAATACAAAATTATACGGGATTTTGTAATTTCCTATTTATTGCACAAGTGTTAGGGATTTATTTTTATTTTTATTTTAACAATAAATTATTTACCGTTAGAAAGATTATACTCTCATTTATCTCTTGTTATCATTAACTTGATTTTTTGAAAAAGTGGCTTATTCCAATTTCAAAATAAACGACTCAAATAATCAAATGTATGTAGTAATGAGACATTCCCCGATAAACGTTCAATATAACTGAATAACCTTCATGCATTTCCAGAAAAAAAAAACATTTATGTAACGACACAAAAAAAATTTAAGCGACGCAAACTGAAATTTGGTAGTAAAAATGTACCGTCGCATTTACGAAACGTCGCAACTTGAATCGTCGCAAATCGGGGTATTGGTGTATAATAAAAGAAATTTGATAAAACAAAAAAATTTATAAAATATGCATAGTACACTATCAAAAGTCTTTGACAAATGTATTTTATAAAATATCTTTGTCAAAGATTTTTTATAGTCTAATACAGGCCTTATATACGTATTTTTCTTACTATGAAATTGGGGTTGCTTGATGGAAATGGAATTTTAATATGGTAGCAGCAGTGACAACCAGCGATATATGTATATAGGGGATTGATCAAAAATCAAATTGATTTACGTCACAAAAAATGGAGCAAATTTTATTTTACAGTCTTACTACTCTTTTATATACTCCTCTTTATCGAAAAAAGTGTTTCCGAATAAGTGCCGTACTTGAATAAATTTAATTTCGAAATTTTTCAAAACAGATTTTTTTTTTTAAATTGAGTGGAATAAATATTGGATAATGTTTAATTATATTAAAAATAATTAATTAATTATATCAATTTGAATAGTTAAACATTACGCTACCAGTTTTTGTACACTAATTTTAAAATTAATAACCATTTATTCCTTTAAACTTAAAATACATCCCTGAAAAATAAACAACAACAAAAAAAATCGAGTAAAACGTCAAAAATCTAGCATAAAGAAACATTCAAGTGAATTTTCATTTTTTATTTTTAAGATGTTTTTTAAATATGTTACCATGGTTACTACTACTTTTATATTATTGTATTGACACTAGGTAACCTGCCACCTATCAGAATTTTGGTGAACGTTTATTGTAAGACATAATTTTTTATCGCTGTCAAATCTTATTTAAAATTAAAGAATAAAAAAATATTTAAATATTTTTATTAAAGAATATTTTCTTCAAACTTGATGACAATTATTCTGAAGAATTAGCTGTCACATTTTGTCTTATAAATCACTTTCCAAAATATAATCAAAGATGGCACTGAAATTCGGATTTAAAGACAAGAACGAAAGTTTTTTCTTTCTTTGTCACACACTCAATACTTTTTCGGTTTCTCCATAAATTTTATTCTATCCCCTATCCATGTATATATGTGTATATCGCTGGTGAAAACGCAGCACCGGCCAAGAAGCTCCAAGCAGGGCCGACTTGGTACCGGTGCGAACGGCGCAACTGTACAAAGCCTCGCGCTTCACGAAGGCTTCGCGCAAAAATTCCGATAAAATATTTTTAATAAATTTATTCCTTGCGTAAACATTTTTAATTTTTTCGATCATGCGAACAAAATAATTTATAAAAGAAACTTAAAATAAATGTTATAAAAACTATTTTTATTTAACATAATAGTACCTACTCGTATTATGTACTCGTATATTAGAAAATTTAAAGTTTCCATTAAATTCGAAATATTCTGTTTAGATTCTGGGTGCTCCTCTAAGTTTATCTAATTAGGTAAAGCTCTCAATTTTTTTGGTATCCTTCAGAAAGTGTATACAACATTTTCTGCTTCAACGGCACGATGGGATCTCTTAATAAAACATGTGAAATATCTAACACCGACCTCTTTCAAATACCAGTTGGGAATGCCGTAACGAGAGTGCCATGCTTTGATTGGACTTGGAAATAACGTAATTGATAATAAAATTAAACACGAAATTTGGTCAATATAAGCAGTTCCTTGTAAGCATTACGATTTGGTCCGATTTGTTAAGTAAAGTCGATTTCGTCAGTAAAATATTGCAAAACTCGACCATGCAAATAGATTTGGTAATAAAACATCTAAAAGAATTATTATCATTTTATGAAAAATATAGAGAATTGGGTTTCACTCTGTCTTTGGCTACAGCCAACGAGATTACATTAGAATTAAATAATGACCAAATATTTAAAATCGTGCGACATAAGAAAATTCTACCATTATTTGAATATGATACCATTATTTGAAAATTTGAAAACCGATATTTTTTTAGAATTGTCGATTCTGCTATTGGGCCAGACACTCGATACCCTGGCAATTCACAAATCGGTAAATATGGCGGATTTGCGAATCGTAAATTTATTTGCGTAATATGATCAATAAATATTTCCACAAACATTTACGAAGATGCGCATACTTTAAAACGCTCGCAAAATTTCTACGATTTGCTTGCTTGCTAACCAAGAAAAAATATCGTGTATACCATTTTTTGATATTCAGCAACAAATTTGGTTGCTAAATTATCGTGTATAACATTTCTAGCAAATTCGCAGAAAATGACTGCTTATCTGAGTATCGAGTATCATTCATCATCATATGTCATTTAAGAAGCGATTCGAATCATATGAAAAGTACAGCAATATTTTGGATTTTTATATAATGTAGAGAAATTAAAAAGTTATTAATTGCAAAAGTTTACATGCTGTACTCGAAGGAGACTTTCATCCCGATGATTTAATTCAGGAATTGTTGTATTTTAGAAATATTGTCCCAGAAAAATCTACTTGCAAAAATCCTTGATTTCTCTGAGCTAAATCTTTGAAAGAAATTTGTTGAAATTTTACTTTTAAGTTAAAATATTTAATGCGTACCTGATTTTTAAAATTATTAATGTTTTAGTCCTCGAAAATCGTCGTCCACGGCCTCGCAAAATATCAAGCCGGGCCTGGCTCCAAGCTCCTTGTCATAATTAAAAGCAATGAAAACTTTAAAAAACATTTATATTGATGGTTACAAAAGCGCTGCTTTATATTTAGTGCATATTTAGTGCTTCGATTTAGTTATTAAGGCTGCGGAAAATACAAATTATTAAAATTTGTTCATATGAATTCATAAAAAACTTGTTCTTACGAATGTGCTAATCATCCGTTTGTGCTAAAGTGAAAAAGCGTCTCTTATTTTCGTGAGAGACGCTGTTAGATTATCACTATTTCTCATCTAGATTTATCACAACGATTTTGGGTTTGCATTACTTGAATGGAAGATTTAAATATTTGGCCTTAACAGCGAGCTGAAGTCTCTTGCAGAACGATTTGCTTGTAATAATAGCCCGCAGGATCTATAATATGCTCCTTATTGTCCAAAGGCCCTTTCCGAAAGTTATACATACTTATTTCATACTTATTGATATATTTGCTTCTTAAATAAGTATGTCATCGGAATAAAAGCACTCATCGGAATTGATTTCACACTTATTTTATATTTTGACAGCAACGCGTTTTTAACTACATATTAAATAATTTTTAATTAATTTTTTTTTAAACTTAATTACTGTATAATATCACATAATGTATATGAAATGAAATAACAAAATTTTGGTTTTCATTTTAGATTTTTTTTGTAAGAAAGGGATAGAAACATACTTATTCTATGTTACCTTGCCATTGCGATCATACTTATTTAAATAAGAATGTCTACTTTCGGAAAGGGCTAAAGGTCTAAACGTGACTAATTTCTTCTTTTACATACTGAAAATTGACCAATCAACAAAGTAGGTTGTTCATATTGAAGCAATTCTATATGACGTTGTGCGAATGCAAAGAAATTAAGCCCTGTTATCCGCACATACTTAAATGAACGTATTTAATTGCTTTAATGACATAGTACGATTCGAACTCGATCCCTCCCAATTTAAACGCCGCCAATATACAGTTTTGTCGGTTAACGAAATTTGGTATAAATCTAAAAAACTGCTGATACTCAACATTTTGTGAATTTTATATTGCAGTAACACTGCCTGCTAACAAGCACTCTGCAATAAATAAGTCAATATTTTATTACACTCGGGCCCTACTTAGCCTTTATCCTTAAAATTTGATTTCAATGAAGTTATAATAGCTGTGCTTCATATATATGATCAAACTACTCAGAAGTTCTTGTATCTACTCGCAACTACTCATATTAAATCGATAGATGTGTTTATATTTGTTTTTAAAATTTGCGATCCATTTGATATCTATTCATAATGTCATAAGTATTTACTAGTAGCAAATTTGTCAATTATATTAAAACCTCTCTCATTTTCTAATCGACACTTGTGCAATATTAATTTATGTATAGGGACTTAATATTTACATTATTATTGATATAGGTAATATTTTATTTTTACTTTTTAAATATTTATTATTTTAGTACTTTTTCCAGTAAATAGCATTCCAAAATATTATTTACAGAAAATATAATTAACCAAGAAAAAATTTAATTAGATTAAGTAAAATAATTTAGTGATTGGGCCATCATTTACATATAATATGTATGTGGTTTATTTATGCTGATAACTCAGTTTTAAGAAGTTTTGTGCAAATTTTTTATTTTAACACTAGAAGTACCGACCGGTCAAAATGGCCGGTTGTACATTTATTTAAATCATTTTTTTATTACTATGTAAGTATTGTTTTGGAAATTCAAGATGACTTTTAAGGGGCTGTTCACAAATTACGTAACGCAATTTTTCCCGTTTTTTAACCCCCTCCCTCCCCCTCGTAACAGAACGTAACAAATTGCAAGGAACCCCCCTCCCCCAGAAGAATAACGTAACAAAAGTTAAAACAATTTTTAAATATTTTTTATTCAAATAAAAAAAAACAAAATTCATTATAACTTTAAAATTTATAAAAAGGAAAATAATAAATAACTACCCGATTTTCCAGTTGAAACCGAAAATGTTGGGATCAGACTAAACATTGGCCAAGATTTAAGTCCTAGAGATGCTTTTGATAACTTATTTAGTAAAGAAATAATTGAAAATGTTTATTTTTTGCGTACTTAAAGTAGAAGTTATCTTGAGAACAGTAAAGTTTATTTAATCACTAGACCTAGTGTGTACTGTGGAAAGAAAATTCAGTTATAGTTAATTATTATGATGCTTCATTGAATGGATCTCTTTAGGTTAATTTATCAAATTAATAAAAATTTAATATCCAGAAAAATTATGTAATTTTTTGGTAAAAAAGAAGAAATTATTTGGTTACGTAACATTTTGAAAAACACCCCCGCCCCCATCGTAACAAATCGTAACAAAATGTTCAATACCTCCCCTCCCCTAAGGCCGTTACGTAATTTGTGAACAGCCCCTAATATGACAACAAAGTAATTATATTAAAACTCATCATAAATTTCCAAAACAATACTTACATAATAATAAAAAAAATGAGTTCAATAATTGTACAACCGGTCATTTTGACCGGTTGGTACTTATAGTGTTAAATAAATTTATATTTAATCAAATATGTTTTTATTAAATTTAATTAAATTTTTTGGCGTAATTCAAGTTACTGGGTATAGCTGGAAAATCAGGTAAGGCGAGAATTTTTCGAAAAAATTTCTTTACAGGATTATAGATCTACACTTTTCAATAGGTGCAAGCAAATTTTTTCCGGAAAATTATCATATTTTCCGGGAAAATTTTCAGTTTTCCCAAAAAAAAAAATTTAATTTCTTAAATTTTGCTCAATATTTAAAATATTTTTTAATTTATTTATTTTATACTAAAATTGGGAACTCCCCAAAGCCGCTTAGCATTGGACTTCTTCGCGCAATATTGAAAGCAAAATGTAATAGTTGTCATTTTTATAATTCACATACTAAAATTGGGAACTCCTCAAAGCCGCTTAGCATTGGACCTCTTCGCGCAATATTACATTTTTTTTAGAATATTTAAATTCGTTTCAAGATATGCCCTAGATTAAAGAATCTAGGGCATATCTGAAAACGAATTTAGGGCATATTCTCACACGATTCCTCGCGATGTTTCTTCTAAAATACACTGCACCAATTAAAAAACGGAACAGAAATTTTCTTCGCAAAAATACCAAGATTTGAACGCTTGTATCTGGTGAAATAACACCTTTCAAAAAAAAAATTTGTTTCTAGTTGAAGGAAATTTTGTTTTCTTTTCGATACTGGAAACCGTTTTATTTTATTTTGTTTTTTTATGACTTTTTTGAGTAAAATAAAAGGTGTCTAAAACAAAAAAATATTTGCTGCTGTTTGAAACTGTAAACGAACTTGCTCGATATTTCATTCCAAAATCCAAATCGGCCATTTTATAGAGAATTTAGAAACCTTGCAAAATGATACTAGAAAAATTTCTGTGCGGCCACTCCTTGTCGAGTTATTGAAGTTTTAGAGAAAACGTATCAAAAAGCGTAAAAGTAAATTTTTTTTTTTCTTGTAAATTTAGCACTCTACGATAAAATGTTAAGTCACTTTAACACTAAAACTTTAACACACTAAAACTTCAATAACTCGACAAGGAGTGACCGCACAGAAATTTTCCTAGAATCATTTTGCAAGGTTTCTAATTTTTCTATAAAATGGCCGATTTGGATTCTGGAATGAAATATCGAGCAAGTTCGTTCACAGTTTCAAACAGCAGCAAATATTGTTTTGTTTTAGACACCTTTTGTTTTACTCAAAAAAGTCATAAAAAAACAAAATAAAATAAAACGGTTTCCAGTATCGAAAAGAAAACAAAATTTCCTTCAACTAGAATAAATTTTTTTTTTGAAAGGTGTTATTTCACTAAGATACAAGCGTTCAAATCTGGGTATTTTTTCGAAGAAAATTTCTGTTCCGTTTTTTAATTGGCGCAGTGTATATATTTTGATAAGGGGAAAATTTAATTTTGGAACTCAGATGAAGACAAAAAAGCAAAATATGATTTTAATTCGTTTTATACCTTAGAGGATGGGGGCAGCCGCCCCCAAACCCCCGCTATTCTAGCGTATATATGAATAATCAAAACTAATTTAAAATTCATATCGCCTTTTAACAGTGGTTTGACGTTTTTAAAACTACAGAAAAAATGGTCAATACATAAACAAATATGTAATTTGACATTGTTCTAAAGTAGGCAAAATTTAAGAAATTAAATATTTTTTTTTTGGAAAAACTGAAAATTTTCCCGGAAAATATGAGAATTTTCCGGAAAAAATTGGCTTGCACCTATTAAAAAGTGTAGATCTATAATCCTGGAAAGAAAAAAAACTAATTAAATTCATATTTTTATGTATTTTAAATGGAATATAATTTTTTTTTTTTTTAAATTGAAAATTTTTCCGGAAAATGTGTGAATTTTCCCGGAAAATATAGCTTGCACCTATTAAAAAGAGTAGATCTATAATTCTGTGAAGAAAAATTTTCAAAAAATTCGCGCCTTACCTGATTTTCCAGCTATACCCAGTAACTTGAATTTAGCCAATTTTTTATTTTACTAATAGGAGACTTGAGTTATTTTTATTCTTTTAGTAAGTAAATTTGTTTATTAATAATTTTGAAGGAATTGTAATATTTTGTTTATTGACTTTTGCAGGATCCAAGTATTGTTAGTTTTGGTTTAATCGAAGTGAATTAGTTTCAAAAAAATCCCAAGAGTTACTTTTGAGGACACAATAAATTAAGATTGGGTTGTCATTTATGGTTCGTTTACTTCAAGGTTTAAGATAAATATTGTATAATTTTAAAGTCAATCGCTTTCATTTAATTCACAGAGTCCTCATAGTAAAAACAATACGGGATTACTACAGAAGTGTTTGAACACAATTAGTAATTAGTAATTACAAAGTGTATATGGTTTTTGTTAACGAGGTATAATGGTGGGAATTTAAGTAAAACTTAAACTATATAATTATATTCTAATAGGAAAAACACATAAATATTTGAAACTAAACGTACCATTCTTTTATATCTTTCGAATCTCGCTTTTTAGGCTTGGGAGGCCCCAAACCACCTATATTAGCAATACCGTTACCACTATTGCCATTCAAACCTAAGTTATTTTTATCATGTCCATTTCGTAATGATCCATTTATTGGCATTGTTGATCCATTGGCGTTTGCATGATGATGTGAATCACTCCCACGCGATGACGGGCCAAGAAGAGCTGCATTCGGTCCATGTCCATAACCATGACTTTTATCGTGGTCTGTTTTATAGTTTTGGTCTCCGTTTGATTTGAACCATAAAACTAATAAAATAACGAGAATAACGGCAATTAAAGCACCAGCGACAATGCCTATTATCATAGCAGTACGCTCTTCTGCTTCGGAATTTATTCGACCTCCTTTAGGTTTCTGACGTGTTGTTGGTGGTATATAAGGAGGAGGTTGAGGTGGAGGAGGTGGTCGATTCACTGGTGGGATTTCAGGTTCTGGTTCCGGAATTGGAGAATAATTCAAACCAATAGTGGTATCGTGGTCGAACTCAGGTGTACTTGGATTATGAATCCATGTTGTCTCATGGTCAGGTTGAGTTTCTATGTGTTGGGTTGTTGTGGTTTGATACGTTGTACCGGATGTGCTTGTACTTGTACTGCTACTACTACTGCTACTAGTACTACTTGTCATTCCCGTACTGATACCATATCCACCAGTGAAGCTAATAGATCCATTATCGTTACCATTAAATACCGGGGTGAATGCGTTGGTGGTGGCTGAATGAGTTTCTGTCGATTCATGCTCATTATTTTCTTTAGGGAAAAATTTGATTGTGTTTGACTCATTATCTGTATTAGTTGGTCCTGGGTCCGTTCGTTTTTCGAAATCGCCAGATGTTGAAGTCTTCTCAATTGTCGAATCTGGCCCGCGGGACGTTCCAAGACTAGAACTTGAAGTGAATGTTTCTGTTACCTCACCTGAGCCTGATCCATGTAAGCAATCTTCATCATCACATGTCTTGTCGTTACCGTCTTTCGTTTTTTTCCCATTAACACTGGGCGTCGCTGGTTGTTTTGTTGGTGGAATATATACAGGTGTTATTAAATCATCACCCGAGCCCGATTCAAATGGTGGCGTACATTCGTCTTCATCATCACCGCGACATCCAGAACCGGCACCCGAAAATATTAAATCATCCATCACTCCAGAATATCCGCTTGCTGGGGTCTGCGGTAAAAAAAAAATATTTAGTATATTTCCCTTCAATAATTGTTCAAAGAAATTCTATTAAATCAATTTTCAATAAAGCTTCATACATATTTTTATTGCGTAAGTTTAGCAAAACATTAATGAATATTATGTATGTACATATAAATGATCCTATAGAAAATATCCCCGCTTAAATTAATTTTATAAATAATACTTGGGATAACAAAAAGGTATTTTTTTCTATGACTACTGTAGAACATAAAGGTTTCTGCGTACACATTATTAAGCACAAAATAAGTGTTTTCTGATGATTTCATTTTTTTCATGTAAACATTAACTTTCTTGCTTTTTCTCAAACACGCATACAAATTACTTTTGGGCTCGCTAAAATACAGAAGTTAAATAATTGTTTATTGTTTTTTGTACATAGTTTTGCACAACCTGCTTAGCTATTTATTAGAAAACGATTTTTTTTTTTGATGAACTACTGTGCCCAATTTTTACAAGAAAAGAGGAAATTGTAAATAATAGTATATTATTCAACGAGCATATAATGATAGCTGTTATTCACGAAGATGAAGTTTGCCGACACGAGCCGATAGGCGAGTGTCGTAAATCATCTGAGTGAATAACAGCCATTATATGCGAGTAGAATACGATACTTTGTCCACGATCGACAAATATCATTATTTTATAATCAAATCCTTTAAATACTCTTCAAATAATTTTCGTCGACATTTTGACGTCACAGTTTAATAATAAAGAAAATGGCAAGAGACTACTAGATAAAATTTCAAAAATTAAATAATTTACTTGGAAGTATTGAATAATGAAAAAAAGACTACTAGATAAACTAGCAGTGAATAATGGATATCATTATAAGTGATAAAACAAACGTATAATGAGCATATTATACGTTAGGCGTGGACAAAAAATATTATTTTATTTTTCATGTATAGGGCTGTGTTTCAAACGAATATAAACCACATGAAAAGTTACAAACTTAAATTTTAAATTTTAACTGGTCACGGACCTTTTAAAGATTCTATCTTGCATTTTATTTTTTAACTTTATCTTTTACAATGTGGTTGCGATTGAAACGCAGCCTCAGTCATAGAAAAACTAGTGTGTTTAACTCGAGCCAAAAAACAATGCCAAATGCAGTGATGTTGATCGGCATTCCAAACCGTCAAATCTATTAAAAAATAGTTCAGTAACAAAAACATTATGTTCTTCGAAAATTTTGTTAAATTGGTATACTTATAACTTCATTCAAAAAAATCCAATTTTATAATTTGGCGGATGGGTTTTAGTTTGACGGATAGCAAAATACGAAATTGAGTTTATTTGAATAAAATTATATATATTATAAAAAAAAAATTCGAAGAACTATACAATAGTTACCAAGTAATGTAAATGTTGAAATTCCGCTCGCTACATGCATATACTCTTGCTTCAAGAAGAAGCTAGGAGAGCAGCGAACTATAGATGGTCCAATAGTATCTCGTGTGTTATAACTAGGCAGATTTGGCCAAAATTAGACCAGGCAAGAACTGGGCAGCTCTTAACACTTCAGCGTCGCCACTGAAAGCTGCGAAAATGTAGAGGAGGAAGAAACTATACTCCATCTACAGTATAGTACAGATGGAAATTTATAGGAGCTCCTCTCTTCAGCGACCTGGTGGATCTCAATGGGATGGAAGTCAGGTGTATTCAACGCTTCGTTGTAAGCTCTGGATAGTTCAGTGAGTAGAGCCCAGAAAAATTGTATGTGTCTATGCTAGCCCCTTAGGACAGCCACTATATCCTAACCTAACCTAACCATACAATAATTTTCGTAGAGTCGTCGAACTGATTTTTAACAATTTTGATACTGCATATGAAGCCATTGGGTGAACAATTAGATTTGCCGCTCAAATTCACTTGCATGAGGCAACGCTTTAAATCTCTTTGTTGCTCTCGCGCAGACAATCTCTCGTTCAACAATCACTTTGCTCAAGGAACAATATAATACTTTATGCCTAGATACACAAATAATTACAAGGGGTTCCGTTTAAAATGCGACTAGGCGCCTTTTGAGAAAATCTAAAAGCAACCCTTTAAAATGGGACATTTTTGTTTTGCCAAAAGAACCGAACTAAGCCGTATAGTCTAAAGCCCTAGACAGACTATGGTTTAATAAATCCGATTTAGTGAATTTTCGAGATTAGCCGTAGTTAAATTTAGGGTATTTATGCTTTATTTTGAGTTTAGTGACTAAAACGATGTAATGGGAGAGTGCATTAGTTTGACAAATATTATGAAAACAATAACAGTTTAAGTGTATTAAGCATAATTTAAAACGAGTTTAGCTAAAACGAATTTAATAAATCGCAGTCTGTCAAGGGTATAAGACTATAAAGCGTGTGGAACTATCTTGACAAATCATGCACCTCCAATTTCATTTTCTCCTATTCCTAAGAGATTGGAATGAAGGGTTCTTCAAGCAGCATCAAATAACTGGTAAAAATTAGATTTTCTCGTATTATTACTTCTATAATTTTTTTCTGATACATAATTCACACCACACAGTTACTTTTTTAAAGTGTAAAACAGATCCGTGGATTTCCATTGGGCTTTCTTTCCTCTAATATATTTGATTTTGTTTGTTTACGGGACAATTTAGATTGAAATGTGCTTCATCGCTAAACCATGTTTAGATTAATATGTTGTATATGTTTAAATAATCCAAAAAATGTTGTGCAAAAACTCGTTAATTAACTTTGGCTCTTTCATTAACGTCCTAAACTTTTTGGATTTTATATGGTTTAAAATCACACTTACGAATGATTCTATCTGCAGTTGTGCAAGAAATTTGGGCGGCACTTGAAAGTTTTATTCGACGTTGATTTTCAGAAATGTTTACTGAAACTGAACGTTCTCGATGTAGGTGTTTAACAGTCCCGTAATCGTTGATTTTTGAACCATTCTGAATGCGACAGATTTGTTGGGCGATACTTGTGGAAATTTTTCTTGAAACGCTTGTTGAATTTCTTCAATTCGGTTATTTGACTATTATTTATTTACAATAAAAGGCTTTCTGTTTCATTGAGTATCTCATTCTGTAGTTTAATTTATTTGCGTTTTATATTAGAATAAAAAATACGCGAATGCCTTTTATTACCATAAAACGTAGAGGTTGCTTTGATAATTTAAAAAAATATGATTTTTGAATGAAAAGTGAGTCAGGTTTAAAAAAGAACATCTTGTACTATAATATAGCGTTTACTATTTTTCACTTTCCGGTTTCAGTTGATTTCGCTAAATTCTATAAACATTAGTGTAAAGGCATTGCCCCATGCACAAACGGCAAACCGGTAATTCAAACCGTCAAATCCAATTATTGACAAAGTTGTTTGTTTTTCAATATGGAAATTATTAAAAAATAGTTCGAATCTATAAGTTCTACCTTATTCGTAAAATTTTTTATTTAATTTGATTTAATTTCATTCAAAAAACTCCAATTTTATATTTTGCCGGACGGATTTTTGTTTGACGGCCGGCAAAACATAAACTTGGGGATTTTGAATGAAATTAAATCAATTTTAATAAAATTTTTTTAGAATAGGGTGGAACTTATAGATTAAACTCTTTGTTAATAATTTTCATATTGCAAAGTGAAGCAACTTAGCCAAAAATTGAGTTTGACGGTTTTAAATGCCGGTTTTCCGTTTTACATGGGGCATTGCCTTAAGTTGAAATTTTGCCTAATTTTTGGAGACAGTATTTGGAGAATATTCTGGACTAAACTTTAATAATTTTTTAAATTAATTGACTTAGAAGTATGTGAATCCTTGATTGAAATAAAAAAAAACTAAATATTTGAATTTTTTGATAATGTGTGTCTAACTTTCAGTTCTATATAATTTTCCTTTAAGAAACCTGCAAACAGACACTTCTGTTGTGATTAGAATCGTGGAGAATTATAGCCTCTCTAAATTACAAAAAATCATGATATAAATTCTAAATATAAGTGTTAAATAAAGAATATTGTATAATGAGCTGCAATGTAATTTCTTTGTAACGGAAGTTTTGTTTGCTTAATAATCTAACCTGCTGCATTCTTTGCAGATCATTTCTATCTAATACTCCAGTTACCAATTGGACATCTCCACGTATTTGAATATGTGGGTCACGTTCCGCAGCTAAATCAAGAACTCGCAAACGATTTATAGATAGACCAGCTATTACACCTGCAAATGATCGTTCGACACGTGACCGTCCATTGCGTCCAATTTTACCTCCAACTTGAATATTTGCCATTGAATTAAATGTTGTTGAATGATGCCCTAAAAATTGTATCAAAAATTAATAATGGTATTATTATTGTGGTTAGCTAAATGTATTTATAATGAACCTTGAGGATGTAGCATTTGTACATTATAATCATCAAGTTGAAGCGTTGCATTTGGGCCGTGACGTGTAAACCTTACTACATGATAATTGTTATCATTGACTTTTACACCAATGTCACCAAGTGGTAAATCATGTGAGCCAATATTATAGACCATAAATATATTTCCTTCGACCTGGGAAATGCGAAAGTTTTCAAAAAAACTTACGAATATAGTACTTGTGGTACTTACAATTTCTAGTTCGATGTAATCTTGCGTTGTTGAACTTTCAATCCGTAATAGAACGGCATCAGTCTTCATTGTGATAAAGCCAAGTGCAATAAAATCCTCTTCAGTGTCAGATTGCTTTCCAGCAGGATATGTATATTGAATAAGACCACGATTTGCACCGAATTCGTAAGCTACAGATTCTGAAAAGTTACATTAAATTTCAAAGTTTTAATCAATAATATCGTTAATTCTTTATTTTAACAGATAATTAAAAATTTAATGATGATTATTTAATTGATTTACCATCATAACAGGTGGGCCCTGTATAGGATGACATATCACATTCGCAGGCGTATGCATTCCATTGTTGAACACATATACCCCCATTGGCGCAAGCGTTTTGACTACATTTTGTTGGCCCTTCACAACCGTTTACAACTAATGAACTAGGGACGACTGCGTCATCAACAAGATTAGGCGATATATCAGCTAAATCAAGTGATGCTAAACACCCTTCAAATCCAGACCTGGATGTTATACTAGAAGGTAATTTTGAGTACATATCTTTAAATACACCGCCTACATATAAAATGCCTTCGAGTTCCATATGTATATTGTTTCCGCTAGCCGTATATACTTCAATTGTATCATCTACAGATAATGCATGCGTCTTTGGGCCTGGTCTTTTTATACTAACACTATGCCAACGATTGTCATTCATATGAACTCTTGATTTATCACGTATTGTTATGGGCCCGTCACCTAAATCAAATACATAATGAACATGACCATTTACCAACTCAACCGCAATAAAATCTGTTCTGCGACCACCATTATAAAAGAGTAGTCCATTTGGCTCAAGTGTTTTAAAACGAAAATCAATTGAACTCGTAGAATAAGCTTTAAGCATTGGAAGTCCAATGTAGGAATGCTTTGATCTGAATGTTGCTGGTTGGTAAGGTATACCGGGCGGTGAGTTTATGAAACGAGCAGTTAGTTTAAAAGTAGTTTGTGGTAGTGCCGCTAATTCTAAACCTAGGTGTTTTACCAGATCAATAAATCTAAAATATAGATAAGACACGTTAGAATTTATTTATTAAATTATGGGTGCTTTCAGGTCTTCAACATGTTGGCTTTGAAAATTTATTGATGGAAAATTAACATTCGATCCATCACGTTGCCATGAAATTTTTGATAAATCGGAGGCATTCAGAAAACGTGTTTATTTTAGTCAACATGTTGCCAACAGATGGCGAACCTGAAACCGCCCATTGAATAATTTTCTGTAAATACCTATGACCATTGTAAATAAAGCCTTGCAGCTGCCCGATAAAATTGGGCATTGTTGATTGCATTTGTATTTCCTCTTCTGCATGAACGAAACCTCCTAAATGTATTGATCTTACTTCAAGTGTGCTATGTCGTCCTAATATAGTCTCAGCTGAATATTATTGAATTTTTAATTGGTACCCAAAATAAACAAATACATTATTTTGAAAATATTCAATATTTCAATTACGCATAAAAAAACATAAATAATAAGTTAAATTTGGATCAACAAAATATGTAAGGATTAGGTTTTTTTGTTTTAAATTTGGTTTAAAGAGAAAAATTTAAGAAAGAAAATTTATAATAATTTAAGAATTTCCATTTATATTGATTGTATAGAAATCTAAAAAACAAGTAGGATATTCAAAGACATGTATAGTCCATGCAATAAATTCAGGGTGTCTTTAAACTTAGGTACTATATATGTATTGTCAAATCAAACCCAACAAAAATGTCTGTACAATCCGGAGTGTAATTTTTATACGTAGATACTAACCAACAATATGCCCGCTCGAGATTATTAGTCAAAACCTGTGAGAATTCTCTCTAGAAATCCTGCTTGTTTTGCTACGCTGTGCAGATACATATTTCAACTGTCCCTGAAGATGCGTACATGAGAACATTTTCTGGTGAAAAGATGTACACAACGAAGTTAAATATTCTCAACTCTACGAAAAATTATAATATTTTGCTAACTTCGTGGGGTACATTTTTTATCAGAAATGCTCTCATGTATCTTGTTTCCATGAATGAGGTCGAGTTAGATTTATTGATCGTTTCCATGAAAGTGAGATGGGCTAACCAGCGAATCACCGAAACCGTAACAACTGACAAATACAGTATTAAAATTGTAATATGAATATTAAAATTTAATATTTTTAACTTTTAAGAAAAGTATGTTTTGGAAATTTTGATGTATTCTGATATTTCT
This sequence comes from Tipula helvola, assembly GCA_963556165.1. Classification (NCBI taxonomy): domain Eukaryota; kingdom Metazoa; phylum Arthropoda; class Insecta; order Diptera; family Tipulidae; genus Tipula; species Tipula helvola. Next base: position 347,308,918 of record OY744483.1, on the reverse strand, counting down.
TTCAGTTTGCGCGTTAATTTTCGCTCTGTTAAGTGACAGCTAAACTGAACGAAAAGTTCTAAAAGATTCGCTGGCCAGTAACATGTATTTTCTGTATATCGAATTATTACGTTAAGTTGTTACTGATTCGCTGGTTGGGCCATGTTGAGTTGGAATTATAAATTATAAATATACTTAGGAATTATAAATATATACATAGGACTTTTGTATTTTTTTATGGAATTAATACCATTTTGGATTTCAACTCTACTCAATTCCACGAGCTTCGTTGAGTTTAAAATGACTTAACGAAAACCTAACTCTAACCACGTTTCCATGAATACTAACTCCAACGGAAGCCGGTTTAACCTTACATGGAAACAAGGTAATGTACGCACCGTCAGATGTATTGGTCATCAAGAAAAATATATATTATTTTTTAATCTTTTCGTTTCTAGCCGCTTAACGTTGGAATCGCACACTACTTAACGTCGAATGATTTTTGAGCATTGTTATTCTTTGCTCAATTAACATATTACATTATAATAATTAGCAAAGTTAAACAGTGTTTGATATATAATATATTGTTCGTTAAGTAATTAGAAACAAAAAGATTAAAAAAGAATATAATATATATATGTAAATGGTTTTTCTTGATGGCCGATGGTGCGGTACGTACATTACCTTGCTTCCTTGTAAGATTCAAACCAGCTTGGTTTGGAGCAATTATTCATGGAAACGAGGTTGGACCACCACAAATGTCTATTTAAGTAAGTAATAGACCAACACCAATGTCTATATACGTGGTGTTCAATGAAATAGCACACTCTAAGATTTTTTTGTAAATTCTTCATTAACTAAACAACTATTTATCAATTTTCAATTTTTTTTTATTTACATAGTATAAATATAAACTTACAATTAAATATAAAAAATAATATTTAGTTAATAAAAAGAATATTAAAAAAAATAATTAAACATTTTATTTTATAAATAGGCTGTTCAAGCACAGTTAATTTCAAAATTCATTTTCAGCCTTATTTGTATATGATTAAACCTAATAATGTTTTTATTGAATAATATTGGTCGTGTGACCTTATTTTCGAACCACTTCCCTGCATCGACACATCCCTATAGCCCACCAGCTCCTGGCATTTATTCCGGTCACTTATTCCAAATTCGACAAATTTGAATTCCAAAATTTCTGTTTATTTTTGTGTTTCTCATTATTAATAGCTATTTTATAACGTTTTTATTAACTCGCTTTCTTGTCTGTCTGTTTGTCTGTTCGGTACAAATTTTGCAATCGATTTTAAACTAACTTCCCGATGAGCTAGAGACTTGAAACTTTAAACATAGCTCAGAACTGGATGACAATAAGCGTATTTCCTTGAAAAATTTACAACAACAATTGCATAGGATAAACCCGCGCAAGAATAACATTAACCCAAAAAAATATTGGGTTAAATTAAACCCAATTCTAATTTTTGGTTATGATACCTGCCACCAGGTATATTTCATATTAAATTTTTATTTTATTTCGAAAAGTTGGCTTTTGCCAATTAAATCAAATTGGCTATTTTCTTGGGAAACAAATAAACCCAAAATAGTTTGGATTCAATTTTGGTCAACAAAATACGCTAAATGCAATATTCAATAGTTTGCGATATATTTCAACTCCAGGTGGTGCTGTAAATTACGTTTTTCGAGATCGTTACAATAAACCGACGTCATATAGTATGCTGATTTTTTATGCATACAAAATAATAGCATAGACATTCATACTAGATTTCTCATTTCATAGTAACTAAAGGAAAAAAACAAAAACTTCTGATAATTCCAATGTATCGTTGTGTTGTGTATTTTATAAGGCAATGATTTTAGAATGCGTTGCAAATATAATACGTATATGCAATACATCGATAATATTTGAATGGAAAATTTTTGTTCTTATTTTCTGTTTTTAGTCAAATGAGAGATCTATTATGATTGTCTATGATAATAGTATGGAAAAATTTAAAGTGTTTCAATGAAGACCTGATAAAAATTCAGAAGAAAACAATTCGATCAATAACTTGGCGCCTCCAAGTTATATTAATTATTTGGCGACAGGTTCTATAGGTTGCCGAACAAAAGTTGGTTCTAAGTTTGTTATCCTCCAAGAAACCGAATACATAATCATAAAATATTCAAGTATCCGAATACATGAATACAAAATAACCGAGTACTAGAAAATATATCAGCACCCTTGTTGGCAACACTAAAAAAGCAGAAAATAAATTAAATAAAGAAAACTTTTTAATATATCACGTTTTTAAATGGACTAAAAAGAAGAAAATAATTTTTCCTTGCCTCACAGTATAGAAAATTCTGAGAAACTACGATTGTAAGTTTTCAGCAACTATGAGAATATTTGGAAAATTTAAAACGAAAAACGTGGAGCGCGTATAATGGTATAATATGGTTCTTATGGCTACATAATATAATACATACTAGAGAAAGCTAACTATATGGTATTAAAAGAATTATAGTTAACATCACTTGTCAGGGAGCAGAATTAAATTGTTATGAACCATGTATCAAAACTTCGTTAGATGCGCTCCACGTTTCGTTTTAAATTTTCCAAATATTCTCATAGTTGCTGAAAACTTACAATCGTAAATTCTCAGAATTTTCTATACTGTGAGGCAAGGAAAAATTATTTTCTTCTTTTTAGTCCATTTTAAAAACGTGATATATTAAAAAAAAAATTTTATTTAATTTTTTACTTGATTCCAACAATTTTCGATGGGATTCAGATCAGGTGACTAACTCGGCCATTGTGTGACCCCCACTTTATAATCGTTAAGCTAATATTTTACTTCTCTCAAGGTAATCTATGTATCGTTATCTTGCTGAAAACACTAGCCTGGTGGTTTATCGTCTTCGGCATAACCGAGCATTAGATGAGTTAATAATATGAATGTAAACAACCGCCATCATTCCATTTTCTGGGTAATAAATTATAATGCTCCGTGCCAGAAAAAAATTTCGCTATGTCACAATGGACAACCACCATGCTCAATCGTCTTTTTCGTATGTTAGGGCGAAAGTTTATACTGGGCTGAGATCGTTCATAATGTCGGACTTCAGAACCAAACAGATTGACGTTTATTTCGTCAATTTATAGTACTTTTCTCCACTTTTTTGGCTTCAAAATTTTATTTGGATAAAGAAGGACGGCTCGGGCCTTTCAATCTATTTCGAGCATCTGTTTGTGAATGATGCCTTCTGAATAATTAAGATTTAAGAACTTATTTAATTCGATAGAGGTAATAGAAGAATGTTTCACTGCAGTTCGGACAATTAAAGTGCCCAGTAGGCTGGTATTTTTAGCAATACAACGGCTAACCATTCCTCAATGAGAGCAAACAATGGGATTAATTAAGTAAATTACAACGGTCGGATCAGTCGCCTGATCTGAATCCGATCGACAATTTTTGGAATCGAGTAAAAGTAGCTAATAACAATGAGAAACACAAACCCTTCCACAAACTTTCCAATAAATAGAAATTTTGGAATTGAAATTTGCTGAATTTGGAATAAATGACCGTTCACAAATGCCAGGAGCTGATTTACTATTATGATATAATGAATATAATAATACTGCTGATATAATAATACTATTTAATAAAAACGCATATTAGGTTTAATCATACACAACAAAGGTTGAAAATGAATTTTGATATTAACTGTGCTATTTCATTGAACAGCCTATTTATAAAATAAAATGTTTAATTATTTTTCTTAATATTCCTTTTATAAATTAAATATGGATTTTTATATTTAATTGTAAGTTTATATTTCTACTATGTAAATAAAAAAAAAATTGAAAATTGATAAATAATTTTTAGTTAATGAAGAATTTGCAAAAAAATCTTAAAGTGTGCTATTTCATTGAACACCACTGTAAGTCGTGCTGTTGCAATAGATTTAATGTAAATAAAGTACACTAGCGAATTAGTATTCGTGTTATACATACATATTATAAAATAAATATTTATATTGCATATTTAAATATTATATAAAATTCATTAACACTAACCGTCATATGAGCGATCAGCATTGCTTGTATAGACATTTGTGTTGATTTTAATACAGTACAAATAGACCAAATGTCGATACATTTTTACGGGAGAACAGAAGAAAAAAGCTTACAAGAAAGAAGCATACATGAAAATTGGTCACACAGAAAAATGCATACGCAGAAAAATCCTCATATATAAAATTGCGCACACAGAAAAATGGTCATTTAGAAAAAATGCGCAAGAAAAAACACAGAGTCAAAAATACTTGAATTCATGTTTTAGTTTTTTGTATAAAGAATAAATTAATAACTGCACCTTATGCCGTAGAATATCGTATGCCATACTGTACGATATACGATATACCTTAATGAAATATGCCATACTGAAACATGCCTAATGGGGAACCGAATATTTCATTACAGTATGTGCAAGTGGTAAACTCCGTTTTAAGCTACACAATGGCATGTTTCTGTAAGAAATAAGGTACACTAATGTAGGAGTCTCTGGACCTTATGACATATAGAGTATGTACCTTATGCTGTATACTACTAAAAGCATTTGTGTTATGGTTAGCAAATTTGTCAAAAGAAAAAAAAAAATATGTAAAATAATTTATTAAACAATTAATTATCAATAATTAACCAATTATATTTTGGTTATTTAATCCATTTTTTGTAGATTTTGTTATTTTTGTGTGCCTTTAATTTTTAAAATTAGAAGTTGATAAAAAAATATAAAAAAAGCTAAAATCATTTTTCCATTAATTCAAAGTATTAACATGAATTAAGACCTGAATAAACTTCCAAAATTTAGCATCAAGTTTTACTTATTCATATTTGGCACACACATATGCCACTAAACTCAAACAAACCACTTCATCGTAATTTTAAATAGTTTTCTGAATTGTGCGGTCAATGCAATTTTGTATTTTTACTTAAGGAACTTGTTCCTCACACCCGATGTGATTTCACTCATAAAATCACAAGTTGATATAATTTTACAGCAATAGTATGCAAATGCATTGGCTTTCTACTGAGAGAATTTTCGAAGGTTTTGGTGTAACTGGGCGTGTTTTTTTTTAATGTCGGAGAAATAAGAGAGAACAGATAGATAATACATCGGAGAAATCCGATAAATATTTTCTCTGATGTATCCGAGAAAAATAAATGATAATTTTGTTAGCGTCGTAGTAATTAAACGTCAGTTTAAGATTGTCAAATAAATATTATCGTGTTCTTTTTATTTAAAATAAATGTCTGTCAAACAACAATCTGAACTTTTTTTCAGAGAAAAAAGATTCAATTTTAAAATTATCCGAGCGTAAAAAAAACGACACAGAGAAATACATTTTTCCTCGGATACTAAAAAAAACGCGTATCTGTATTTTGACAGTTAAATTTTTTCTCAGATTACTTCGATATCAAAAAAAAACATGCCCACTGCTCAAATAAAAACGTGTAAAATGCCAAAACATTAAAACATTAGAAACAAATAATTTAAGTACCTAAACAAATTTAGGTACTTAAATTATTTGTTTTTAGTTCTACATATACATACGTCAACAATACTCAACGAAAAGAAGGCATACTTTATATTTTTGGTATTGTTGTATTACGGCTTGAAAAAACATTTGTGTTGGTTTTGATATAGCGCAAATATACCAACCAAACCCAACACAAATATCTTTATGCAAGCCGTATTATTTCTATGACTGACGCATACTATTAAATCCAAAACCTACTATTTCTGTAGATTTTAGTGATATTTTATACTGTTTTTGATATAAACTACAATTTAAAATCAACGTGTATGTAAAGATTATACTGTATTACGACACTAATACTTACAGAAATACACCCATACCTCACTTTGAGACGGTAATTCGTTCCATAAAAATGCGTCTTGTAAATAAAATTGCAACATAATTAAGTATCCTTGACGTATTTCCAGAAAGAAAACATTTAAGTAACGATGCAACAAATAATTTAAGCGACGCAAAACTGAAATTTAGTAGTAACAAATACACCGTCGCAATTTGAAACGTCGCAAATCGAGGTATTGGTGTAGTAGGTTTTATTTTGTGTTTGTATCGAAATAGTACGGCTTGTATAAAAACATTTGTATTGGTTTTGATACCAACCGATCCCTAACCCGAAAAAATTGAAAATATTGGTAAAACATTTCTCCTAGGTAGCTATATCTCTAAAAGGATTATTGAAATATTAAGCTTTTGCCGTAAAATTAAGCGTTTTGAATTTTATTAATAACTTATATATAATTCATTCAATATGTATTTCAGTTAAATGCAATTTCGCTCTAATTTAATCAAACAATTTTGGTGGTACATCAAATTAGCTTATCATGGTTGGCCACAAATAATGTTGTTAAAATAAAAAATACATAAAATATGTTGGATCGTCTGTTTTCGCTAAGTAAATCGAGTTTTTATTACATTACTCAATGTTTAAAAGAAACCTTGATTATCTTCAACCTTACTTTGATCTTCAGTTAAATTATAGCTAATGGATGTTCTTACAGTTATTTTCGATTCATGTTTGGGTGACGAATTGGTTGGTGAACTTAATGCACTCGTTATCTAGACATGTTATATTTATAAGGTAAATCTGTAGTTAAATAACTCATATTAAAGCAAAACTAAAAAAGTAAACTTAAGTTAACATTAAAATTTTAGCTTTTCTAATCATATCAATGGGTATATTAGTTCGTAATAAATTAAATTTTAAAGGGTTATTATTTCATTTTTATTCGTATACAGTTTTATCGATAAAGTGCGTTTAATAAAATAAATGCTGTTAATTAAAAATTTACTAAATAAATACTGTTGGTAATTTTTTTTGGGGTTTTAGAAGAAATGTTAAAATTGCACCACAATTTTGATAGTCGTGCCACGTCCATCATTTTCCATGACTATAAAGTACTTCCGACGCCTGAACCCATAAAAGAATGCGGTATTTCTGGCGCCAGTTCGGAGTCTATGGAAAGTGGGTTGTCAGTAGTAACTCATCCGGTCGCTGGAGATGGCTCGGGATGATATAGGACTAGAAGCCAGTACTTTGCGCAGGCTCGGAGCCTCCAAGGACTCCTGTGTTTTACCACAGTGAAGTATCCAGGCACTTATTTTAGCACTTCTTATTTCATACTTGTATGTTTTGAGGACTTCCTTATAGCAGTCCCAATCCGCAGCAGATGTGTGGAAGTATATTGTCAATAAATTGGTCAATAAGCTATTTTTTTCGCTGGCACTACATCCCATAGAGGGATTTGGCTGCTTCATGGTGAAGTTTCATAATCATTTTTTCAACAAATAATGAGTGATTAATTCATTGATTCTTACATTAACCACCCGTGATTTTTTCATCACCCGCCGGGAATCGAACCCGGAACCATCGGAGCTTAAAGCAAGCATGCTAACAACTGTGCCACCGGGGCGGCTATTAATAGATATTAATAGTGTGATATAAGAAGCTATTAATAAATATTAATGGTGTGGTTAGCTATATTTATTTCAACTATTTTTTTAATTCGCTATTTTTCAATATTTTTTACGTTGTAAAACCGAGTGTGGTGAATAGTATGTATAATCGTGCATTATAATACAATATTATGTATTATACTATCTTCGATGTAAAATCAGTACACATTTGTCATTTGTTACGTCTAAAGTAACATTTTATGGCAGATGTCACTTGATTTTTGGATTTGTACAATTTATCACACCAGTCGAGTCATGCCATTTTTTTATGACTCTAGTAACGTCACACGACATTGTGAATCCAATTATCAGTGCCACGAAGCAAATTCTATTTGATAGTTCTGAAAACTTCGGTTGTCATTGGTGCACAGCACACTCTGGATGTAGTGAAAATCAAACCGAAAAACGATTGGTTTGATGAGGAGTGTCCTCTTGCAGACGAGCACTAAAAAATAGCCCACACAGAGAAGTGCAAATTTTTTTTACAATCGCACGGAAAAAAGAGGCGGTCCTTGCTAGAAGAACCACTAAGCGAATTTATAGACGGAAACAGCGATGAAAGGCCAAAGTTTTGAAAGTACAACAACTCAGCAATTAGTACAATTCGTGCAATTTCTTTAAAAGAACATACTTTCAGACCTAGGCCAAAAATAACTGCCATTTGGAGCCGTGATGGAAACTGCCGTGTTAATATCAGATGAATCGAATGAACATTTTTTAGATCTACTTATTCATCAAATATCACAGACTGTATATGAAGCTCTTCAAATACATACCACCACAGATATGTGCATTGAGGTTCATTCCGCGAGCAATTCACACATTAATCCGATTGAAGAGAATTTTTTCACCTGGGGTTGATTTCATTAATTCATAGCTCTTTAAATTCAGAGGGAACATTTTGTCGAACTATATGGATGACTGGAAATTGGCGCGTTATGCCCTATTTTTAAGAAGAGGGAGCGCATGAAGTCTTGCATAGTACTGGGAAGAACACCCCGCTAGCTGAGGAAAAAATCGTTGACCACCAAAGAGGATTTCATCCAAATCGGTCAGTTGCTGGTCAAGTTTTCAGATTCTTGTTTTCAAACGAAAACCGTTGTTTGCGAACTGACAAAACTAAAGTCACATCGTCTGAAGTGGCACGACTAGGGGATTGGAGTAATCATTTTTTCAGGTGTTATTATTTGAGTAATAATTATTGTAAACATATTTGTTTAAATATGTTGTTTTAAGAATTATTATTATTGTTGCATTTTATGGGGCCCAATCGAAATGTCTCGGGGAATGTCGTCAATTGAATCGACTTCAAGAATATTAACTTTTATGCGATGTGACATGACCATAGTCATGTGTTAATGGTTTACTTAAAGTTATCTAGATTCTAGTGGACCAGAGGGAAATTTGACCGAACCCATAAATCGGAAATATGAATTAGCAATTTACAAGTACAAGACAACTTTAATTCAATGAAGAATTGTAGATATTTTAATTAAATTAAATCTAATGGATTATAAAAATAATTTATTTTATTTATCATTCATTCTTGAGTCGAATCGAAATATTCTAGAATTAGAGAGAACACCGAATCTGACTGAAGGCTAATTTTAATTGAATACGCAAAAGCACTGAAAATGAATATTTAAACTTTGGCATCATTTTGTAAAAAGTAATACGTTTTAACATTTATTCCTGGTTCCAACGGTTTGAGGCGTGCATAGTGCCAGTGGGATTTGTAGCTTATGGAAATAATTTGAACAGTGACTTTAATAGTTATAGTAGAGGGATTTTATCTGGTTTTGACAGCACTTACATGCTCAGGGAATGCAGGAGGGTTTCCTCTAAAAACAAAGATGTGGTTTAAAAATAAAAATTAAAAATAAAAATTTTTCTAATGTTTAAATGTCAAATATAAAGTGTTATTCTTTTTTCTCTCTTTAAATTTTCTCTCTGATGTATGTTTTTAGAAACATAATAAGTACATATTTAAAAGAATTTTCCAGGCAAAATAAAATGAAACATTTTAATAGTATTTATAGAAATAAAAATGTATCTAAATCTAAACGAAAAGAGGAAAATAAATATTGGTGCAGTAAAAAATATGCGCCCTGACGTTCGCCAAATCAAAAGCTATTTAACATTTTATTGTAACTATTTTTTTCAATTATGAAATCTCTGTGATTACATTTGGCAACTGTTTGTTTAAAATTAGGCGAATATGCATTGTGTACATATCAGATTATTTGTTGTAATTTGTTACACAATCCACTTAAAGCAATAAAATAGTTCTTTTTTAGGAGTAACAATTAAAAAAACAAATTTGTATATAAAAAATTAAATTCAAATCAAATATAATGAAAATATGTAGTCTGATGAATAAAATACCGGGTTGTGTTGTCTTGTAATCTAATGTTTTAGTGTCTTATAAAATTTAATGCCGTTTTATATTGCATCGAATTTTCAATATTTTTATGGAATGGAAATATTATGCTTATACAGGGTGAGTTTTTAAAAACTGCCAGGCTTTTATCTCGAAAATCGTGCAAAATAGGAGAAAATTACTACTATAAAAATTGTTGAGTGTCGATGGTGGCGATCTTGAATGACCTTGAAGCTCATTAGTTTCGCAGATATAATCTTCAAACACACACATTTTTAAATTTTTTTAAAAACACTTGTTAAATATTTCGCAAAATTACAAAAGGTTTAAAAATTCACTCGATCGATTTCGGCTTGTTAGGCCATCATCAGGAGTATCTACTAAACTGATACTCCTGATGATGGCCTAACAAGCCGAAATCGATCGAGTGATTTTTTAAACCTTTTGTAATTTTGCGAAATATTTCGTCCCTTTAATAATGAAACAGCGTATAAGAAAAATAGTAGTTTTAAAATAATTCGAAATTAACTGTGTATTGAAAAACTTTTTGAAATAAAATCTTTTATTTTATAGAAAATTTAATTTTCTATGAAATAAAAGATTTTATTTTAAAAGTTTTTTCAAAAAACATTTAAATGCGAATTATTTTAAAACTACTATTTTTCTTATACGCTGTTTAATTACTAGAGGGACGATTTAACAAGTGTTTTTAAAAAATTTATAAATGTGTGTATGTGTTTCGCCAAGTGCCTACGGCAGAAAGTGTAAACAGATATAATCGTTGTTCCTTCATTCTGCTGGGACTACATGTCATGAAGGAATTTGGCCGTCTCAAAGTTCAATAATATGAATTCGAATATGGAGATTTCGAATTTGAAATAATAGTAAAAGGGTATAACTCGAGTTATTCCCTTATGACATATTGCCACAGAATTGTATCTCGTATGTCTGGATCCATACACTTCACGAAAAATTTTGTGTTACAAAAAGAATATATTTACTGCTTTTTAACAGCTTAATCAAAAAAGGGCACTAAAACTTAAGGCTCTAATTTGTAATACATAATTTTAGTCTATACCTCAGAAACTAATGTGTTTCAAGGTCATTCAAGATCACAACTAGAAGGCCCCCTCGACACTCAAAAATTTTAATTAGAAGTAATTACCTTCCACCGTTTCCCAGATAAAACCCTGATTTTTTTTTTTAAACTATCTTTGTAAAATTTGTTTCATTTAAATCGTTCCGCTATTTTTGAAACTGTTCCAAACCCAGTGTTTTATCATTTTCAATTTTTCATATTATTTAAAATGACAAAAATAATTTTAACATAAACGTAAAACAATTAGAAACAATTAAAACAGTAATTGTACAAGAAACTTTTTATCCCTGATTTGTAGTATATGTAACAAATAATATTAACATAAATAAATATTAAAAACCAATATATACAACAATATATATATTTATGATTGATATTCTAAATTCTTAATATAAATAAACAAATTGAAATAAATAAAGAACGACACGTCACGACACGTATTAGGGCAAAATAAAATATGTGCTGTTGATACATACATAACGTACCCCTGACGGGTGTCGCCCCGTCAACTTGTAGGCGTAAATTAGATGCGCGTCTTGAAAATTTTATTGTATGCCAATTATTGTCATTTAAAATTCCTTGCCCTCCATGTAATAAGTTCTAAAATTTTGAAATTGAAAACATTGGATAACTATTGTGTGCATTTAACATATACATATTATTTATATTTGCTTACTTTTTCTCTATCAGCAAGCCTTACACTTGCACGAATTCGACCTGCAACGAGTGCAATTTCTAAGCGATCTGGTGAATTAGACTCTGCACTTGTAAGGAGAATTAAACCAACAGGTCGTGGTGTTTTAAATCTTATCACTAATTCTTCGGTCTGAGTACGACTCCCTTGTTGGCCTCCCACCCATATTGTCATGTGTTGGGTCCCATTGAAAGCTAGAGTCTCAGATTCTAAAATATAAAGTATGATAATACAAATTCTCATGTTTAAATAAAACCAAGCTTAATTTAATAATTAAATTTCACCTCGTCCGCACGTTGGTCCGGTGTACAAAGTAGATGAGCAGTCGCATAATGGACGATTCCAACCTTCAGTACAAGTGCCACTATTTTGACAAGCCGGTATATTACCACCGCACTGATTTGCAATTATATGACAAGAAGGCTTAACCGCACCCGAGTCTTGTTGCCGAGCAAAAGCGGCAATATCAATTGGTTTTCCACTAAGTACAAGATCGCGCAGGCAACCAACAAAACCTTGCCTTAGCGTGGCAGTCCATATTGAAGGTGGCCATTGTACTCCTAAATAAGCTGGGCTAATTCCCCCTATATACATCGGACTATCAAGCTCAAGTTGCGTTGATTCACCGGGAGTTCGAAAATCATTCCAAGCACCATCAACTGCAACTTTACCGTCTTTCCCAGCACGACGCAATGTTAGTTCATGCCATATTCCGTCATCTACGCGTCGTCTCGATGCCCTTACTTTGACAGCCCCCGATCCCAAATCAACATGAATATATATATGCCCGTTTAATAGTTCAACGGCAAATAGGTCAGTTTTTGGCTGTCGATTGCCAGCATTTAAAATAATTAAACCGTTTGGTTCATTAGTGCGAAATTTAAATGAGATAACACCTTGTTTTGTTGTTTCCCACGCTGGGAGAATCTACAATTAAAATTTATAGCTTCATAATTTCTATTTGAAATACAAATACTATATACTGCAACCACTATTAATGTAATAATTATGTAAGTAGGTACTGTAATTGAGTTTAAATAAGTGAATTTATCAATGTTAACCAATCGGTTTCTTTGCTTAAAATAAACTTAACCTTTTAATAATTGATGGAAAGTGTCGGTAAATCAATTTTTAATAAAACGAAAACAATATACATATATGAAGATTTATAACGAAAAATTAACATTTTTCCAACTTACCAAATGAGAATCACGTGTTGTAAATGTTACAGGATCCTGAGGATCGCCGATTGGGCAGGTATAATCAATTCTGCCAGCAACTTGAATTAGTTTTGAGCCTGTGCGAGCTAAATCAATTAAATTCAGTCGAAGAGTGTCTGCTGAAAATTCTACTTTTCTCAGACATCCAACAAAGTTATTATGTACTCGTGCACCGGATAAAGCCCTCGGATTTATTGAGCCACCAACATAAACACGAGAAGACGATAAAAATGTAAATTTCCCAGCAATATGACTGTGGTCGGTATACACGTCATCAACAACTGCAACTAACTGTTTATTTAGAGTAAAATAAAAACTTGTATCTTGTGTTTTATTTGCTTACTCGACAGAAACTTGTTATTGAAGATATTTCCTGAATCCTTCTATGTACCGTTACTTTATGCCATTGGTGATCATCGAAGCGAATTCTTGCTGGTTTAATATGCATTTCTTGTTTTCCATTTGCTAAGCCCATTGTTAATGAAACCCCACCATCTCTTAAAGCTAAATTCAAATAATCTGTCCCATGTCCTTGAGAAAATAAAAAAGATTTATTGAAAATATTACAGGCTCATTAAAAAAGTTATTAAATGTTTACTTGATCAAAAGCGTGTATTAGAAATATTAGTCTGGGTGCTCGTCAGCATTATGATGTCTTTGATAAATACACCTTTAAAAGTTTTTGTGTGGCTTAATTATCCATGCCACCTTTTTATCTACGAATATTCTCGTGAGTGGTGCGTTCTCTTTCTAATAGTTCCGAAAGATGTAGATTTGACGTTGTACTGAAAATTTATAGATATCCAATTTTTTCAAATTGTAGATTAATGAATGAAACGTGCGAAAAAAAATTGTCCGACAAAAAAGTGTGGGCGTCAAGCGTATCCCCCACCGTAAACATGTCTAAATAACGATTTTTGAAAATATATACGTACCCACCAGCTAATTTTTTGTAAAATCGTTTAACCTTTGTGTCAACACGAGAATAAAACGACTTCTAACCAACACGATAAACCCTTGGTGTGTTTGAATTTAATCAAGAGTTTTACATCAAAGGATGATAAACATTAAATATAGAAATGATATCATAATGAAAAATTGTATTTACCTTTATTATAAAAACACTTCATTCAATTTTAAAAAATCAAAAACACACCCGGGTATGTCGAGTTGACACAAGGGTTAATAAAAATATTTAAAATCAAGAGGTAAGATTATCCGACAAAATGTATGGGTCATATATATATATATATATATATATATATATATATATATATATATATATATATATATATATATTATAGGGTTTTCCAATAGGAATGATACTATTTAAAAATTAACAAAAAACACATAAATTATTCAGTAAGCCCAAATTTTTTTTTTATTTGAAAGGTTACACTATGCCATTATGTATGGAAAATAACATCATACAAATGACCACCACGACTTCTCCGTACGTACTGCATTCTGTCAGCCCAATTTATCATCACTTTTTCACATAAGTTTGGTTGTATTTCATCAATGTTGATTTTTAATTGCTCAATTGTTGTTGGATTATCAACATAAACAAGTGACTTAACATATCCCCAAAGAAAGAAATCACCGAGCAAACGGCGCAGTGGTTAAAGCTACGGCGGTTGGATCGGGAGGTACCGGGTTCGAATCCCTATAGGGGCGGGATGCAAAAGGGAGTTTTCATCATCTGATTACGATCGGTGATGACGATGAACATATCTATGACCCCCTGTTGAGAATGCGGAATCCATGGGCCGACCCACCTTTCATGTCAGTACTATAGGCTGGCATGAAGAAGCGCAATGTGCAGGTGGTTTAAACGAAAGCGGGTCTATAGCCGTACGTCCTCGAGTTGGCTGGCAACGGCGTAAGGTAGGACGTTAAAAGGGAACTGCGAAAGAGTTGGGAGTGCCTTGAGCCCCAGAAAAGATTGCAGAGATAGAAACAAAACAAAACAAAACAAAGAAAGAAATCACAAGGTGTTAAATCACACGACCTGGGAGGATAATTAACTGGACTAAATCTTGAGATAATTTCATTACCAAATTTTGTTCAGGAAAACAACAGCAGGAAAAAAATCTTCTAACATTGTTCTGTATCGTTCTCCATTGACTGTCACTCTTCGACCATTTTCTTCAAAGACATATGGACCAATAACTCCACCAGCATGAATTGCACACCACACAGTGACTTTATCTGAATGTAATGGTGTCTGAACAGTTTCGTGTGGATTTTCATCACCCCAAATTCTGCAATTCTGTTTGTTTACATAACCATTTAACAAAAATGAACTTCATCACTGAATAAAATTTGTCGAAAAAATTTTCATCATTTTGATTCACTGATTTTGATAAAACAATTTAACAATTTCTAAACGTTGTTGAAGCGTGTATCTTTCCATGATTAAATGGCATAACCTACTGAACACAAATGACATAAGAAATGTCAAAAAATAATACGCAGATTTGCCAATATAACCATTTTAAATTGTATCATTCCTATTGGAAAACCCTATATATATATATATATATATATATATATATATATATAGTTGTGCGACAAAAACTGGGCTTGTTTAAAAAAAAACAACGAGCGAGTTCTCCCTCAACTCGTAAAAGATTTATGTGAAAACTTTTTTGTATAACTATTGAATCATTTCGAGCCATTTCGTTAAGGCTTAGAAACCCCTCCATAAAGACGGATGTAGTTGGCTCAGTATTTAAACTAAGTTACATTTTTGGTTCAGAAAGTCAGTAAGTTATAATTCTATTTTGAATTTGGAGGACGAACCTTACTGACAATTAAGCATTAGCAAGGTACAGTTCTGTTAAGTTAATCACCTAAACCTCCATAGTAGTAAATGGTCACGGCAAACTCACTGAACAAAGCAAAATCAGGTTACACGTATGTATGTTAAATGAACGTTACAGTACTCGTTCAAAATTCTCAAATAAACATCGAACTCGTACTGTAACAACTCATTTACCGCCCTTGTGACGTAAATAACTATTACACTTCACAAGCATAATGTGGTCCTTTTACTCGTATGTAATTTTCATTTTCAAAAACACTTGCTGCTGCGGCCATATATAGCAGATATTTTCACAACAAAATAAATTAAAGTAGGCGGTTTTTTTTAGATTTGTTTTTTGTATTCGGCTCACGATGTTTTTGAAATGCCGGATGATGTTGTATATTACATGAGTATGCGTAGATTTTGCATTGATTTTACGTTTTTTTTATTTTTTGTTCTTATTGATATCCACAATAACCCGACTTCTATACAATTTTTTACTTACTCCTGCCGCTAAAGATGTTTTCACATCAAAAATTAAATAATCTGGCGAGGTGTTTGTGAATTCTATTCGAACGTATACTGGATTCTTATTTGAATTGAATGAGATTCGTTCATTTCTTATTTAAATCAAATACGAATCTTATACTTCGAAGAGTAGAATACGTTCGAATCAAATTCACAAATAGCCCTCTGGCCTAATTTAACGTTTTCTACATATTGGAGAACACTCGGGTGGTGTGTACTTGAAGAATATATTTTTAGTGTGTGTGTTTGTATAATATACATAGTGGCGGACAATATTGTTCACAAAAATTTGAATAAATAAATATCTTAAAATTATTTGTAGTAGTACAATCATTCACTGAATTCATTGAACTTTGTAAAACTTTCGACTATAAATTTAAAAAATAAACGAATTTGAAATTATTAAAATTTAATTTTTACAAGATTGAAATTATTTTGTGTTAGTGTTATCTTGAATGGGAAATTTTTAAATTTCATATAGGATAGTATGAATTCATTTGGAATTAAATTAATTTTGATGTGGGTAATTGCGAATTTGAGTTAAAACCCTGTATTTATCAAAGCCTTCTAAAATTCTCTCTGCAGAAAGCCCAATCATTTGCATACTACTGCTGTAAAATATTTTAAATAAATAATACTGCTGAATATAATTAGTGAAATAATAGCCGCACTTCTTGACGCATTAGTGATCCAGATCAGATCAAAGTTTACATTGAAAACAACAACAAAAATTTAATTTTTGTCGTTGTTTTCAATGTAAATCTGATCCGGATCACTAATGCGTCAAGAAATGCGGCTATTATCGTCGTATATACGGCTATGTACACATTTTCAAAAATCGTTATTTAGACATGTTTATGGTGGTGGACACGCTTGACACCCACACTTTAATGTTGGACACAATTATTTTCGCACGCTTCATTCATTAATCTTACAAACTACAATTTGAAAAACTAGGATATGAATGTATTTTCGAAGATAAAAAAGTTGATAGACTAAGCATAATTAAGCCACATAAGAATTTCGAGAGGTGTATTTAACGACATCATTGACGGGCACCCAGACTATTTAATTTATAGATTAAAAAAATATATGTATATACTAATACCATTACATTAGTAGATGTAGCAAAGAAGTATCGTCATGTGAACTCAAACTTACATATTTAAACATTTTATCACATACTTTTTGATATTTCAGTAAAATATGAATTAAAAATTATTGGCATATATATATTTGGTATAATACGTTGTCATTAATACCCTACCTAGTATCTACCCTAGCAGAATGTAGTCGATGGATTCACTGACAAATTCTTGATGAAATTCCTAATGATCCATTAGATGAACTATATTCATAGCCCAGGACTAAACTCATTTATATAATTCTGTGTTTTTTTTTTAAAGCATGATAACTGCATAAAGTAAATTGTTCAGGAAACGCATTTAAAATAAAAAGTCGTAGTAGGTTTTAGTAGTAATTATTCATTTTTATTTAGATTTTACGGAAAAATGGTGGAAAATATTGGAAAACTGAAACTTAATTTTGAAACTTTAGAGAATTGTGAAGCTATTTTCATTCATAAGTCAAAATCGACAAAAATGCAGTTATCATGTTTTTCTAAAAAACCACAGAAATGTTTCTGTGAACAAATAAATGAGGTTGATTATGAATATTCAAGAGCGATTCATCAATGTACACATTGATAGTTAATGCAACACAATCATCGAATAATTACTAAAGCATTTCTTATTGATTTTGGATAGAAAGTTTTTTGTAAAATAGTAAGTTATTTCACAAAAGGTCCAAAAGGAAATGTATGTGTAAAATCATTGGTAAAGTTTGAAACATTCCATAATCTGTAACAATATGTAAGGAAAAGTACGCAGTAAAATACAAAATCACATATATTCAGGTCATTGAAAGACATTGCGATGATTTATTAATTGTAATTTACTTAATAAAATTATAATTTACTTAATTTTTAGCTGATCAGATGATACAGATTTTTTTCGGCATTAAACAAAATTGTTTATATGTAACTAATTTACAAACAATAGGCGTATTCAGGTACGCCAACTATTGGCAACATGTTAGGTAAAATCAACACGTGAGACCTGAACGCACATGATACATTTAAAATTTCATGGCATTGTGAATGTTTAAATGTCAATTTTTACATCGGTAAATTTTTGATGCCAACATGTTGGGAGACCTGAATGCGCCCAATGTTTAAAAGCTTGTACCGCATGTTGTATCGCATGTTACGCCAAATAACAGTCAAGTTGTCATATTCCTTTTATAAACTACGTATGGCTGCTGTAAAAAACATCATATTGCACTGACTTTTTACGATTGAAATCATTTCAAATGACTTTCCTTGTCATTATGTATTTTCAAGTGATGAGTAGGTCTGCTATTAGTCACTTGAAATGATTATTTTCGTAAAAAGTTAGTGCAATATGATGTTTTTCATAGCAGCCATACAGAGTTTATTCGCGACTTGCAACAAAGTAGCTGACATCTGGTGAAAACAATATGAACAACATTTAACCATACAACAAGGGGGATTAGAACTGTCAAATAGTTGAATTTGACAATACTCGTCCCCTTTGCTAACATAGAAACCAACGCCGACTACAGTTGATGGGAGTCGCCAATAGAAGAAATATGAAAACTTGACTGTTGTTTGGCGTGACAAGCGATACGACTGTGGGAATCGCGACCGAAGTATGTTATGTATAGTGAAATATAAAACTGCAATTATTTGTCAAATCAAATCTAAACAAATTAAAATAGATTTTATAAATTCACTAAAAATCTTACCTGTCAAAACATTAAAGTAATTAACTTTTACATAATAGTATGGGTTCACATGACAAATTTCATAGATGTAAACCGAAGGGAAAAAATAATTAAATAGCAAAAAAATACAGTGCCAATTAGCGGACCAGTGACCCTATTCTGGTAATTCCCGGGGAATAGAAATTTTAAATTTTGTAGCAGTTTTATTCCCTTTTCTCCAAAGTGTATTCTGGTGTTTGGAAAAAAAATTGTTCCCAATTACAGCAGTTTAGGGAATAAAGTTTTTAACGAAAATGTACGTATATCTATAGTTGATATTAATAATTAATAATATTAATATTATTTGTAATGGTTAAAATACCTAATAATTTTAAAGATAGTAATAATAATTATTATCTATATTAATAAAAAATAATTAAGTTCTCCCGTCGTTATTATTATCAACATAATTGAAAGATTGAAAGATCCTTTACTCATTTTAATGCGATTCCATGGTGAAAACGTATAACTAAATTTATTCCCCCTGTATATTTATTTCCCAATTGACAGAATGCACTTTTGTAAAATGAGGAATAAAAAGTGGAATAATTTATCTGGGGAATAACTGCTGTTAAAAAAATATTCTATATTCCCTGGGAATTTTTTGCTTGTATATTTTGGTGTCGATAACTAATATGTCATCGAACCAAAATCCGTTCATGAACGTACAAAAACTGCTCGATTCGTATTGCGAAAGGGAAATTTGGCCACGAATCATACAGACGAATTCGTACAAGAATTAAACGTATTCGTATTCAAAAATACCAATGACACGAATTCGTGCAATTTTAGTTCATATTCGTATTTAGGAATAGGGGTCCAGGTGTACTAATCGCAGGTAAAATTAATCCTAAAAATCATAAGAGAAATTCATTCAATGTACCTTGGTACACTAATCGGCACTGTACGGTATACTTATTAAGTAGGCAAAATGTAAACTTGGTATAAACCATCAACTTATAGTATCGTGATGTGAATTTATTTATAACGTTGGTTAACTGTAAATAATTTGAAACTTACACAGATGACTAAATCTTACCTGTATAGAATAGTAAACCATTTGGCTGGCGAGTGCGGAAATAAAGTGAAATTGCATCTTGAGCACTAACTATAGGCTCACCACCAGTTTGTCCTAGATCATATGAAAGAAATTCTGCGCCTCGAAATGTTGCTTCTGAAGGCGCTTTATCTACAAAAGTTAATATTGTGGAAATATAAAATATAGCAGTTATATATACAGTGGTTGCATTATAATTAAGCCACAAATAGTAGAACACGTATATTACACGGAGTTGTGGTTCGTTGAAGGTGACTGTTTGTTCGCCGAAAACTGAATTCGGACCTTTCAACCTTTAATAACGAAAAAACGATGAATTTTTGGAGTTAAACTTGTCAAATCTTTTTTAAAGTATGTACTTGAAAAGACCTTTAAAATGAGATTTAGTACATAAAGTGGTTAGCGTAAAAACTTATGGAGTTATGATAGAAATAAAATCGTTGCCTCTTTTTTCAGAGAAAAAATCAGCAATGAAACCAATGGCTTAACCGCAACAATTGAAATTAATCGTAATCCATTTACAATGTACTTTATTTAGGTACTAACAATAGGTTCTAGAATTGTGAACGGTTTAGAATATCTAGATTTGAAAAAAGTTTCAACTTTGAAATGATTTTTGAAAGTTTTGAAAAAAAATTTCTTTTTTCACAAAAACTTAGGAAGATACACACAAAATGCAAGCGAACAAAAATTTAGGTTTTTCTTGCAGAACATTTTTTTTTTATTTCTCTAGGATGAAAATTAATTGAGATATCACCGGTTTAAGTTCGCATTTGAGTGCGATGACTACCTTCCTCGAGCCCTTTAAACTCAAAAATTTCAAAAACGAAGTGTTCAAAGAAGTTCAGCTTTACAGGCCTTAAAATTCCCTGCAAAATAATTTTTGAAGCAATTAGACATCTGCAAAATTAAGGAAGTTATCGTTAAAAAATCAATCGCGTTGTAGAGAATAAAACAATTTACATGCTCCGCAAATTTCACCGAAAAACGCGATTGGTTTTCTAATGATAACTTCCTTAATTGTACAGATATCTAAAGGGTTTGAAAACTATTTTGGAGGGAATTTCAAGGGCTATAAGGTCTGTAAAGTTGAACTTTCTTCTAACGTTTGTTTTTCAGATTTTAAATTTAAAGGGCTCGAGGAAGGTGGTCCTCGCACTCAAATTCGAACTTAAAACGGTGATATCTCAATTAATTTTCATCTTAGAGAAATAAAACAAATAACAAAATTTTCTGCAAGAAAAACCTTAATTTTTGTCCTTTAGCATTTTGTACGTATCTTCTTTAATTTTTTAGTTATTCTGATAAAAGGAATTTTTTTTCAAAAATTTCAAAATTCATTTCAAAATTGAATCAAACTTTTTTCAAATTTAGACATTCTTTTAAACCATTCAAAATTCTAGAATCCATTGTTAGTACCTAAATAAACTACATACATTGTAAATGGATTACGTTTAATTTCATTGCTTGCGGTTAAGCCATTGGTTTCATTTCTGATTTTTTCTCCGAAAAAACGAGATAACCATTTTATTTTTATCATAAGTCCGTAACTTTTTACGCTGCTAACGACTTTTACTAAAGCTCATTTTAAAGGTTTTTTCTTAGTGCTTTAAAAAACATCTGACAAGTTTTGCCCCAAAATTTCGTCGTTTTTCCGTTATTTAACGTTGAAAGGCTCGAATACAGTTTTCGGCGAACAACCAGTCAACTTCAACGAGCCACAACTCCTTTCGTATTGCATCTACAGAAATAAAAATATACCAATCGATGTGTTTTTTTTAAAAGCCTTATTTTAGACCTTTTTGATTTTTTGATAAAACGTAAGGTTTACTAGTTCTTCTGAAAAATGTCTCTAAAACATGCATTTTTCATATAAAAAATCAACATTTTCCATCGCGAATAACTCGAAAAATATTGATTTATCGAAAAAACTTCATAAATATTTCTTGCATAGAATTCACCCCTTCAATTTCTGTGGTTATTTTGAGTGTATTAATTTCTATCCCCTAGAAGGGGTTACATTCACTACCAGGGTAAAAGCACACATCGGCATTACATAACTTTTGTTCCTTGAGCTATTTCCTCGAAGTTTCACGTAAATCAGTATTGTCCGTCGTGTGGCATTTGAACGTAGTCCAAGTTCCTTCTCAAAGTAAAATACAATATTTTCGATGTTTAATTTTGGATTTATTTGAGAAAAATTGCAAAGAATTTTATTAAAATACCATTTTATGTATATATAATAAAACTCAGTCGAATTATCAATGTTCAATAAAATTTAGCAGGATTATTTTAAGTTTTTAAAAAAAAAATTGAAAAATTTCTTCAAAATAAAACAATTTTTCTAATTACGATATATAATTATTGTATAAAGACACACCACAATAAGAAAGATTTTTTTATTTTGAACCAAAATATTTTTATATTTTATTAAAAAAACTTACTTTATATACTCTACCTAATCGTAAGTGCGCAAAACATAAAAATGATATGGTACAAAACAATATTTTAACTTACCTCGTTCGCAATAAGTGCCTTCATACTCTACATTTCTACATTCACACAAAGGTCCAGAATCAGTTGAGATACATATCCCACCATGTTGACACGGATCGTGCCGTTCACAAGCATCGGTGACATTACTTCGGAGACCCTTAATTAAAAAAAAAGAAATTTTTTTTGCTACTGAAAATTTAGTTAAAAATATTAATTAGTTTTATTTAATCCAAATACTAATACAATACATTTTACTATAATTAAGCAAATGAACGATTTTCAATAATTTTAAATTTAACTTTTACTTTACCTTTAAAATAGTTTCTTTTAACTTTTATGTAATATTAAATGTTTTATCAAATTTTTAACTGTACTTTTTAGAAAAGTTATAGGTAATATTTATTTGTACAAATTTGCCAAATTAAAGATTTAATGAAATATATTTAAAATTATGCACATATAGATTAATATGCTCCTAATTATTATTTTATGTATAGGGTTGGAGCATGTTATATTGAATATGCACATTTTTAAAGTAATTAATTAATAATAATAATAAAAGCAATAAATTCAAAATATTCCTTAAATAAGAATTAGTATGATGTCAAATATAAAAATTCTTCGACTCTCCGAGTAGAATCAACATAAAAAGTTGCATTTTTTTTAAGCGGAGGGTAATTGTCTTAAAGTAATCTATGTAAGCGGAGGGTAATTGTCTTAAAGTAATCTATGTTAGAAAAACGGTTGTATCAACATAAAAGTGCAGTTTATCGAGATTTAAACCAAAATAGTGCTCTCACTCAACATTTAAAAAACACAAATCATCAAATAACTTTAGATAACGTTAAAATTTTGGAACAGCAAAAAAATTTTAGGAAAAGATCGTTTTTGGAAATGTTACACATAAAATCCAGTGATAACTCAATAAACATTGTTGGAGATTATGCTTATATTGGTAATTCTTATGATTTATTTATCTAAATTTGGTTGTTTGTCTTATACTTATAATTGATTCATTATATTTTTGTAGAATGTTTCAAATTTTATTCATATTTTGTAAAAGTTTTTTTCGTAAAATTTACCACAAGTTTTTTTGTCACGGTTGGAAAATAATTTTCTAGTCTAGACACACGAATTTTGGTTTCTTCGGAAAAACCTTCAATTTTCTGGTTTTGTTTTTGATTTATTTATAAAAAGGAAAATTGTATTGAAAACATTTTTATAATCGCTTTTGAAAATGGACTCGAAGTGAGTCCGAAAGCTCAAGTTAATTTTTAAAAAATAAAAACAATATAGAGAGCCCTAAACCATTAAATAATTTTTATTATATACCTATCTGTTGATTTTCTTTACCAAAAAACGGACCTATCTGTTGATTTTCTTTAAACCATAGTCTTTTTTCTAACAAGTAATTGGATGTCTTATCTAATTATTTTAAGTTATAAGTTTTATTTTTAATATAACGGAACTGGCTGATGATGACCCGAAAGGTCGAAATATCCCAATAATTGTTATTATGTATTAAAATTTTATGTTTTAATATGTTATATTAATAAAATAAAATAGTCTATAAAGAAAGCCGTAATTAATAATTAATTTAGTTAAGACTATTGTGGAAAAATCATATAAAATTTATAAATATTATATTAGAATATACAAAGAAGATAGGTCATATACAGCTATAAGTGCTAGTCGACCTAATCAAAAGAAAAATACAACAACAACAACAACAAGAATATACAAAGAAAAATCTTCAATAGCTTTTTGGAATATTGGACAAAAACGAAATAAACGAATAAACTCCTTCGCAAAGACCTACAGTTTACTTTCGTTGAAAACATGTGCTTTACTAAGCACATTGAGCAATGCGCCGCTAGAGCTAATTTCACGTTTGTTTTAATTAAGCGGTGGGCGGGGGATATTTGAATGCCTCAAAGTACTTGATTTAAACAGCAACTAACAGTTTATATTCAAAACAAATTTCTCTAATAATAAGGATTAGCACCACTAAATGATAAACTTTTTTTAGCTATTATAATATTAAATCGGTTAATTTGAAAGGAATTTTAAAAAAACAATGTACATATACTATTTTGTTACTTTTCTCTACATTTTGTTTTATGGAGACCTCGAGAGTATCAAGATTCTGTCTTATGCCTACGTCAGATTTCGGATTGAATATGCTGTCAATGTCTGGTGTCCTTTTTACGACGAACCTATCCAAAACATTGAGAGTATCTAAAAAAGTTTAGACGCTATATAATATGGAAAGACTGATAGGATTACGATAAAGAGTTACCGCACCACGTTAATCTGAAGCGAGTGAAAATAGACGAGAGCTTTTAAAGCGTTCGTTTGTTGGAAATATTTTACTGAATCAAATTGATGGACTAGCTATACTGGAATCAATTAAAATTAAGGCAAGTAGAAATTTAAGAGATCATGCGTTCCTTCATTTGAATAAACATAGAACAAACTATAATGATAATGAACCAGTAAATATGATGTTGAAGAATTTTAATAAAATCGACCATCTATTCGACTTTTACAGCAAAGGCAGTTCTAAACGTAAGTCGAAGCAACATTATAATGACCGGAAAAAATTTTCTCTCAATTTTAATTATTTTTTATTTTAATTTTTATTGTTATCTCGTTTTTTCATTGGGCGCTTTCAGGTCCCGCAACATATTGGCTTTGAAAATTTATTGATGGAAAAATAACGTTCGATCCGTCACGTTGCAATGAAATTTTCGATAAATAGGAGGCATTCAGGAAACAACATGTTTATTTTAGTCAACATGTTGCCAACAGATGGCGAACCTGAAACCGTCCATTGTATCTTATATTAAAGTACTCAAGTCAGATTTGTAGACTTTTCTCCTGTTTGTTTTTAAATTTGCTCTGGCCAGATCTAAACTAGGATCCATAAGGCCTATGAGTTATAACAGCACATAATTCTAGAAACTTCTCAAGGAAAATCCTGGTATGCCGAATGTAATGTTAATTTTTTTTTACTTAGTATTTAAATAAGGGTTATTCCAAAATCTTCTAGAAAGAAGCCATGGACATCCCCGAATATAATTTTACCTTTATTTTTATTTTAATGTATTGTGTTATAATATTATTTAATTTTAAATACTCAGTCGCAAATTTGTGACACCTTCGTTCTGCACGAATATTATGGACCTTATACGATAATACGCAGTACCCGGAACCAATATCTATTTTTTTAAGTTGCAAAAATTTTAATACCTTCGCTATGTACACGAAATTATGGGCCTTATACGTAATTACGCAGATATATAATGCGACGACTTTTCTCTTATAAAATAAATAAGTAAAGCACATTGTCGTTTTACAGTGGATTTATTTTAAACCACAAATCTGAAGTATTGTTTTTCGGAAAAGAAAAGACTTCATAGTCAACAGTTCCACTTTGATTTTTGGAAAAACTTCACAGCTTTTCAGTGCACAAATAGGCAGCTTTAGCATAGCTTGGAGTAAAAACGGTTTAGGCACAAAATATACTTTTTAAACTCAAAATAAAGTACAACATACAGTTTTTAACACCAAAACTTTCAATAATATTAGAGGTTTAACGAAAAATAAAAACATAAAGCTGAACCGAACTCGCGAAATTATAACATAAACGTACTTGTTGATAAATAGTCCGAGTAACCACGCGTCACGAAAAATCGACAAAAATTTCATATTAAATGGTGATTGGTGGAAAATATGTGAGAAAAATTTGTAACAAAATGGATCAAATTTGATGGACGATGTTGACGGTGACTGTCACGCGAAAACGAACATTTTGCGAAACAAATTTGTCGGTTTTTGGTGGAATAATTTGTGAACCTTTCAAATGAAAATGTAATTTATCACAAATTATTCGCATAAATATGTCGAAAAATTGTTAACAATAATTTGTCACAAATAATAACGTAAAATTTGTGACAAATAGGCGATCAAAATGTTTTTTTCTTGTTCGATAAAATTAACATGGATTTTGCCACAAAATATTCACATAATTATATCCCAGTTGTCAACTTTTTTTATGAAAAACAAATAACTTACATTTTGTGACAAATTGCCGTAAGATTTTGTGATCACCATTCTTGGTTACTCGGGACACAACCCAAGTGACGTAAATACAAAAATCATGGCAGCGCGGCAATTTTTTGGAACGTACCTATTATATTTATATCATGGGAGATCCTGCAGTTTGAGTTGTACATATTTATATAGGCAAAGGAAAAAATTAGTAGAGTAAAATTGATCTAATTCGGATCATAAAATAATAAAAAAAAAAATTGGTATGAATCGATATATTATGTGTATTCGCCTTTAAAGGGCCGCAAGAGGCGCTACGATTGCCACTAGTTAAAGGTGAAGATCAATTTAGCGTTTATATTTATGTGTTATTTTTTAATTATTTTGTCGCTGAATAAATAAATATAACTTTTATGTGCAATAAATGATTGTTTTGAACCGAAATCAATAACAAAATTGTCCAATTATGTATTTTTTTATTGCTGTTCACCTTTAACTCTAGTTTCAATATCGTTCACCAGATGTCAGCCACTTTGCGTTAAAAGGCGAATAGTGAAAATAGTATCTCAGCGAAATTCTGACAGATCACGCGCATCTACAAAAACAAAAACAAATGGCGTAAACACAGCGATGTATTTAGGCTAATTTGTTTACATTTTGAGGTTAGAATTAGTCTATTTTGAACTATGTTTTTCCTCAAATTTATTCACTAAAATTAATGTAATTTTAATTTAGATAACACACTAGCACTAGACATTTTGATAACATTTAAGATAATTTTAATGTCATTAGCTTGCCTCGAACAAATTGAAATTTAAAATCTAGTTTTTTTATTGTTTTGCATTAACTCGAAAAATGACATTCCTTTCTAAATATGCCTAGTTCGTACCTTAAATTGGTATAACGTTACATATCCAGTGAAGTTGTTAGTATTTTTATATTTTTTTAATTTCACATTTTATTTTAGAATTTACCTGTAAAATAATGAGAATTTTTAATGTTTTCCAATATAAATTACATTATGTAATGGAATCAAATTTCACATATCTTTATTTAGAATTTTTTTTTTGTTTTTAAAAATATTACTCAACCAACCCTTCTCTGAATTTTTAATTTTTTTTAACTACTTCACTGTTGGCTGCGCACAACGGTGAAAAAATGAGCTTCGTTGAGATATTATTTTCACTATACTATGGTTGCGCGGTTGCGCCCGAAATGGAAAATGTGCATTTAGCGGAGACACATTTAAAAAACTACATGCGATGTAGTTTTTATGTGCATTTTTAATACATCAGTTTGATATCAATTTATACCATGTGATCAAATTTGACCCGGACTGATAAAAAGAACAACATTTTTATGTATTTTAA
Source organism: Tipula helvola (assembly GCA_963556165.1). Classification (NCBI taxonomy): domain Eukaryota; kingdom Metazoa; phylum Arthropoda; class Insecta; order Diptera; family Tipulidae; genus Tipula; species Tipula helvola. The sequence continues at coordinate 347,280,829 of OY744483.1, read as the reverse complement.
TACAAATCTTTATTATCGCCTTTAAAGTAGGCTCCTTTTGAGCCGATATAAGCATGCCAACGATTAATCCATTTTTCCATACACATCTTATAGGCCTCGGCCGGGATGGCCTTTAGATCCTTCAGCGAATTTATTTTTATGACTTCAATCGACTCATGGCGCGTCGTTCCCCGGAGCGGATATTTGAGTTTCGGAAACTGGAAAGTCACAGGGAGCCAAATCTGGCGAGTACGGTGGCTGAGCGATGACTTTTGTTTCGTGTTTGGCCAAAAATTCAGTCACAATCAGGCTGGAATGTGACGGCGCATTATCGTGGTGAAAAATGCATGAATTGTTTGCCCACAAATCCGACCGTCTACGACGAATTGCTTCACGTAGACATCTCAAAACGGCCAAAACTTGCGTTCTAGGAATAGTAGACTTTCCAAAACACTTCTGCAACATTTTCAAACTCGTTGTTCAATTTTTTTTTTCCATAGTAAAAATCGCCAGACAAACTTTTCGCGTCGTAAACAAATGGCTGTAATTTTCGGTATGGCGAAGGCATGAATAAAATTTATCTTTTCGTTGCGGCGACACAGATACATACATACATTTTTTCTAGCATCCGCTGTTTTTTTTTTTTCGTTTTTCGATTTGTACTATTCTTACAAGTAGCTTGTGTTTTTATTTATAAATTATGTGCCAAAATATTGTTTATGTATGTTTGTGTGAGAAAATTGCGCCGAAAATTCGTCGAATATGTAAATCATCGATAATACAGCGTTCGCCGAATTTCCTGCGGCAGGCAGCCGCGCCGAAAAATCGGTGGATATCTAAATTCACCTTAATGGACGTATTCTGCTCAAACGTCACACAAATGTCAAAGAAGGTTGTACCAACCTATAAAAAAAAATTACCGATTCTGTTTACGCGCGCGGTTTAAATGGACCAGTCCGGGTCAAATTTGATCAGATGGTACTTTAATTAATCATATTTATAGATTTATTAATTTGGTTTTGTACAATTTTATTTTATTTAATGATTTTAATGAAATTTTATTTAATCCAAAATTGGGCATTTTATAAAATGTACATTTAAATTCGCATTTCGGACGCACCCTGTTAATACTTTTCTGTTTAGAAATTTATCGAGAATTTATCATACTTAAAAGTGCTATAATGTTTTATTGCAATAATCAGTTGTTGATTGCATTTCGATGTTTTTTCTTACCCTCGTCACTTTCTCCCTAGGTAATTCAGAATATTCACATGGTCCATCACCACACTGCAAACAAATAAAACACAATCAAAAATGTTTATTGCTGTATTATCATGTTTTCGTTTTTATGTCACGTAGTATCCGCATTAATTTCATAATTCAAGAAACTTTGTGAATTGAGATTGTGAAGCTTAGGTAAAGAATTATGAAGGCATATTGTGGCGATTTACCTTTATATCTCTTGGTTGTTTCATTTCTTGACGTCTAGGTCCTATTCCTGGTTGATCCGAGTAAACTAAATTTCTTATAGAACCACGAAATCTCGGCTCGAATATAACACTAGGTAATGCTAATAGCGCCAATTTTGTCGAATACCTAAATCATAATTAATGTTAGTTAAAAATGAGTGTTTTTTATAAGAATATGAAAAACTACTGTTATTAACGAAACAAATTATTTATGAGAACATGAAAACTACGTTATTAAGAAAATCCATGATTTAATTATGTTAATAAAATTTAGATTTCAAATCTACGTCTCATGACTTCTCACGACTCTCGAATTTTTAATATAAATTTCCCATTTTGAATTTAAATAATTTAAATTGACTTTGCATATCCATTGTATGTTACATCCAAACACTACAAAACTCACCATTTTGGCATTCCTCCAATATACACATCTGAATTTGAAGAAAATTTACCAAACTGAAATTCTTTACCCCGTGATGCGCGTATTTGTGATACACCATCTACAGTAAGTGTTGTATGTTCATCATTACGTAAAATCTAGAAAACAACAATAAATATAATGCAATATACACCATAATTATTATAACTTTTTTATATCTAATTATTATGAAGGTAAAGATGATCAAAATGTTTGAACTAAAATGCTCATTATAGGTAATTCTTTGGACTATGCCAACATTGGGGTCGATTCAATGCAAATCTTCTATTTTTCTGTTCATCTATTCTTCTAGTATTTCAAGGAAAACTAGATATAATTTTCAAAAAATCGACAAAAATTTTTAAATTGTTTGAAAATCGTATCTAGTTCTCGTAGAAATAATAGCAGAATAGAAGAAAAGGCAAATAGAAGATTTACATTGAATCGGGCCCATTACCTGCATTTCTTGACGTTTGTATACTGATTCGACTCAAGTCATGTTTCATGAAACAACGAGCAATGCAAACAAAAAATGTTGATTTAAAATCAAAATTTGATTAAAGAAAAAACAAATTAGTAGTTTTGTTGTTTTCAATGTAAACTTTGAACTGATTCGGATTACTTGGTGTTTTAATGCGACTATTGTTTAAAGAAATTGTTTACTTGAAAAGTTGGTGTAATCAAGTATCATTATTTTGCATTGTATTTATGCTAGGCATCAAGCTCCATTTTGGGGCTAAGAAATGTTCACTGATTTTTAATTTAAATATCATTTGCATAGCGGGGAGAGAAATGTGATGAAATAAAAGCAATATTCAACGTTATTTAATTCCCCCATCATTCACAAATTCCTTCCCTAATGTGATTAAAAAAAACTGAATCACTGACGCTAGAAACTTCAAATAAACACCGGGTACAAGCTGTTTTTAATTTCTTTCAGTAAATAGTATACTTCTATTACTCAGGCATTACCACGTTTTATATTGTATTATACCACCCAGATGTAGTCCTACATAAATAAAAGTAGCTTGTAAAACTAAGCTCCTGAATTTATTTTTTCGTTACCAAAAAATCAAAATATGTACATAATATGATTATATGATAAGGGGAATATCTCGTTCTACTCTAATTTGTTGTGTGGAGGACATATCTGAATTTTTCAAATAAAAAATTTGATATTATTGAAATGTATTTCATGAAGCAAGTAACGAGGTAATCATTCGAGCTGATCTCTTTTTGAAAATGACTAATAAACAGTTCATCAACATACGAGTATGCACATATAATATAGTCCGCCTTAAAACTATTCGTCCCTCTAGTAATGAAACAGCGTATAAAAAAAATAGTGGTTTTAAAATAATTCGCATTTAATTGTTTTTAGAAAAAACTTTTTAAAATAAAATCTTTTATTTCATAGAAAATTAAATTTTCTATAAAATAAAAGATTTTATTTCAAAAAGTTTTTTCAATCAACATTTAAATGCGAATTATTTTAAAACCACTATTTTTCTTATACACTGTTTCATTACTAGAGGGACGATCACCATTTAATTTTGCGGTGTTTCTAAATAATTAATTTAAAAAATTTGAAAAAATTAATGCAAACCAGCACTCTAATTCTCTAAAATATAAGATAATGGGAAAACGTGTAAACTTGTAAAAAGCAAAGCTTTCTTTTATTAGTTTGTAAATGCTTTGATTTTATTTAAAGGAGCAGTCAAATCTGCAAATTTACACGTTTACCCATTATCTTATTTTTTAGAGAATCAGGGAGCAGACGATGATTACGAAGTAAACTTATGTAAAAACAAAAACGATCACATCGATTAGTACACTTTAAAGAAAATTCAGGGTGTTAAAAATTTACTGTGTCTCATAACAGATATTTATAACACCGATTTTTGGAAAATGTGCAAACTTCAATCAAATAAATAAAAATAAAAAACTATTATGTACTTTGGAATTTAAAATATCCTTTTTCCTGCCAACGTTAAAATCCGTATGGACGTAACTCCAATTAGTTAGTTAAAGATTTTGGGGTAATTCACTCTAGGCATTTGCAACCACTATTGTTAGGTGACTAACTTCCGATTTTGATGAAATTCGAAATATTCGATGAAAATGGAGTTTAAAATGATTTTTAGATGAAGTTCTGGAATATGTGCATTATTCTGATTTATCTTGGCTATTTCTTAATCGATTTTGGTGAAGTTCAGTAAGAACGCCTCTAAAATTATATTTAGGTGCAGTCCTGAAATATGGCCAATGCCTATTTTTTACTGATTTTGGTATATAAAACGATATTTAAAATAAGTTCTGGAATAAGGCTAATTATGATGGAATCTGGCTGTTGCTTAATCGAGTTTGATGAAAATCAACGTATGTACGTATGATGGAAATGGAATCAACTAATAAAATACAAACAAATTAATAGAAGATTGTTCTACAAGTAAAGAAAAGTGGGGGTTTTCCAGCTTCGGCGATGCTTGTGGATTAAAAATTCACGATGATAGTAAATCATTTTCGTTACGCGTTAGACGTGCTATTTTTTCTTGTACTTGGCGGAAAATACTTCGGGTTCAAACCTTTTCGATTTTTGGTTTATTTGATAGTTTGCACATTTTCCAAAAAGTAAATGTTTATTAAATTTTGTTGAAAGTATGATACTTATCGAAGTGAATGTTTTGACGTGATAATGTCTTTCACCGCATGTTCAGAAAATTGACACGAAATTTTGCCCTTGATCGTGGGCAATTACTCATCAACTGTAAGCATTACCTTTAATTTAAATGGATGATTTCTTAGGTTAGTCCTTAGGCTTCTTGCCTCACGCATAATATAATCGCAATGACGTCATCAGGCGGCAAAGGAGCTCGCGCCGCGAACCTCTGATTTCGACCGATTTAAATGCTTGAACCAGTGTAGCGAGAGAATGGCTCATCCGATCGGAGATCCGATGGTATCAATTTATGCGTAAAGAAGCTATGGCAGATAATTGAAATTAAAATTTACACAATGGCGATTTACAGAGCAAGAGAGTATACTGTATCGGGAGATTTGACCATCTGTGATTCGACAACTTACTAGCTTCCTCCTGAAGCAGCAGTTTGCATACCGCAAGAGACATTTCAATATCCTTTTTGCTGTTTGAGATGTGGTCCGTTATTGTACCACGTCGAGCCAGTTCATCGGCTTTTATATTCCCCGTACTAACGAAATGTCCTGGCACCCATATAATATGGATGTTGAACTAATCTGTCATCTCGGTTAGAGATGAGAGACAGTTCTGGACTACTTTCGACGTGAGAAGGTGTGATTGAAGCACTTTAATGGCAGCCTGACTGTCCGTATATATGCGAATACCACAAGTCGATATTACATTATACCTCAACCAGTCCACGACTTCCTTTATCGCAGTTACTTCAGCTTGAAATTGCTACAGTAGTAAGGGAGACAGAAGGAGAGGTTTAACATAAGTTCCTCGCAGAACACCCCAGCCCCTACTCTTCCATCCCGTTTTGAACCATCAGTGTAGAAGTTTAAAACTCCTGGTTCCAAAACTGCATCCAACATCCAATCCTATCTGGATGGGATAATAGTCCGGAACTTTCTATCAAAAGGTAGTGACGGGACAGTATAGTCCGTGGCCTTGGGAAGCCCTTTGTTACAAAGTATAGATGAGTGCCCTGTATTACTGCAGGTCCACATTATCGTGGATTTCAGTCGTATGGCAGTGCAAGCTGCCCACTGTTTTCCCAAGATATCTAGAGGAGTCAGAAATAGCAGTCTCCAGTGCCTGAGTGGATGTGCTCCTCAGTGCACCACTGATCCATAGAGAGATTGTTCTCTGAACTTTTGTCAATAACTTTAGGTTGACAGTTTTGTCCAGAGCAGGCCACCAGACTGTTACTCCATACAGAAGAATGGGTCTAACTACTGCCTGTGTATAGCCAAAGGACCATGTGGGGCTCCAAAGAAACTGTAGCAGATAATTTATTTTGAATTAAAATAATTAATTTTCACATCAATTTTAATTAAAATTACAAATTACAAAATAACGATTTATAATGATTGAGAGCACTTAGTCAGAGAACGCTACATCTGTTCGGAGCAATTCTGGTGTGAATTTGTGCGTAAAGAGATTATATGTGGCAGATAATTTATTGTAAATTAAAATAATTATTTTCCACATAAATTTTATAGAAAATTAAAATCTACATGGCGATATGCAAAGCTTGAGAGCACTGTATCGGGAGAATGCCTTATCTGATCGTAGCCATTCTGGTGTCAATTTGTGCGTAGAGAACCTGTGGCAGATAATTTATTTTAAATTAAAATAATTAACCTCCACAAAAATTTTAATTGAAATTAAAATCTGCAAAATAGCGATTTACAATGATCGAGCGAACTGTAGAGAGAGAATCCCTCATCTGACCGGAGCAATTCTGGTGTCAATTTGTGCGTAAAGAAACTGTGATAGACTATTTATATTAAATTAAAATAATTAATCTCAAAATCTTCTAACCGTTATCACGCAAAACACCTACGGCCATGTAGACGACAAAGCCCACTCTGATTTTTTGTTGGTTGTATATAACAGAGCATTCACAACGAAAAACTTTTTAGTTTTGTTTGTATGAATTCCCAACTTAACGAACAAATAATTTTGTTCGCCATGTTGGAAATTCACACAAACCTGTAAGTCAAAAGTAAAATGATTTTTCATTGTGAATGCTCTGTAAGTGGATTTCTTCGTTGTCATCCTCCGGTTTGCATTGATTTCTTCAAATTTTTTTAAATTAATTCTTTAGAACACCGGAAAAATCATATGGTATTATAGCTATGATGAGACAGACTATACAGTAACAAGGATATTTTACATTTCAAAAGTTTACCTGCACTTTGTGCCAGTGACCATCATGTAAATCACGTCCTACAGTAATAATTTGTGCTCCACCTCCTAAATTATATCGTAATCGCAATGCACCATCAACTAATTTTAGTTCAAAAAAATCGTAAGTTCCACCATCATCCGTATACAATACTAAACCATTGGGTTGTTCGGTTTTGAATTCAAGTTCAATTGTGCCATTTAATCCTGTATACCATTTGCGAAATTGGGCAAACGAATTTTGGGTACCATCCAACACAAAACCATAACATAAATTTACATTTAAATTAACTATAAATAATAATATAATTGCCATAAATTTAATATTTATTTTTACACTAGTATTACTAAATATATTATTATCATCACATAATTTATTCCTATTATATGTTTTATTGCTATAACCACCTTCGCCATTTTTTTTATTATATAATAAAATTAACTTATTTCTTATTTTATTCATATTTTTAAGTTTCTTTTCCTTTTTTTTAAAAAAATTATAGTATTCATTTTTAATTTTGTTGTTACTATTATAATAATTATTATTTTTCTTACAACTGTTGTTATCATACGACGCCATTTTCAAATAACTTTTTTTTACAAAAAATCACTATTTTTCACTGAAACACTGAACTATAAACAAAAGGAAAATAAAAATGGCGGAAAATAATTTTCTTTAGAAAATTTTTTATTTCACGTTTATTGTTAAAATTAGAATTATCATTTTTGATGTTTTCCTTTTTTAAGAACAGAAATTTTCGTGTTTTTTTTTTTATAATTCACTAGAGGTGCACTGAATAATTTACTTTTTATTTTTCACATAATTTCAGAAAATTTATTATTGTCCCTTTTTAATTTTTATTATAACCAATTGTGAGCGCTAATACTGTGTTCTATAATTTGAAATGGTTTAATTAATACAGTTAAATTGAAATTTTAATTTGAAATGCTTGCTTTTTTGTTGAACTTGATTGCTGCATTAACATTAAGCTGGAAAACTCAACTGCAATTCGCTCTTTAGGTACTCCTTTTTGAATTCCTTAATGTACTGAAGAGGTGGTTTGTTGAGAGAAAAGTATTAAGAGTAGAGAAGTTTGAATAGTAGTATTAGTAAATATATCATTAATGCGGAAAGGTCATATTGTGTGTGTTGGGTGTAGTTATGTGTTCGCGTGTATGTGTATGTGTGCAGTGCGCGCGTTGTGTGTTTAGTTATGTGTGAGGTTATGGCTATGTGTGAGTATGCGTGTGTATGTGCAACTATATACGTGTGCTATGTGTGTATGTGGGCTGTGTGTGTGTGTGTGTGTGTGTGTGTGTGTGTGTGTGTGTGTGTGTGTGTGTGTGTGTGTGTGTGTGTGTGTGTGTGTGTGTGTGTGTGTGTGTGTGTGTGTGTGTGTGTGTGTGTGTGTGTGTGTGTGTGTGTGGGTATGTGTGTGTGTGCGTGTGTGTGTGTGTGTGTGGGTGTGTGTGTTCGTAGTTTTGTTTGTTTATGATGATTGGATGTGAGTTTGGTGTTAATTACATTTACAGATTTATATAAATATAATATATACATGCAGTACATTATGTATAAAGTAAATATACCGCAACTAGTGTTGTATTGTAGACTTGACATTGTTTTAAGAGTTGCGAGAACTTTATTAGAAAGTCCTTGATTACACAATTCTCTTTGCTTGGAGAAATACAAATTTATTTGAATAAACAAATGTTCTTTTCTCTTTAATGTTATTGAAATGATTGAACTACAATGAGCTAAAAAATTGTGTAAACTGCGCATAACCGATTCAAATGATGCGAGTTGTGACATTGCTATACATTAAATATGTATATAGGTATATGAGTGAGTATGCAATAATATTATGTATTTTTATAAATACTCGTAAATACACATATTTACTTGTATGCGTAAGTAGATATATATGATATATAATATATATATATATATATATATATATATATATATATATATATACGAGATGTCCAGTTCATAGGTACAACAACCTTAAACTATAATTTACCAAAACTAATAAACTTCAATTTTTTCCCCCTTTGGAGGATGCGTTTGTATAACGGACTGGACTGGGCGATGAGGCTTTCTCGATGGCTTATAACATGCAAAAGTTCTTATTCTTCAAAATGCTTGGAGACTGAACTCCAAATCCCTTATTATCCACTCTTAAAATTCTTTCCTTGTTTCTGTATTTTCCTTTGGTTGGAAATGCTTGTGTTGTTGCCTTTACACGTAAAGACTTAACGATAAAATTCATAAGCGGAAAACCCAATAATAAAAAAATACAAATATACGAGTATATACTATACATACATATGTATAAATGAAAATATATTCCTATACATAATACAAATTTTATTAATATACTCTTATTTATTATAGGCATAAATATTGGAAAATATACAAATTTATACACGTTCATGCATAAGATTTATTTTTGTTCGTTTATATCTACTTCGCGCATATATTGATCGAATTGAAAATCCAAAAAATTCGAAAACGTTCATTGGGTTCGACATGAGAGCATTGAAATTTGATTTCGAATTCAAACTCCAAATATGTATGTCTGTTTGTTTGTTTATTCGTTTATGACGGCCAGATCTTTCAATCCATTAGGCCAAACTATTTATACCATACAGCATATATTCTAGAAACTTCTCAAGGGAAGCTCTAGAATGCCAAGATTTACTGTTTTATTTTTTTATTACGTTTTATTTTTTCACTTTTACTTTTTTATATAGCTTTACTGTTTTAATTGTAGAGTCGCATTTTGTGATACCACCGAACAGCACGGATATTATGGGCCTTATACATTAAAAATGCAGTACCCAGTACCACTATCTTATATAGCTTTACTGTTTTAATACTTTTTTATATAGCTTTACTGTTTTAATTGTAGAGTCGCATTTTGTGATACCACCGAACAGCACGGATATTATGGGCCTTATACATTAAAAATGCAGTACCCAGTACCACTATCTATTTTATTAAACTGTTTGTTGTGATACCCTCGCTTTTGTACACGATATAACGGGCCTTTTACGATAATGCGCAGTACCCGGGACCACCAGCTTAATAAAGATGTTCACTCTTCAAGATCTATATTGCGACTGAATATGATTGTCAAAAATGTTAAAAATGTTATTGAGTTCACGGCGCCCGTATGCCGATAGACTTCAGGTTTTTTAACACGCAGTCTACACTAAAAGTTAGTTTTTTTTTATCTTTTTAGTAACTTTAATGACCAATGTACCAATTTTGTTTTTTTTTGCTTTTGCTCCAAAGAAATATACACAGAATATAATGCCAAGAAACAAATTTAAATGAAAATATTTTCACGAAACGCCAAAAATGTGCTAAAAAGAAAAACAAAATCAAAATAAAGCAAGAGCAAAAAAGCAAAATTGGTACATTGGTCATTAAAGTTACTAAAAAGATAAAAAAAAACTAACTTTTAGTGTAGACTGCGTGTTAAAAAACCTGAAGTCTATCAGCATACGGGCGCCTTCAAACGAGATTATAGATCATGTTTAAATGTCAAATTTTCAACAACCGCAAGAGCTACCATCTTTCGGAAAACTCCGAAAACACAAGCAACTTTTATGTAATGTCACTAGGTGTCACTAAATATTTGCTGTCAAAAATTGTATGACATTTTTATGTGTGCATTTTGTAAACATAAACAAATATATTTTCGTGTTATAAAAGTGATTATTATTAATACGTAATAATTAAATTGATTTTGATTATCCCGTTTTGAAAAACGTCAGAAATATTTTTTGTAGTGACTTCTAGTGGCAAACGCGCTGTACTTCTTTCTTGACCGTGCTGCCTCTTTCGGAAAACGCTCTGTACTTTTTCAACAATCGTACTGCTTCTTTTGGAAAACGCTCTGTACTTTTTCAAAAATCGTGCTGCCTCTTTCGGAAAACATGTGTAGTGTTCCATTGGAAACAATTTGCTACTTGCAAGTACTTGTGAGTAGATGTCCAATGGAACGCGAATTTTCGTGACAGTAGTAAAACATAACCTCAATTTAAATAAAACAGGTAGATTTTTATAAAAAGTACATTGTTCCATTAATAATAATTAATAATAATACGTAATAAAACATTAAACAACAAAATAATTAAAATATTTTTGCGATTTAAAAATTGCCGTGTCGCATCACAAACATAAACAAATTTTTTTTTTTAACCCTAAACCAACCAGCATATTTTTGTTGTCAGTACATTCAAATTCTAATCAAATAACTTCCTAAATTTTTGCAAAGAATGCCAAGTACGTTGTATGGAATGTATGGAAATGTTTTAAAATAAAATACATACAAGTTTATAACTAAATTAACATTATTTTGAAAATCGATGCATTTATCAAATGAACCAAAAAGCACACTTTGGTTGGATTAGGGTTAAAAATATGACATTCCCCACAAACAAAATTGGTATAGAGCCATCTATTAGAATTTTTTAAACTAAAATCGCTCTTCCGTTAATTTTGTGCGTAACTACTTCTCAACTACACCATCGTTTGAGCATGAGTAGTTGCGAGTAGATACAAGTACTTGTGAGTAGTTTACTCAAGCCAATGGAACACAGCAATGATCTATTGAATTTTATTTTTGTTACCAGGGTAAAGGTTCTATCATACCAAGCGCGGCGCGGCGGCAGCAAATTTATATACACGTATTTTTGCTTATATAGTGATATGAAATCTTTACTTGAACAAAAATAAAATTGTTATTCATAAAACAATTTACAAACTTTATATTTTTATTAAAAAAATTACAATTTTAAAAAATGAATCGAATGAAATTGCATCTGCTGCCGCGAAATTATGTTCCACAACCAGCGGCAAAAAAAAAATCGATCTTCATCGCGAAAATTTTAAATTTAAATAAAACCAATCGAGTTATTTCGCATCGCATAACATTTTGTTTGTTTGTAGCACAATATTTTCAAAACAATGAAAATGTCAAATATTAATCAATTTCATATAATATTTGGGTGAATAAGCAAAGCTTACTGCAATAATTTTCTTCAAATCTGGGTACGAAGCTTTTTTTGCCGATAGAGCACACATTATAATCATCAATAAAAATAATCGCACCTCGCTTGGTGTGATTTAAGTACTTTTCATACCAGGCGCCTCGGCTGTGAGCTTCACAAATAAAAATTATTTATTTCATTTTTCAATTATGTAAATTAGTTTTATTTGATTGATATCGTTTTATAGATATAGATATTTTATAGATATAAATTCAATTTATTGAGAAATAATTTATTTTTAAGTGATAATTTAAAAAAAATCAAAAGATATTGCAATGAAGTTATCTACAAAGCCAAGGCAATGCGTTCCACACTCGACTGCGACATTTTAAAGTAGTGCAAAGCGAAGAGCTTTGTCAACATAACCTAAAAATCACATTTTTGGTCCAACTGTTTTATATTTACCGAGAAATCTAGCTCATATGTAGCTTACAAATTCATAATATCTCATTTTTTGTTATAATTCACTTGTAAAATGGACCTATATAAAATAATTGATAGTAACTAAATGTGCAAAGCTGACGCCACCGGTATGAAAGGGTCTTAACTTCACATTTGTGGTAACTAAAAATTTCGAGGCGAGGCGCCTGGTATGAAAAGTACTTTAAAAGGTAAAACACACCAAGCGGCGATGACGGACGACAAAATTAAATGCTTGTAATTTTGGGATTTAATGAATACAAATCATAGTTTAAGCTAAAATATATGTAAATTTCATTAAAACATTCAAATATTTCATAATTCTAATAGAAAAATGTACATGAAAGGAAAATCTATCAAAAGGCTGAAACACACCAAGATCAGCGCGACATGTCCCAAACAATCCACACTGTCGGCTGCTTGTATCAATTCACACCGAACAGTGCAGCAGATTATTTTTGTTTTAATTTTACCAAAATTGTTTCTTGTATTATACGAGACTTTAATACTATATTTTGTGAAGAACGTTTATTTTTGAAAAAAAAATATTTCAAAACAAATAGATACATAAGAAAATAATAGAAACTAAACAACACGTTACGGACATACAGCCCTACGGCTACGGGCCTTTTTGTGTCTATGCATGGGCCTAGTGGACCGCCACCCAAACCTAACCTAACCTAAACAACACGTCAGATTTATCGAGGTTATGTTTTTGCTGCTGGGAACCTGTTGACGCGACAGCAGAACCAACTTCATATAGTAATACATTTTTTTTAATTGAAAACTTTTTATTAAGGCTGAAACACACCAACAGCAGCGCGACATGTCCCAAACAATCCACACTATCGGCTGCTTGTATCCATTTACACCGAGCAGCGCAGCAGATTTTTTTTTACATTTAACAAAAATGTTTTTTGTATTATACGAGACTTTAATACTATATTTTGTGAAGAACGTTTACTTTACAAAATATTTAATTTCAAAACAAATAGGTTCATACAAAAATAATAAAAATAAACAACACGTTAGATTTATTGAGGTTATGTTTAGCAGCAAAGAGCATTTTTTTTGCTGCTAGATGTGGAACCTGTTGACGCGACAGCAGAACCAACTTCATTTAATACATTCTTTTGAATTGGAAATTTTCTATTAAAAATTTAAAATAATTGAATGTTTTCTTCAAAAATGTTTATATTTATGCTCAAACTACGATTTGAATTTGTTAAATAGGTAAATTAGCTAATATTTAAATCCGCTGCTCGCTGCCGCTGCTCGGTGTGTTTCATGCTTTAAAAATTTAAAATCATGATTGATTATTTTTATTTTGTATATACCCCTACGTTTGACGGTATATTCCGTGAACTTCAGGGAGAAATTAATTAATTTCCCCCTGAAGATGACGGAATATACCGTCGAAACGTAGGGGTATATACAAAATAACAATAAAACAATCACTGCAAACAATCCCCCTGAAGATGACGGAATATGCCGTCGAAACGTAGGGGTATATACAAAATAAAAATAAGTTAAAAAACAAATAAATCATTTTAATTAATTAATTAAATTAATTAATTTCCCCCTGAAGATGACGGAATATACCGTCGAAACGTAGGGGTATATTGTATATACAAAATAAAAATAAGTTAAAAAACAAATAAATCGTTTTAATAGAATAAATTTAGATTTACATAAATTTATTTTATGTTTACATATTTAAAAACTCAAAATTTAAATTTACATAACATAAACATGTACGACATTTGGCACGTTGGGTATAATAGCAACAATTTTTGAGCAATATCTTATAACATCTGGCAATACGAAATTAACACATTTTTAGTTCTTTTTATTTTATTTTTCTAGGCTGCCATCATGAATTCTATCATTATTCGTACATTATTGAGTGTATGACAAGACATGACATTTGTATGTAAAAAAAATAAATTAATTCGATGGCAGATTCGTTTTTTGGGTTTACATTACCAGTAAGTATACTATCTGTATTATTATCCGCTTATTTTAACTTTTATCCATTTCTAATTTGTGAAGTTTGTTTATTATATTTCTTACTAATCTGTCTTGTTTTGGTAATTTCAATGTAATATTGATGCCCAAGCAGAAATAAATTCGTCCAAAATAACTAAATGGTTAAAATTGTTGCATTATTTTATCTTGCAGATGGATGACGATGGAGGAGGAGAAGACGGTCATGAAGATGAGGATGAATATGATGCTTTGAATGACGAGACATTTGGTGAAGCAATCAATGGCGATTGGGAAGGAATGCATGAAAATTTAGTTCGATTAGACGAATTTCGTTTTGATAATATTAGCAGTGATCTTAAATCGAATTCCGATCATGATTCCGATTTAGAAATTAATTTGGCTCGTGTAGGGCTTGAAGATTGTGATGTATCACATGATGATTCTGAAGGGCGGCTACAACTGGATCCAAATGTATGGTCAAGCCCATCAAAGTCACTTATACCACAGAAGAAAAACAGCAATGATTTATACGGATTGTATGGCAATCCTGAATTATTTTTGCGGCAAAATTTCTCTCAGCCGTTTAATAATTTTCCGCAGCCGCCTTTGCTTGGAGGACCACATCACGGTAATATGATTGGCAATGTTTCTCAACCTGGTCAAATGGCGCACATACTACTTTCGCTTGGTGGTGGCTCCAATAAAATAGTAACGGTAGAGGATATTGAAAGAAACATTAGGAATCAAGTACATCAACCTAAAGCACCACTAGCAAATTCAATTCCAAAACCTATGCTGAGTTTACAAGAGAACATGATTCATTCACAAATGGCGAATCATATGATGCACCAACAGATGCAAAGATCACAGGGCCCACCTCCTGGAATGCACCCATTATCACAACAATCAAGAACGGCGATATTCCATAACCATCCCGGCCAAGCATCACAACAACAAATGCAACAGCCACCTAATCGGTTTCCGCCAGGGTTTTCTCCACTTCATTTAATGGGGGGTCCACAATCCTCTAACAGTCAAAAGGTACAACAATCTCCACAAATGCCACTCATTTTAAATCGTAATTTACCGCAAAACCTTCCATCATTACCAATGATGCAACAAATGCATTCGAACTTTGGGACAATTCGACCTCCATCAAATCACCCTATGGCTCAAATGCCCTCACAACAACCGCAACAAAAACTTATGCAAATACAATCACCACAACAACCGCTTCCACCTCAACTAGTGCCACCAAGAATGCCTCAACATTTAGTATCACAACATTTTCCGCAAAATTTACAAAATTTACAAAATTCTGTTAATCAATTTAATAAACGATTAGTTCAAGAAATTCAACAAAATCACCCGCTTCTAACGCAACTAAATCGTGTTAACAATAATACCAATAGTAACAGTATGAGTTCGATGTTTGCTGGTGGCACTAGTACTACTAGTAACAATAACGGTGGCAATAATCATAAAAATATTTCGCAACATAATCATAGTCGTCACGATGGAAACTTAAACACGGAATACGACGAATATTCAAATTTGATGAGCACAAGAGATAAGCAGTGGCTCTTAGGTATACAACTAATGCAACTTAACACAGAAACACCTTACATCGATGATTTTTATTTTACTGTATATAAAGAACGCCAGAAAAAGAATAAAGGTGAATTTGAGAGTAAAGCACATAAGGATAATACATTAAACCACCCACTTACGCAGCCAAAAGGTCACCATCACGCACAACTTCTTATGATGCTTGGTAAAAATGGTACAAATCATCAACGCAATGGAATGAATAATCGAGAACGTAAGAATTCGGAAAATTCGAATAAAAATCAAAATGACAAGGATCTTCCACAACGTACGTATACCTTATTGCAATTTGAAAATTCTTTGGGTAAATTGCAATGTGGTAGTGTAACTGCACCCAGAAAGATAATCGATATGGATATCGTGGGACCGGAAATAATAAACACATTTAATACGACTAATGAGATATCAGCACAGCGG
This sequence comes from Tipula helvola, assembly GCA_963556165.1. Taxonomy (NCBI): domain Eukaryota; kingdom Metazoa; phylum Arthropoda; class Insecta; order Diptera; family Tipulidae; genus Tipula; species Tipula helvola. Next base: position 347,264,574 of record OY744483.1, on the reverse strand, counting down.
CGTTCACGGCAGTTATTACTTCATATCGAAACTCTTTATAAGATTGTATTAAAGATGGAGGATTTGCAAAATCCAATCGCAATTGAGGCGGCTTTGATTATGAAAGAAAAAAAAGATAAAGAGAAGCAAGTGGTTCTAGAACAGTCGATGATGGAACATTTGAATGATGCTGAAGGTGAATGTGGTGCTGGCGGCGATTCAGCTAATGAATCTTTAAATTCGTCTATGTCGTCGTCGGACAAAAATGAACCGGAGACGTTTACGGAATTATTGCCCAAGTTATTAGGGGGACTGACAAGCGATAAAGTTACGGCAATGATGACCGTACGTAAAGGAAAAGTAAGTTGAGTAATGTTAGAATGTAAATTGAGGACTCGGAGAAATATTTAGGATTATCCGATCATGAGAATTTAACAGGTTCCCTGCCGGTGTACCATCGGTATGCCACGATGAAAAACACTTCCAGTTGCTAGTGCATCACCGGTATACCATGCTAAATAATACAAGCGGCCAGTGACCACCTATATACCGGTGGTACACCGACAAGGAACCTGTTCAAGTTTACACCGTAGATAGTATAATAGCAAAATTAAATAAATAGTACAATATTATTTTGCTATTCAGGTATAAAACCCATGTTTTGATAGATAGTGTACTAGCAAAAATAAAATATATTATTATGATTTGCTAGATATCAAATTTTAATACATATTTTATTTTATTGTAGAAGGTTAAATTTATGTCAGTGTGTTTTGTTGATATCTGTGGTTTTTTTGAGAAACTAGTTAACTGCATTTTTGTCGATTTTGAAGTATGAATGAAAATAACTACAAAGTTTCAAAAATAAATTTCAGTTTTTCAATATTTTCCTTCAATTTTCCGGAAAATCTAATTAAAAATGACTAATTACTACTAAAACCTATTGCGCCTTTATTTCAAATGCGTTTTTTGAACAATTTAACTTTTTGCAGTTAACTGCAACTAGTTTCTCAAAAAAAACACAGAATTAGTCTAGAAACATTCATGTAAATTCCGAAATTATACTTTTTCATTATTTTTCTTTTATTTCCTGTTTTTTATGAAATAAATAGATAGTAAAATAGTATTATACTATTTTGCTATTATACTATCTACGGTATATAGCCAGTATTAATTCATATTTTATTTACTAAAAACATTCTAATTTTATTTTTAGTTTAATAGTTTTATATAAATAACACAAAATTTTGTATTTTTTATAGAATTTATTGCGCCGTATAATGCCTTTAATTCGTGATCAAATCCAAAAATGGGATGTGTGGTGTGATATTTTTTCAACATTATCTGTGATTGTAAAGAGAGACCGTGATGATGCAGATGGCTTGCTTTTAAATTTGTATCCTGAATTTCGCAAACAAATACAATATGCTGGTATGGATGATATTATAAGAATTATATCATCACTTCAACACCAAGATTCAAAACAGCAAAAATTACGAAATATTGATTGTAAACGGGTACAATATATTATTGATAGTAAATTTTGTGTCCTGGTTGTAATTTCGATTATGTTGAGAGTTGAACAATTTTACATAATATCCGATGCTTTGGTGAACGCAGAACAAAAACAAAGTTGGTTATTATTTGTTAATTTATTATCAAATTGTTCTAATTTATTTAACGGTAATAAAAGCGTACAGCAACAAGCATTATTGTCAAATAGTGAAATATTAAAAACATTAACAAATCATTTTTCACGATTTTGTGAATTAAAATCGCCCCAAAATTTATTAAATTTTTTGTCGCAAAATGATATTTTATTGAAATAATTTTTTTCTTTTTTATTAACGTTATCACTTTTAATCATTATTAATATTATGTGGACGGTTTTCCAAATTTGGTTTAAAAATAAAATTTAAAAATAATCCGCGAATATGTTGGCTTTTTCTAATTATTGTTCAATTGCGAAAATTTCAAAGAAGTCGTATAGTCTTAAGACAATCTGGAAAATATATTACATACCTAATGTATGTAATAATTAAGATATAAATTAATAAATATAAATAATTGAAATTTCTTAGTTAAGAAACATATAATAAATTAAATTTAAGTAGGTTAGATTTTTATTTCAATTAATTAAAATTTGAAATAAAATATTCATCTCTATTTTAAAATAATATGTTTCTTAAAAATAAACTAGAGATGTTTTTTTTTTTTATATAAAATTAATTTTTAATTAAGCAGTAATTATTATTATTATTTTGTGTATTATAATTAACATTAGAAATTTCATTATTTGTTTACTTCAAATTAAATAAAAAAAGAATTATGAGAAAAAGGATATATATTGATTAAAGAATCCTTAAAAAAATAATCTTATAATTATTGTTTAAATATTTTTTTCTGTGTAAATTTATGTATTTTATAATTACTGCTATAAATAATGCATTGCAATTAAATTCTACATAAATAAAAATATTAAATTACATGCTTATATAATTATATAATAAATATATAGATAGATATAAGATATCCGATAATATGTTTCAAGTGATATCTTTTATATAATTATTATAATAATTTTTATTTTTTCTAATGAACTTAATGAAATGGAATTAAAAAAATTGTTTGTATTTATCAATTTATATTTTTGTGTATGTATATTAAAAAGATTTACATTTAAATATGAATTTATTTCGATATAAAAAATTTCTATAATTTTTAGTTGTATTATTTAATTCGAACAAGAAGTACGTGTAAGAGTACATCAAGTACGCCTAAGAGTTCATTGAGTATGTTCAAGAGTATGTCTAAGAGTACGGATAGTACATGTAAGAGCATAAGGATAGTTTTTATTTTTTTATAGAAACTATAATTGAATAGATTTTGTACAAACTCGGGAGTACGTCGAGTATTTTTAAAAATACGTATAGTATTTTTAAGAGGAGGAAGTGCAGTGTTTCGGATAATATGTCTAAACGTACGTAAAGTCTGGAATTCAATCAATAAGTTTTAAACGTATACATATTTAGTGTGGGGATGAGTAATTTCAAAATCTAAACATGACATCTCATGTCGGATGGTTCATATTTTTTTTCATTATGTGTAAGTATAATAATAATATTAAAAATGTTTCGTGGTTACGATGCACAAATTCATAATTTATTCGATTGTAGCGCCTTTTCTTGAATATACTAGAGATTTGAATAACAAAAAAAATTCTCCCTTTTCCAAAATATTTACTTCTATTAAATAATGTTCCCCCCTTTTCCAGAATATATTCCCTTTTTCCAGGATATTTTACTCTTTTTCAGAATATTTTTAAAGCCATTTTCCATAAATGTATGTCGACATCGATATAAAATATTGCATTTCAGCCATTAATAGATTCTATATAATCCTCTCCTACGTGTGGCACGGAGTGCGGCATGTTTGCTGATCCTGGCTCATACGACCCCCGAAGTTCAAATCTAAAGCCTCTCGGAGGGCTAAAGGAAGGGAGCGCAGCGACCTCCGGTGTGCCCGTGAGAGTTACCGAAACCGTTAGTCTCTACAATTCTAAGTTAAATTAGTCGATGTCATTTGTCTTCAATTTATTTTCCTCAGAATAGAGAAAAAAACTGTAACAGTTGTCCAGCTTTCGAAAGTGTTCGTTTTCAATTGTTTAATTGTAGGACTATCGATATAGGTAGGCTGCCTTCTCTCCCTTGGTCTAAACTGATCCAGTTTGCCAAGGTTGTAGTACGCTTCCGTGAGTTGGGATAGAATCCTAGGTTTGCACCATGGCCACTTGTAGCATTGAGTGCGGAACCTTTATGGGTTCCAACCAATGTGGTGCTACTTTTTCCAATGGATTTGACGTCCTTTGAAGGAAAAGTAAGACTATATTAGAAATACAACACCCAATCATGACAAATTTCTTCTTGCTACCATCGGATAACGCGGCGACCTCCAAGTAGCCAAGCGTGTGCTTTAATCTCTCCGCTATTGAGGGCGACAACTCAATTTCCGTCGAACACGTTAAATTATATCAAAATTCTTTAATAAATAGCCAATACCATATTACTGAACTTCATCTAAAAAATTTAAAATGCCATTCCCTTCTTACTTGTTAAATTTGATCAAAATCGGATTAGAAATAGCCAAGTTCTTTCCTAATTGACCCTATTCCAGAACTTACATACTTGTTGAATTTGATCAACATAAGTGCAGAGCTTCATCTAAAAATCTTTGTAGAATTCCCCGTCGTACAAACAACCCGCTTAGAAAAAGAAACAGCTAGGCTCCATATTAATTAACCATATTCCAGAAATTCATCTACGTTTAGAACCCCGTGTCCATCCCATGTTTTACCACTTCCAAATATTTATTTACTGTGTTCTCACAACTGAATTGTTTTACCAGAGAAAATGTAGTTATTTATCGTAGATCTTTCATTTTACTAAAACACGAACAAAATAAACTTCCGATATTTCCAATAAACAAAACGAACACTAAATACATGGTAACCTCATGGAGACTTCATTTCAGGAGTATACAATGAGAAGGTAAATAGGTTCAATTAACTGGGATCGCTGGGCAAACCTCCGTTTCATCGACGATCGCTTCCGAGCATTTTACGCCAACATTCAAGTTTTGAAGTCTCCTCATATATCGCGCAAAGTAAAACTGGACATCTACAAAGCACTGTTAAGACCAGTTATCAGCTTTGGTTGCAAATCTTGAACACTGACAGCACAAAACATCCAGAAAATTGCTATAACTGAGCGTAAGATTGTTCGAATAATTCTCGGTCGCATTAAGCCTCGTTCTCATTAGTCAAGTTACAGAATATTTACAATGCAAAAATTTTTCACTTTTGACTTACAGGTTTGAATTTCCAACATAAAGAACAACAATTTTTGTTCGTTATGTTGGAAATTCATTCAAACCTGTAAGTCAAAAGTTTTTGCATTGTAGATGATCTGTGAAAGTTTTTTCATTGTGAATGTTCTTTTACTTGATTTCAAGTACCTTGAACTTACTTGACCAATATGAACGTGTTATTATTTTGCTTGAATTCAAGTGAATTTTACTTGACTTCAAGTTTCAAGTAAAGTAGATGACCTTTCAACTTTTTTATTCAAGTCGAGTCGTCTGAGATGAACCACATTACAAAATTTAGCATTGTGGAAACTTTATAAAAATTGTTAATAGAATTTTTTACATCTACAAACATGAAGTGGAATAGTGTAGAAATCATAATTTTGTGTTTTTTTTAAAACATGACAACTGCATTTTTATTGATTTTGAGTTATGAATGAGAATAGCTCCCCAATTCTCTAAAGTTTCTAAAATATGTTTCATTTTTCCAATATTTTCCACCATTTTTCCGGAAACTCTTAATCAAAATGAATAATTCACCGAAAAAAATTAAGTGAATTATATTTACGAAAGGCGTTCATTAACCACAATTCGTACTACATATTAATGTAAAAATTGCTATATTTATTGTATGTAAAAAAATAAAATTTAGAAAAATTCATAAAAATTTGTGTGTTAATAGTATGAATCGTAGTTCATAAACTAAAAAGTGGTTTAGTTTAGTGTATTACTATAAGTATAATACATTAACTAGTTGTTTGGGTATTAGTATAACTTGCATGATTTTATAAAAAAAAAAATTTATGAACAATTCAAATTATGTATGAATAAGACTAAATTCGAAAATTACGTTAAATCCTATTATTCGTCATATTAACGAATGAGGTACTATAGTACATGAATATTATAATTCGGCATCAATTTCTATTTCTTAATTTAATTGTGATGAAAATATTCATTATTTATATAATTAAATTGTAAATTTGACGTATTTTTTCGTGAAAGATCAAATTTCATCATAAACGAATTTTTTCATATTGTTAATAATGGATGAATCTATTCGTAGCATCTATGAAAATTGCGTAAAGTTGAATTATATTCGGGGCAACAAAAGTTCGCTTCATAATTTACAATTGTTACGCAGCAATTATTTGAAGGACCACCTCAAAATTGAAAAATGGTTTGGCATAAAATAAGACATTTTTGTATGTTGGAAATCACGTAAATATGGTATTTTATGTTAGTGTTACTTAAGTGTTTTCTTTTTGCACGTATTTTTATTAAAATGAAATAATCCCCTCCGTGATTGGTGATTATGTATCCCATTCCGTGAAATTAAAATGAGAACATTGTGCAAAATTCATTATAAAATTCATGTGTAAATTTATAAATTATGTGATTTATAGAAATTTATTGTCTTTCTGATTTATCATAGTTGCTTGCAAGAAAATGTCAGCCATGACCTAAGACCATGAATTAAAATCGCTTTTGGAGTATTTGGACAAGATCAGGTAACAAAAATTAGCAAGTAATAGTACATGTGATTGTTATTTAATTTCTTGAATTTTTAGAATGGCCCTTAATTGTTTGTAATAGGAGCAACATTTTTGGAAATTTTAATTTTTTTATTTCTGTACAACTGTGGTGTTTAGATTTTACGAATCTATTCGTCAAACAACCGAAAAATTTACATTCCTAATATTTCCTATATTATACACATAAATATGTAGTTTTGTGTATCGATTATGAACCCTTTCCTAGATTTTATGAATTATTTTCAGTATATTTACGAAAATAATCATCATATTTCTGAATTATTCAGAACCACTAAATATTCCATTCTTCCTACAGACGAATAATTTCGTAAACACAAATAATGGATTTCTAAACTTAGGCATGTATATGTATGAATTATTCATTAATGTGATTTAACATTCCATTATAATTATGAAAAAATTCAAATAATCTTTAATTCCTTACGTTAATAATTAGAATTTGTTCATAAACAAATCCTTTTAACTGCATTAAAATGATAACATTTTTCGTATCTTATAAGAATCAATTCATAAATATCACAACGTTAGTAGTCAAGATTAAAATAAAAAAAATTATATGTTTCACTATATTAACGTATGATTTTCATACTATTAATGAAGGGTCGTATTGGCTCAGTTTTAACGAATTTTTCTTACTAATAATGCAGTTTTTGTCTACATTGATGTAGGATTTTTTTCAGTATACTAACAGCTACTTCGACTTTTTATTTCAAATGCGTTTTCTGAACTACTTTATGCAGTTAACATGTTTTGCAAAAAACCACAGAATTTTTTTCAAAATTTACTTATCCTAAGAAGTTTTGTGAAACAACTACTAAATTAACTTGAATATATAAGAAGGAACGTAAACTTCAATTCAAGTTACTTGAATTCAAATACTTGAAATTAAGTAACTTGACTAATGAGAACGACGCTTTAGAGAGTGAGGGAACTACTTACAGAATGTGAATGAATCCCGAGATCAGCAACGATATCGATAAATTTAACATCGTCGGATTCATAAAATCATAAAATGGCTTGGGCACGTTTTTTGTTCGCAAAATCGGACCGCTAAATAGCCCTTGCAGTCGATTAATGGAAGCAGTGTCTGGCGTTCCCTTACAGTGGATCGAACTATTTGATGAAACATCGTTGTGGCGGCCAAATCCCTTCATGGGATGTAGCGCTAGTGGAAGAAAAAGAAATGTACGTAATGTATGTAATACGTATTCGCAATACAACGATCGTGTACAACTGTAAATTAGTAAACATTTATATGCCATGAGCGTTATAACGGTGATTTTGATTTTTGACTATTAAATTCCTCGAACTAAAACTTTTGTATTCTTCAAGACCTTTACATTTTATTATACTGTAAGACCACGATTATAAGAAAAAAATTGTTTTCACCTTGATAAATTTGTATATGCGTGCCTGCGTGGTGAACAATGTTAGTATTGTGCGACATCAGGAAGTGACCAAACATGTAATGTATGCGACAAGATTAAGGTTAGACCTAAATCATGACATTACAAAAATTATCTCAAGAGGGGAATGCTAGGTCCTACGACTTAATCGCGGTACTCAAGTTCGGTAGAGGAAGCTGGTCGTGGAATTTTTCTAGTCCCCCTAAAGATCTAGATGAAGTCGTATTTGGGATAAAAAAAAGAATGTGGTTGGAAACAGCCAAAAAGGTGGGAAAGGAAAAGAGAAGAAAACAGAAATAGACACGGATCAACCACTTGGTTAGAGTGTGGCTTACCGCTTGGAAATTATTTGGGCGAAGAGGAGATACGGGGATTTACGGATTCATCCGCAAATCCCGTATACAACAAAATATTAAAAAAAAAAAATTGTTTTATATGTTTATACAGACCTGTAGGATATATAATATCCCAAGTATCACTACTTCAAATAAATGATTCATTTTTATGGAACTGAGTACAAGTTTGAGTTCCATTATATTATAAGATTTCCTATGAAAAGTGAAACAAAAATACTAAACCGATGGAACTTGATATATGTGGGTTACGTAAGTTCCATCGATAATTTTGATAAATGGAAAAAAGCTTGGAACTTATGAATGAGTTCCATTTTTGTTATACTTGGGATATATCGAAACCCAAGTATCACTACTTCAAATAAATGATTCATTTCGATGGAACTGAGTACAAGTTTGAGTTCCATTATATTATAAGATTTCCTATGAAAAGTGAAACAAAAATACTAAACCGATGGAACTTGTTATATGTGGGTTACTTAAGTTCCATCGATAATTTTGATAAATGGAAAAAAACTTGGAACTTATGAATGAGTTCAATTTTTGTTATACTTGGGAACGTCGTTATAAAAACAATAGTTTTATTTTCAAGGCCGTAAACCAGAAAGAAGGAAACATAAAAAAGAATTAGATTATTGAGCGTTGTGAACAGAGGGAGAACAGTACAAAGCACTTCTTGTCGTCTCCCGTCCCTTAAGGAACAGTCCATATAGACACTCAACAACCGGTGCCCTTTAGTTACTAATGTCGATGTTTGGCCATATTTACCTGTTTTGTTTTTTCCCTTTGTTGACCGTTAAATCAGATTACAAAAACCAATTTTAGATTTTTATATAAATTCCAATTTTTTCTTTATTTTAGTTCAAACAAAAATAATTACTTTTAAACAGCAAAAAGAAAGAACCTCAAATAAAATTTCGGTGAGGTTTCTATACCATTTTTCTGCTGATTGACCAAAAAAACATATTCCACAATCATCCCTCCAACATTTTATGAATTATTGATCAATGTGCAATTTTTGCAAAAATGAGGCACGTTTTTGTTGCATGTGTAAACACATGCATTGCCCAAATTGCAAAAAAAATTGTTTTTGCTTTTATTCACCGGATGCTTGTATAGAATTCAACTTGGTTTCAAATACCGTTAACGTGAAGTTTATGACAAATGACAAAATATGTGATTGTATTAGTAAAAGTGTAACGCAACGCAATACAAAAAAATCCTTACAACAGTTTCAACACATATGTACATAGTTTTATAGAGCAATTTTGAAAAATTCATAAAACCAGTTGGACGGATCGTTCAAATATTTCATATGACCCAAAACACCCCTAAAGGTACATACAATACGACGGCATACTCAGATACGCGTAGCCATCTCTATGATTGCCTATATGGCCGCCAAACGCACACATTCACCTTTTTTTTGATAGAGCAATTTTGAAAAATTCATAAAAACCGTTTGACGGATCTTGCAAATATTTCATATGACCCAAAACATACCTAAAGATACATACAATACGATGGCATACTCAGATACGCTTAGCCATCTCTACGATTGCCTGCATGGCCGGCCAAACGAACACATTCACCTTTTTTTTAATAGAGCAATTTTGGAAAATTCATAAAAACCGTTTGACGGGTCGCGCAAATATTTCATATGACCCAAAACATCCCTAAAGGTACATACAATACGATGGCATACTCAGAACGCATACCCATCTCTATGATTGCCTGCATGGCCGGCCAAACGCACACATTCACCTTTTTTTGTATAGAGCAATTTTGAAAAATTAATAAAAACCGTTTGACAGGTAGCGCAAATATTTCATATGACCCAAAACATCCCTAAAGGTACATACAATACGATGGCATACTCAGATACGCTTAGCCATCTCTACGATTGCCTGCATGGCCGGCCAAACGCACACATTCACCTTTTTTTGATAGAGCAATTTTGAAAAATTAATAAAAACCGTTGGACGGGTCGCGCAAATATTTCATATAACCCAAAACATCCCTAAAGCTACATACAATACGATTCTATACTCAGATACGCTTAGCCATCTCTACGATTGCCTGCATGGCCGCCAAACGCACACATTCACCTTTTTTTTTAATAGAGCAATTTTGAAAAATTACTAAAAACCGTTTGACGGGTCGTGCAAATATTTCATATGACCCAAAACATCCCTAAAGGTACATACAATACGATGGCATACTCAGATACGCTTAGCCATCTCTACGATTGCCTGCATGGCCGGCCAAACGCACACATTCCCTTTTTTTTTTATAGAGCAATTTTGAAAAATTCATAAAAACCGTTTGACGGGTCGCGCAAATATTTCACATAACCCAATACATCCCTAAAGGTACATACAATACGATGGCATACTCAGATACGCTTAGCCATCTCTACGATTGCCTGCATGGCCGGCCAAACGCACACATTCACCTTTTTTTTGTATAGAGCAATTTTGAAAAATTATAAAAACCGTTGGACGGGGCGCAAATATTTCATATGACCAAAAACATCCCTAAAGGTACATACAATACGATGGCATACTCAGATACACGTAGCCATCTCTACTATTGCATGCATGGCCGGCCAAACGCACACATTCACCTTTTTTTTTAATAGAGCAATTTTGAAAAATTTTTAAAAACCGTTGGACGGGTCGTGCAAATATTTCATATGACCCAAAACATCCCTTAAGGTACATACAATACGATGGCATACTCAGATACGCTTAGCCATCTCTACGATTGCCTGCATGGCCGGCCGAACGCACACATTCACCTTTTTGTTGAATAGAGCAATTTTGAAAAATTAATAAAAACCGTTTGACGGGTCGCGCAAATATTTCATATGACCCAAAACATCCCTAAAGGTACATACAATACGATGGCATATTCAGATATGCTTAGCCATCTCTACGATTGCCTGCATATAGAGCAATTTTGAAAAATTCATAAAAACCGTTTGACGGGTCGCGCAAATATTTTATATAACCCAAAACATCCCTAAACCCATTTTTCATCGCCAGTAAAAATCGCTTCAAAAATGGGTCGATTTTGTTGAGTTTCAGTAGCGATTCGCTGATGGAAATTCGGTCAATCAAATTTTTCATCGACAATTCCTGCAGCACCCAAACATCAAACTTCTTTGTGTATCCAGCCTTACGCAAATGGTTTAAAACTGTTTTTTGTTCGAAATTTAATTCCTTAGCAATGTCTAAGGCGGCAATGCCGCCCCGGTGGCACAGTGGTCAGCATGCTTGCTTTAAGCTCCGGAGGTCCCGGGTTCGATTCCCGGCGGGTGATGAAAAAAATACGGCTGGTTTATGTAGGATCAATGAATTAATCATTCATTATCCGTTAAAAATAATGATTACGAAACTTCATAACGAAGCGGCCAAATCCCTTTATGGGATGTAGCGCCAGCGAAAAAAAAAAAAAAAAAAACATCCCTAAAGGTACATAAAATACGATGACATACTCAGATACGCTTAGCCATCTCTACGATTGCCTGTATGGCCGGCCAAACCCACACCTTCACCTTTTTTTTGTATAGAGCAATTTTGAAAAATTCATAAAAACCGTTTGACGGGTCCCGCTCATATAACCCAAAACATACCTAAAGCTACATACAATACGATGGCATACTCAGATACGCTTAGCTAACTCTACGATTGCCTGTATGGCCGGCCAAACGTGTAACGGGCGCTTGTCATCCCCGTCACAAAATAATCTTATCCATCAAATTCGCGTATAAAACTGTACCCCACATTTGAAGATTTTTTTTTTCTTCTAAATTATACAAATTTACATGACATCCGGGTACAGTTCACTTTACATTTACATTAATTGTGTTGGAACAATCTTGTTTGTACATATTAAAACACACACATAAGCAAGATTCACAACCAACAACTAAATTAATGTAAAATCCTAATATCTCCAATGGCGCGTGGTGCCCATATGACTTGTGTTTTCATTTATGTTTATTTGCGGAAGCTCAAGTTTCGGTAAACAAACATAAGAATATTTTTTTATTATCATACATTCTTTAATCAGTGTGTAGACAAATTTGTTTTTGTTGTAGTCTCAATTTTCGTTTCCGTTTATTCAACCTGGGTCATTGTCGATGGAATTGAATTTCTCAAGGTAAAAATAAGCGTGAAAATATAATTTTTTTTTCTTGCAACTTGGGCAGTTCATGTGGTTACACATGCAGCCAAAACGTGCCTCATGTCTACAGTTCTTGTATATTGACCGGAAATTCGGATAAGATGTCAGTGGGGTGATTATGGAATTTTTCAAGTTTATTGGATGAGAAAAAAAGAAAGTATGTGTTTTTTTTTTACCGATCAGCAGAAAAATTGTATAAAAACCTCGCAAAAATTTTATTCGAGACTGTTTTTATTTTTGCTAACCGTCAGGTTAGAATCTTTGAGTAGATTTGTTTTGTTTTTAGTTTTTTTTTAAATTTTTCTTTTCTCGGAAAATAAATAATTTTTATTGTACTATCAATTAATTATTTTTTGTTTTGTTTTCGTTAATAACCAAGGAAAAAAAGGTAAATATAAAAAAAAAAAACATAACTAACAAAAGAGGTACAATCAGTGGTAGGGAGTCAATAGCCTCTTTTGAGGCAGGTGAATGCACAGCTAAACCGCGTCATTTACCCTTTCTGTTGACTACCTGCTACTGATCAAGTTTACTTACTAATTAAACCCTCATCAAGGGAATTATTAATTAAATTTTTTTTTTTTTTGTATTTTCAAATAATGTGTGGCTAAGGCCCAAAACTGTCCATTCATGCTGGACAAATAACTTAGTTTTCTGTTGGTCGCTGTAGACAGGTTCAACTTTTCATAATCGTATCCCCAATCCTTTTGTGATTTCAATGATCACCAAAATTCCTATTTCTCAAGCAGCATAACAAGCTCTCCCTCTATCTCGCGCCAAAACCACGACCGATTTACCTCCCACTGCAGCTAGCAGGATAAAAACTGCTGCGGGTGTAGAGATAAGGAGACAATTTCTTCGTAATGTTGAGCTGAGGCAACTCAGCCTCTTGTTTAACATTACAAACGCACACATTCACTTTTTTTTTTTTAATCGAGCAATTTTGAAAAATTCATAAAAACCGTTTGACGGGTCGCGCAAATATTTCATATAACCCAAAACATCCCTATAAGTACATACAATACGATGGCATACTCAGATACGCGTAGCCATTTCTACGGTTGCCTGTCAATGGCCATCAAACGTTCACCTTCATCTTTGTTTTAGTAGAGCAATTTTGAAAATTTCATAAAACCGTTGAAATATTTTTTTTTATGCAAACCATCTCTACAGGCGCATGCACTGTGCTTACACTGGTCTGCGTTACCATTTACCAAAATGGTTTTAGTGTATATTGTTTTTTTTATTCAGCTGTTGTTAGGTTTTACATTTACTAACACACGCGTTTTTATATTTTGTCAAAATTTAGTTCAAATACCCGCAGCTGAATAAACGCAAAGGAAAACCAAAAAAAAAAAGTTTTGTACACACCCTTAACATAATCGTAAAAAAAATGGATTTACGTTTATTTAATGATACTTGAGTCCACACTTTTGACGTGTAGAAATAAATTTGTAAACAAACGTAAAAGAAAATATGATTCATTTGGTCGCGTGCCACTAGAGTTAATGGGATTTTACGCTAATGTGCTGTACAAACAAATTTGACACAACCCATCTTAGCATAATTAGAATGGTAACTACACCCGGACATTGTCATAGGAATTTTTTATATTTTAGAAGAAAAATATCTTCAAAGGTGGGATGCAGTTTTCTTTGTGGTTTTGTGTATTTTGTAACGGGGATGACAAGTGCCCGTTACAAACATCATCATCTATATTCTATAGTACTTTTGATACAAAAAAATTATTATTACTCAGTTTAAACTGTGACTGTATTGTTTTCAGGCTTTTGACTGTCCAACTTTTGATAAAGTTACAAACTGGAAATTCACCATGGGTCAAATTTAAAATTAATTGGTACATTGCCAATTGAAAAGCCCCTCTTTCATCAATAATTAATCTTTGTTATTTCAACTCCAAGCTATAGTTGTTTTCTTTGTGCGCTTAAAATACAAGCAAGCTTCAATATTTATGTGGACTTGGCAGAGTTTGGCCGTTTAGTGGAAGGTATAGCACCACATGTCTACGTCTATTATTACCCCTAAACAGAAGGAATTAGAATTGAAATATCATACTTACTTTCATTTCTGAAGCGTATTCGCTTTGGACTGCTGGAGCCGCTTGACCGCGAATATCCCAAATTCATTTTATCTAAATTGAAAACTCTAGGTTTGCTTAGCGCGCAGACAAACAACAAAAAAAAATTTAAAGAGTACAATTTTTCATAATATTACAGAGTTGCAAAAACTGGCCAGTTTCATTTTTTTTGAAATTTTATATTTACTATCCATATTTGCATAGAGTCATATGTAAAGTTTATAAAGGTGTTTGCTCTTTAAAAGAGATCTGTCTCTGACCTTCTACTTAAAACAATGCATGCACTTATTTAATGGGTGTCCTATTCAAAACGTGACTCTAGGTTTTTTAAAAAACAATAAAACAACCATTTGAAATAATGATTTTTTCAGTTTTTCTAGCCGTTTAGGTATGGAATTAATAATGCGGAGGAGAAGATCAGCCGTAATTTCACTTACGTTCGTTCGAATCGTGTTTTCCTTCCACTCACATTTCGTGGATTATCAACGTACACCCGATCTTTTAAATAGCCCCATAGAAAATATTACAGGGGTTAAATCCGGTGAATATGGTGATCATTATATAAACCT
The DNA here is from genome assembly GCA_963556165.1 of Tipula helvola. NCBI lineage: Eukaryota > Metazoa > Arthropoda > Insecta > Diptera > Tipulidae > Tipula > Tipula helvola. The sequence goes on along the minus strand of OY744483.1, from coordinate 347,249,559 downwards.
CCATTAAAACGGCCATGAAATTTTTAATTACGAAATCGTAAAATCCAATACATGGCGAGTATTCCTTTTATAAAACGTTCTTTTTATTCGTAAAATTTAAGACAATGAAGTTTGCAATTTTATGTTATGTAGGTACCTACAAATACACAATTAAATATGTTTTAATTAAATTGTAATTTTTATTAAAATACATTATAATAATCAATTTGTATAAAATAATTGTATAAGTTACATTTTAAAAGGTAATTAATGATACAAATAAATATATCAATGATTTTTCTAAATTACTTAGCATCTCTTAAATTAGAATCTGTGTTCTGCCCATATTAAGTAACAAATCAGCACTTCTAATTGTCACCATTATTTCTTTTCCGCCCGTATACCGCTGAAAAAAAATTGTGTCCAATTGCATTAAGCAGGGATTTGGAGCGAAATATATAGTGCTCTAGCTCTACGCTCACTCCGAATGGATATAAATTCGCTCCAGTGGCACAGCCAAGCCTACATCATATTTTTTACCACGCTTTTATAACACCATCAGTTAGAGGCGGGTTGTTACCGGGAATTCCCGGGACAAATTTCCCGGGAAAATAGGCAAATTTTTACAAACCCAACTCCCGGGATTTTCATCATAAATCCCGGAAATTTTTAATTTTTTTTGTTATTTTCTCAAAATTTATTCAATTTTTAAAATTGTTTTATTCTATTTGATAATATTTTTTTTTGCAATAAGGGAATGACTTTAAAGTTCTTTATGATGAACTTTAATCTCAAAATTCATCTTTGTCAAATGAAAGGCTGCATCCGATCGAAAAGCGCATTATCAAAGGCAATAAGGAACTTTCTAATAATTTATTTAAAACTCGGTTTTGAAAATTTCTCTAAATAATGTCAGTGATAGTTCATGACGATGTGAAGACTGTGCTGAACGGTCCTCAATATTTACAGTAATGATTTTTTTAAAGTACTGCTAATTTCTTACTTGTAAATCTGTAGATACCAGCTGCTAAAGGAAGTTTGATTCAGATCTTGGTGTACAAAAGAGGACCAAACAGAAAAAAGCGTTGTCATTCAGTTTTCTTCCATTGAACAGGTAAATTTTCAAGCCTTTGTTAGCCATTTTAGATTTATCCTGAAAATACATCTCGTTTTTAATTTTTCTATGGATTAGTAAGGTCTAAAATTTACTGAACTACACGCTTACCGACTTTACTGAACAATTTACTCAAACTTTCAATATTTTAAACGCTTTTGAGCACTGCTTACCATTGGTCAAACGTTCATATTATTTTACTTATGTAATAATATAATAAAATGGAACAAACTTAAGTGATGGCTACATCTAAAGATCAATGTTTGGTTTTTGGACCATCCTATGAACTCCAACCCAAAATCAAACTATATTGAAATTAGCCAAAAAAAAAACTGACGGAGGAGCTTTGGTTTGTCAATCCATTGTAATTCCACGGCTTGGAACTTGAAAATGGATTCAGATCTTGACCCTTAACACTGAATATGCTAGAAAACAAATTAATATCATGTCTAAATTATATAAACCATCAATTTCCTACAACGATTGGAATTAATAAAAAAAGATTTTATCAATTTCCAGAATTTTTAGTTAATTTCCCGGGATCCCGGGAAATTGGATTTTATCGCTCCCGGGATTTTATTCACTATACCTATAGTACTTGCCTAACTTAAAGTATTAACACTAAAGCCGCGACCAGAGTAGGAAGTTATGCTTAATGTTATTTAAACAATTTTAGGTTCTGCAATAATTACCACGATAGTTATCACTCTTTATAGTTTAATATTTTGGCGCTGAAATCAAAAATTAACCCCAAAGAATGAAAAAAACATATTGTTACGGTGACACCTAGGGAAGAATAGAATAAGTTATTAATAGCACAAATTTAGTATTCTACAATGGAATTTTCCATGTGAAAACTGTTCTAAATGTGTCTAGACTATTCTTACCAGGGTACTGATTCTCTAAAAAAATAAGATAATGGGTAAACGTGTAAACTCGTAAAAAGCAAAGCTTTCTTTGATTAGTTTACAATTTTTCGATTTTATTTGAAGTAGTAATCAAATCGAAAAAAGCGAATTCATTAGAGTAGACCTCGCTTTTTGAAAGTGTACACATTTACCCATTATCCTATTTTTAGAGAATCAGGGTGCAGAACAATCACGAAATTTCGAGAAGTTTTGGTTTGAGTATATAAGGAGCGAACCAATTCGATTTAGAACATTAAGTTTTTGATAAGCGATAAGTGAAGATTAAAAAACAAATTAAAAAGTGTTTTAGTGTGAAATAAAAGTTATAAGTGAAGTTGAATTGTGCAAAAATTATAATAAGTGATTTTGTGAATTTTTGTTAATAAATTGTGTTGGAATAATTTTTGTAATCAAGAAATAAACTCGTTTGTGATTAATTGAAGTGTTGTGTTTTACAAAATTAATAAATAACCAATAATTTAAAAATTATTTTATTTAAATATCAATTGCTTAAAAATAAAAGTTAAAATCTTTCTTTTAGTGATATTCGACTTTTCCACTGGGTAGAAGACCGGTTTCGGTAAACAAGCAGCAGCAACACAATAAGAATGGAACATATCCAGTCTTATAACATATGTTGTGTTTTATTCACAATCCAGTGATACGAACCTTGATTGACAAGGCAAAAACGTAACAATATTAGTGATCTTGGGTTTTGCTTTAAAGTTTAAAATCTTCGGTTTTCTAGACAGATATTTAAGGAAATATAAGGTGTTAGGTATAGGCATTTCATTTTTCTTGAGGAGAGTGATAAGGTAAACGTTTCTCGCTCATTTCCACTCCTACAGTAAATCGATACATGCTCCGATCAAACTCAGGTCGCTCTGAATCCCTGTAGATCTCTCCTTGTAGAAGCCATACGCGCCAGAAGCGTATGGCTTTATAAATAAATAAAACAGTCTCTTCGGATACACAGGTAAATTGGCTCAAATAACCCTACCATTGTGTGTTTCCGCCCAGAAAGTCAACTATTTATCGAACAAGCAGGCGAGGTGTTTTAACATGATGAGTGCATTACCGATTTTATAGATAGTAACTTATCAATTTACCAATTAGCTATTCTAAATAGATTAAAAATTGCAGAAACAATTTTCCAAATCTAAAAATAAAATATTCATTCAAATTTTAGAAGACAATTTTTCTATTTCTTAATATTTTCCAAAAATTTCATAATGTACAATACTTCAGTGAACCAAACGTTACTATGGCTCCTACCCCACTAAGATGATGTTTTATTAATAAAACATATTGAAATTAATTTGTAATAAAACCACAATAGTCAATCTTTTACTATTTCTTAGTTAAATTTTGTATTTCTCAGTTTTTCATTACTTCTTTATTTATTTTTTATTAATAACTTTTAGTACGGAAATTATATTTCAATTAAATCAGTACAGTTACATATAGTTTTAATTAAATTTTATAATATTTTTGTTTAATTAATTTCATTTATAACAATAATAATAATTAATTAGTAATTTTTATATATAAAACTTCATATGCGTATTATGCAGAGCCTTGACAGATGACATAACTTTTAACAAAATATTTTTGAGATAATAAGATAATTTTATAAAATATGTATTATAAATCGTTGAACCAAAATAAAAATAAACATTATTCAAAATTATATGTACACATGAACATATTTTGTTAGATATTTGCATTTTATAAATTCAGTCGTCCCCTTTGCATTCGGTAAAACCAAACATTGGTAAAATTTTGAAAATGTAAAAAATAATTAATGGTAACAATAATTAACTAATAGTATTTATTTCAACAATTTTTGATCACCGAGTTTGCTATATTTGGAAAATTCGTACAAGTCGCCACTAATTCGCCTTCTAGCCAGACCTGACACACAAATGCCTCGTTCTAGAAGAAAAATATATGTGTTATTTATATCATTCCTTTATATCTCAGCATATATTTGACTTTTTCCGAAGTCGACTTCACCAATTTCAATTTTTATTATTTTAATCGTGTTCCTTATACCAAGAATACGGACAATGTTCCATTATGCGACAATGAGGATCTGTATTTTCAAGTTTTTTAGTTTTAGTAGTCGTGGGATACATCGTGTGGTTTGGGTTTTATACCAGATCTTTTTGAAACTAGTATCCTTTTGGAAATTCCTTTGATAATGGGTTGGTATCGTTACCCCAAAAAAAAATCTCAAAAAACAAAAAATTCCGAGTAGGTTTTTTAATAAAACAAATTTTTGAAAAGCTATTTTAATTCGTTTAATATCTTAGAAGATGGGGGCTGCCGTCTCCAAAACCTCGTTTTGGCGATTTATTAACATTCCAACATTCTTACAAATTAAATCATTTTTCAAAAATTTGTGTTTTTTGATAATTATGCAGATAGTAAAATAGAGAACTCCTCCAAAGACGCTTAACATTGGACCCGCGATCTCTACTACTAAAAAAATTGAAAATGTAGAAACAGCGGTACCTCTATTGTTGACACCCACTCGAAGGTAAAAAGTTTAAAAAAATGCGACTCCGATTTGTTTGTAAATATAAGGAACAATATAAAAAATTGAATTCAATGAGGTCGACTTTGGAATCTTGCCTAAATATAATGGAATGATCCACATACTTACATCATTTATTGTAATATACATTTATATAAATTAGTTTTAAATTAAGGCTTTTGATAATAAGGCAGATTTTGTTTTGTTTAAAAAATTAGTTTATTTGTATATTAATATTTTTAAACAAAGTTATTTTACACATAGAGATCTATTTTACAGAGTGTTCCGAATTTAACCTGTGTAGATATTAGGGATCAAATGGAAATCAAAAAATTAAGCGAAAATGTGATAAATATTTGAGCGGTGATTCCCAAGCAGTAGGTTACCGACATGCAATGCCTTTTTTGGGAATTTTAGTTGTCTCTTTTAGCAAACAATAGATAGAAGGGGACAATTTAAGTGGGCAAACGAAAAATTTGGTTGCGACAATCATTAGCATCAAAAATAATAAATTGGCAATACAAATAATATTTTGGAACAAACATATGAGAATCCAAAAAAATATTTTTGAATGACATATTAAATATTCTGGTGACAAACATTTGGCATCAAAACTAATAAATTGGCAACAAATATAATATCAGGACCAGAAAAAAATGATTTTTAGGACAAAAAAAATCGAGACAAACCATCATATTTAATTGATACAAATTTAATATTTGATCTGTATCTGCAAGGTTGACGAAGCAATTTTAAAAATAAATCTCCATTTTCCAGGATATTTTAAAACTAAATTTCAATGGTTTAATTTATTTAAAAATTTGTTGCCAATTTATTATGTTTGTCTCTCAAAATGTTTATCTCGATGCCCAAAAATAATTTTTTGTGTTCCCTTCTAATAGTTCCAACAAATTATAAATGTTGCCAATTTATTAATTTTTGTTCCAAAAAAATATTTTTTATGATGCCGAAAAAGTTTTGTTTGTTGCTCCTTAAATTGTGCTTTATTAATTTTTTGTACCTCAAATATTAATTGTTTGTGTGCCGGTATATTAGATAAAAGCGTGTATTTAATATGTATTTTTTACCAACAAAGCTATTAACAACAAAATGAGCTGAAGCTGATTAAAATCATCACCTTTGTAGAAACCGATTAACCGCCGATATTATCTCTTCATTTTACACTTTTATGTTAGGTTAGGTTAGGTTTGGGTGGCGGTCCACCAGGACCAGGCATAGACACAAAAAGGTCCGTAGCCATACCACAATTTAAAAGTTTTCCTCCAACTCATTGAAACCACTTTGAGCTTGCTATGAAGCGTTGGATACTCCTGACGTCCCTCCCGCTGAGCTCCGTCAGGTCGTTGAAAAGGGGTGCCCCTAGAAAATTCAGTCTCTTTTATGTTACATGATAAAGAGTTTGTTTCGAAATTTTCGAATCGAAATAAGAAACTTATCTTAAAGAATTCATGTCGAATTCGTATTTGGAAATACCTCTCTTAAGAGATTGTCCTTTAAGCGCTAAGCCTTCAGCAAAACGTACAGAAAAACTGCATTTAATTTTTCCGATATACATAATTCCAAATATTACTATTTTTAATTTAGAAAACCTAGACAAATAGTTAATTGTCATCGAAATTTAATTCTTTCTGTTATAAATAATTTTTTCTGACAGAAAAAATTAGCATACAATTTTCTAAACCCTCTATCAATCTCAAATTTTTTAAAATTTAGAGAAAACGTTTCTTAAAATACTGTACATTCATAAAAATCATTATTTTTCTGGTTCGTCGAAAGTGCGACTAAGATATTTTATTATGTGTGATAACTATAATATGTACTATAAAATTTAATCGGAAAACTTTAACATCACTGGTTAAAAAGAATAAAGGCTTCGAGAGGTAAATGAAAAATCCTGTATTACTCATATTTAAATGCTACTTGTGCTTTATACTTGAAGGATAGTTGATTCCAATGGTCTGGAAAGAACAAAACGATCATACATTTTATTGTTTCTTTAAATCAAACCAACATCTCACAGAATATCGACTTTCTGCATTATTATTTTCCACAACATTTTGGTGCAGTCAGTGACGAACGTGTGGTGTCATTAATGACTGGCGACTATTTTCACCATATTATTGCATTTATGGTGAAGCCCTATCAAGGAAATGGAGTGTTAATATGCTGCCAAATTATTGCTAGTACCTTATTAGAGATGCTCCTCAAACCAGTTAAAAACGGAGTTCAACAACCAAAATATTTTAATAGGATGGAAACAAAATTGATTAATGTACCTAATTCACACATTTTTAAAATTTTTTAAAAACACTTGTTAAATATTTCGCAAAATTACAAAAGGTTTAAAAAATCACTGTGATTTTTTAAACCTTTTGTAAATTTGCGAAATATTTAACAAGTGTTTTTAAAAAATTTTAAAAATGTGTGTATTATGTGTGTTTCGCCAAGTGCCTACGGCAGAAAGTGTAGAAAGTACCTAATTCTTTGTAATAACAAAGTTTTCTAAAATCTTATTTAATGTATATTCCTAATCTGCCATTTTGCCGTTTCAGAGGAGATCATACTTAATTTCATTCAGGCTTAGTATGCTACTGTTTTATGCATCAGTTTAAGGTAAGTGGAAATAAATAAAAGTCATATGAAACTGATATATATCAGAGGGTGATAGAAAAAATGAAATTATATCTGAAATCGGCATTTGAAATCAGTTGGGAAACATGATATACATATCGCACTATCCATTCAAAATAACTCCAAGTCAAAAAGAGCGATTTTCAATAGAACGATTTAAAGGTTTCTCGGCTAAAAATAACCAAAAATTATTAATTAAAGCAATAATTTTACCTGTTTCACTGAAAAAATGTAACTAGTTATGGTATGATGAAAAAAATTGGTACTTTAAGTTTAAGTTACAGTTTTTTTGAGGAAAATTTTTGTTTTCGTTGAAAAGTTTAACTCGAGTTATAGTTTACTAAATAGAAAATATTTTATTTGCTATTGTATTATGCACAAATCACTTATAATAGATTACGCCTCCGTGGATTTCGTTGTCGTAGTTTACTGCGCATTACGTCAACTGAGAGTTGCTAGTAAGATATTGCAAAGGAAATGTATGAAAAATAAGGAATTTGTCTAATAAATGTATAATATATGGATGTATTATGGTTGAATATGGATATTATTATGGTTAAATATTTCTTTCCTCTTACAAAATAGGATCCATGCTTTCAACATTCTCTTATTTGTTGGAAAAGAATGGAAACTATATGGACAATTATTTATATTGTTATTACAACAATTAAATACGATGCCCCACGTTATTTATTTAGTTTAATGTAATTTTTGGATTCAATTACATACAACCATATTGTGAAACACTCTCATTTGACGTCATTATTTTATGCCGTTTATTTTATGATCCAAATAGGCAAAGTGCGCAAGGCATAATCTATTATACGTGATTTGTGTGTATTATGTGTGACTTGTGATATAAAATGACATAGTAGGTTTTGCTGAAAATTTTATTTTTTGTTACAATTAAACTTCATTCAACAATCATTTTTTTGTTTGGACTTTACATGAAGTATTAAGATAGTGTACTTCTATTATAGCTTATAGATTATGCAGGAGGAACCTTACCACAAAATAAATTTTTCTGTGGATACCACATTATTGGTACTATTCAAAAATGCAATAGTACTTATATTCTTCTTGAATGGATAGTGCGATATATATATACGGTGAAACCTCTGTATATTGGACACTCAAGGGACTAAAAATTTTGGCCAACATAAGGAGTTGTCCAAGTTATAGAAACAATCTTAAAAATTGAAAAAATGATATTTTATTATCTAATTAAAAAATAAAATATTCTTTTTTATTTCTATGTTTTTTTTTTGGAACACATGATAACTGTATTTTCGTCGATTTTGAGTTATGAATGAAAATAACTTCACAATTCTCTCTAAAGTTTCAAACATAAGTTTCAGTTTTCCAATATTTTACACCATTTTTCCGGAAAATCTAAATAAAAATGCTTAATTACTATTAGATGGCTCCTGTAGTAGCTTTTAAAAACCTTGATTATGGCTTGGCCAAGAGACTGAATGACCGATGTCATTCTTACCGGTTGAGAGCGAAAGCCAAAGTTAGGCAAATCTTCAACATGAGCTGGACAATTAATAAAATTATATAAATGTATATACTATATATGGGGCAATTGACGTCAACTGAGCCACCCTATCTGTCCAAAATTTGGGCAGTAAGTCAAGTATTATTATTTATATTTTTTTATTTATTTACAAAATAAATTAATTATTCCTATTTATTTACAGTATAAACTTGTTAGGTTGAAAAATTATTAATTAAAATATTTCCTAATATAGGAAAATTTTTATTTGAATTTATTTATTATAAGTAGCTATTTTATTTTTCACATTTTTATTTTGTTGATGGTTTGAGACTAGAAAAGGTAAAATAAAAATTTTAAAAATTTTGTTGAATGAATAATAGAAAATATAATAAATCTTTGGTAATAATAAGGATAAATAAAAAAGATAGCGGTTTAGGAAATTTAAATAGATCAAATCACTATTAGTGTTGGGAACAGAAAACTAACGTGATGGTTGAAAATCTCGCACTTTACTTTTCTTACTTATTAAAAAAAAAGTTATTCCAACCATGTATCTGGCACTATTTGTGTGGTCATGTCAAACAATTCATTTTAATTAATATATCATTTTTAACTTAATAGGTATCATTTTAACTTATTAAGATATCATTTTTAACTTAATAAATATTAATATGTAATAATTTCTTCCTCCATCAATAAAAAATATAATTTTTGAATGCTACATAACATACAACATGGCACTTTTTTAAATACACTTATTTTTTTTTGTGTTTTAAATATTTTATTTGTTTTGATACATTTGCTCATTTTTTTAAACTAGAACAAAATAATAAATTAAATTTCGCCATTTATTATATTTTGATATTTTTTTATATTTACAAAATAATTTAATTAATTTTTTTAAAAATAAATTGGCAAGAAATCTTTATTTTATTTTTATATTTATTTAATTGGTTTTATTTTAATTATATAATCTCACTTTTTAAATTATAAATAAAATTAAATTTTTATGAAGTTATTTACAAAAAATAATAATTTTCGAGCTTTTGGATATTTGTTTGTGAAAAGCTCTGCATTGCAGGTTCCCTGTATTTTACACATGAATGAAAGCAACTAAATAGAAAAATAATGTCACCGACAGGGGCTCAATAAAACTTCTAACCAACAAGGACAGGCAGTAACTTCCTGCCTTGAATATCTTGGACCCCACCCTTTTGCAAAACTGATTCGGACGCTGTGAGTATCAATCGGGCCGGTTTGGGCTCCTGCAATGCTTAAACATGCAATTGATGCGGTTGCAGCCCTATATTAAAAAAACATTTATTATTGTTTAGTAAATTTATGTCAATTAACATTAATCCCACCTATTTGGATCAAAGGCTCGCAGGCAATGTCCTGGTGGAACACGATAAACCATTAGTTTTGATTCGATGTCGTTCAAGGTTGGTGAATGTACAAAAACAGGTGCTGTCGAACGATTATATAACCATATACCATCAGACTCTCGACTTAAGGTGACACCCAGCCCAATTTTTTGCCTCGCGCGCAATACTGTATCAGGTGGTCGCGTTCGACGCTGTTGTGCTAGTGTTGTCAAACATAACCCATTTCCATTTATTTGCTCCGAAAATACATTAACTGCAGCATTTTCAACGGGGAACAAGCGACCAACACGCTGTGTTAACTCCCAATAGGCTAACTGACACCATCCAGATGATGTCTCTGCAAATACAAATTTCATTATTAAAGTAGGTTCTAAATAATAATTTTGTACCATTATTTTATTTCATCTTAAGCTTGAAATAAAGGAGTAGATATGTTATTAAAGGAAAAAATTCAAAATTGAAATAAATTTAAAGGTATCAATATTTAAGTTTAATGTCTCTGTTTTCGAGAAAGCTGGGCTCACAATTTAAAAATAGATTCCAATCGGCTGACCGATTTTATTCGCTCCTCTAAATTTATATCCAATCTAGTCCTTACTAACCTAAAATAATCACGAGATACTATCGAAATTGAACTAAGATTTCAACCACAAAACGTTCAGTAATAGCGGTACGGTTTGCCCTGGGCTCCTTTAATCTGAATTTAAATTTCTCGAAAATTCTCTTTACTATTCTAAATTTGAAGATGTACGACTTTCGTTAGCATAAACCACTGTAATATGTATGTTTTTTTTGTGTGATCCAATCGGATTTGGATTTAATTTTATATCATTTACAAAAACAATTTGAATAAAATTTAATCCACTTACCTATTTTTTGAGGTTACTGGAGTAAATAATCTTTTCTAAATTTTGCTACTCGCTACTAAGAAAAAACACCCAAAACCGATATTTTGACCTAAACATTGAAAATAGCTACAAAAGAGACTACACCGAACAATAAAAGTTTAGAAAAAAAAAACAATAAACTTCCCCGTTATATAAACCAGTTAGCCCAAGGCGGACAAGCAGACGGTTTTAGCCGTGCTAAAAGTCTCCATTACTATAATGGATTACATATAGCCAATAAAACTTTAAGAGAAGAAAACCAGGAATAAAGCACTACTTATGTGAACTATCGCTGATCGAAAATACAGATCACCCGTTAAGGAAAAATCTAAAACCAATAATTGCCGAAGAACACATTAAAACAGACAACCAATTTGGATGTACAGAACAGCATGTAACTCTAGAACAACCTCACAGAATTATAAATATGTACAGTTAAACGCCTTAGAAGAAAGTAAATACTGTTCTGCAATTTTCTGCAATATTGCGCAATCTTTCGACAAAGTACCATCCAAATGAATTAGCATAGCAAATGCATACAAACCTACCTGTCAGTCAAAAGTAAAAAGTTTTTGCATTGTGAATACTCTGACAGAAAAGTTATTTCAGTCAAACCGTTTTTTGATCAAAAAATCAACAATTTAAGAAAAATTGTTTGACTGATACTCCTTTCGTTTTTTAGGTGAAATGATTTTGATTGGTATTTCCGCATTTTTATTTATAATTAATTATGTTAGTTTTAAGCTGTTAAGCTTATATTTATTAACAAATTTAAGAGTCAAAACGGTGTACTTTCTTACACGTGTTATCTACTGTATAGTATAGTGTTTGTTGTGTAACCCATATTTCTATTTGATACCGCACTTTTGTTAGTCTCGGGAATGCTTCATTTTATGTATATTTTATCATTTTCTGACAATTGCTGCTTGAGTTGTCGACTTCTTATTAGCTAGTTAACTGGTAAAACTTTTGATAAATGCCTGTTTATTGGGACACCCTTAAAAAATTAAACAAACCAATAGCACTTATATAATGGTATTTGTTTATAATAGAATATTCCATTCGTTGTATATTTTCTTTTCTTTTCATTCATAATATAAATACAATACATTTATAAAATTTAATTATTAACAGTGTATCAAACTAAACACAACATTTATGTAGGTGTGCAATCATTGAATACAAAATTCTTTTATTTTAATTTTTGTTGTCAGTATTTGTACAGGCGCCAAGCAATCGTTTCGTCTAGTCATTTCGGCCTCCTATTTATCGTTGTTTTTATGGCAATATAAGAAAAAATTAAACTTAAACAAATTAAAATAAATTTCCACAAAATAGGAATTTTAATTTTCTTAAAAACTCTGAGGACTGAGGATGTAATATATTAAGTGACACGATGAATTGGATATGTTCCAATTTTTTGATTGTAGAACTAATCGATCATATTATATTTCGCAATCCTAATTTTAGATGTTTTCAATTGAGTCAAACGTAGCAAGTCGAGCGATTTGGGCTTTTGAAGCATTTAAGCATTCAGCCTGTTTACAAGTGTAGATACTTACACATAATATTCTTGTATACCATATATCAGATTTTTCCTCTGTACTTATAACTAATTTTAATTTACGTATAGGAAAAGAGTTACAAGCATTCACAATGAAAAAACTTTTTACTTTTGACTTACAGGTTTGTATGAATTTCCAACATAGCGAGCAAAAAATGTTGATCGTGATACAATAGCTCTCAGGCAAACAGGCTGATTTCCCACAATCAACCTTGAAGTAAAAGACCACTAATATTCTCAATTTAAAACAAAATACATAATATACAGCAGGTTGATTTCTTGATAGTTTCTAAATGTCTTGCAAGATCATGTCTGTTACTTTAAAATAACATTTCCGAACGAATGTGCGCGCGCGATTATTTTGTTTGTATGAATTTCATTTCGTTTTGATGAAATTCTTTACAAAACAAAAGCAGCTCACTAATACAAGGCAATAAAACACAAGCCTCATTCTGCGTGGTTGATACCATTAAAAACACAAAAATAGTAGAATTCATTGCAAATTAAACAATTTTGTTAAATAAAATAAATTTTAGTTTTGATTCGCGAGCATAAATTGGAAAAGTACATTTTTTGAAAGGTATGTGTGAGTATGATCTGAAATTAGCCATCTTTGTTTTTGAATTTTTTTAGTTAATGATAATTATATATTTTTGAATTTAAATATGGCGTCTTTCGTCTCATCAATAGATTATACAATAAAAAAATACGATCATCATTAACATTATGGCGCGACATTGAAGTGGCGCCCAGACAATTTATCCGTGATTGTTATGTCATAATGTTATCTTTTTATTATTATATTTTTGCTGGTTTGAATTTATAATATAATTACAGTAGGAGTCTAAACATTTTAATTGTTTGGTTAATTTTACATAAATTATTCATTATTGCATACAAAAACACAAAATTCATCGACGTCTTTATGTATTATTTATAGATCTACAAAAACATTACATTAAGTTTACATATTAAGTACGAGTAGGTAGGTGTTAATCTATGTTTATTTTGCAACTTCTATAAAGTTCGAGTAAATTTATTTATTTACAATTTAATAATGGAGAGGTGATTGGCTCCAAGAGAAAAACATTTAAGATAAGGCACTTTTTATTACAACAACAACAAAACGTTTTTTTTTTGTGTAACTTTACAAAAAAATTACTTGGCGCCATGTTTTCAGTTTGAAATTAGCAGTGTGCCAAATTTTATACGAAAATATTTTTGCTGACCTATGACTATTACTGATCAAAGTATTTGATTAGAACACAATTCCGCGACAGTTATAATGTACACTCACGAAGTGAAATCTGATGTATAATGTATAAGGTTTTTTTTAGTTTACTAAATAGCTTCAAGAAACAATATCACCTAACAATGTAAGAATGTTTTTACTTGAGGAATACATTGCCAAAATAAGTTTTATATTATATTAATATAATTATTAAAATTACGGTAGATTATGTAATAAAGCGTTACCACTTTGGATACAACTGTATCTATTTCAACATTTTCTTTCTTCCCGTTGTTTTTCTGTTAAACAAAATATTGAAAATTAAAAACGCATTCAGATTTTTTTTAAATTTACATCACTTGGTTGTTAAAAAAGATATAATATTAGGTACTTAGACTTACTAATTGGTACGAAAAACGTATATTTGAAACTTAAAATTTATCGACTTGCTCAAAAATTAGTTTAGTAAGAATACGAGTAAATATAATAACAGCTTATTTTTAATAGACATCATTGTTTTGGTTTCGGAACGACATTCGTTTATACTACATTTTAAAAACTTTACAAAAAAACATTTAAATGATGAATAAGCGCACACATTTTTTGGCTTTAATCACAATTGCTACTATAATCGCAATTCGTTTTTTATTTAAATTTCTTTGCTTTTGGCATTGAATATAAGAATTTTGGCGCCTAGCTGGGAATTTTTTTGATGGTAGGTATATATATTTTTTTTTGTTTGAAATCATTTATTTGGAAGTAATTCATTTATGTACTTTTTCACCTTAGTTTTATGCTAATTAAATCGACTAAGAAAGAGATCGAAGTGCACATAAAAACAAAATTAAACCATTATAATCTACGTGTGTAAATTTGCGTATCACAATATTATTTTCAAAGTAACATCGAATTTATGTTCTAAAGAACATGATTAATGTTATTGCTCTTCAAATAAAAATAGCAACAAACTACGCATTTAATAGCTTTTTCCTGTTTATTAACAATTAACAGATGCAAGGCCACGCTAAAAGGACAGAACATTTATGCCATAGAAAACGGAAAGGCTACACTACGAGGACATGTAAAGAATTTAGTTATCATTGCTACAGTTATTTTATCAAATATTGCACCTTAACATATTAGATAATTATTTCATCAGGCACTAATAAGAAATATTTACAATTCTATCCCTTTAAATACCCGCATAAACATTTGTGTAGGTAAGGTGACTAGATGAAGGAAGGACACTAATTAAAAAGCTATAAAGTAGAGATATTAAACAATATTTTTGTATGGTTAGATATGTTGAGATATGCTCAACATATGAGCTCCCTTTACCATATAGTCCTCCCCTTCGTCTGAGGGGCATTTTGTACCATCACTTTCGATTCATTTATTTATTTATTTACCAGGACTAGCAAATAGCATAGGTTACAATACAATAGAATTTTGTATATAAAAAAGTGTTACAATTTATCATTATTTCGAATACAACTCTTAAACAAATCTCTTGAAAGTTAAAATCAAAAAATTCTGAATATTGGTTAAAATATTTTTTAGTACGCACGACCGGTTTATCCATTTCATAATTCGTACGATGAAAATCAATACTCAACATTAACTGTCGTGGACGAAGAATTTTTGTAGGAACGTAAAATGAATATATGTAAGTCAAGCAATACCGGGCAATCAATCTTAGCATAAATTACGTCCCAAGCAAATACTGCATGAATTACTTCCCTTCTGAAATCAAGACTACAAAGGTTCAAAAGTGTACAACGACCGGCATAAGGACGTAAGCTAAATCCGGCAGTTGGCCTCGGAAGTATTCGAAGGGCAAATAATAAGAACTTTTTTTGAATCCGTTCAATACGATCGCTAAAGATTTTATTCCAAAATAGGCCTAACAAAAGAAATAAATAATGTTTTGAGTGTATGGGTCAAAAAATTGACGAGCATGTCTCTTTACGAAGCCAATCATCAAACCAGCCCTAGCTACAATCATTTCTATATATTTAGCAAAACATAGGTTACCTGTAAACAAAACACCTAAATCAATAAACGGAGTAACTCTATCAATTTCCGCATCTTGTAAACTGTACGGAGCTACAATTAATTAGTTAATTTTAGCAAATGACATAGTTTTACATTTGGAGATATTGAGAGCTAAACGATTTTCGACAGTCCAATCACTAAACCGATTAAGGTCCCGTTGTACCAATAAAACTTCAGCACTATTTCGGATATTAGCGAAAATTTTTAGGTCATCTGCATATAACAAACACTTACAAAACCTGAAACATGTACCAATATCATTAACAAACAGAATAAATAATAATGAACCTAAATGACAATCCTGAGGAACACCAGATGAGACTGTGAACTTCTCAGAATAATTTTGACCGATATGTACCAGTTGAGACCTTTGCGACAAATAAGATGATATCCATTTTATAGGAATAAAATTAGAATTCACTTTAATCAATTTATCAATTAATAATTTGTGATTAATTTTGTCAAAGGCCTTGCTGAAATCTGTATAGATAGAAAATCCATAATTGAAAAAGTGAAGTACAAATTTATTCTTGTTACAAGAGAAAAAGCTGCACGAAAACGAATTGAAAGTGATGGTACAAAATGCCACCCCAGCTAACATTAGTATAGGTCACGCACAACAATTCGTACTAAAGGAATGCCGCTATCCGAGTGTGATACCAAGCAATTCTGCATTTTTTGGGTTTTCCTTTGGTTCTCTTTCTTTTGATAAACAAAACCAGTATTATTGTGTATTATTCGTTTATGCATTTTTCAACATGTCCCGCGAATCCATCCCTACACATTGGCAAGTGGTTTAAAAAATATCATACTCTCAAATAATTGAAATTAATTTAAAATAAAAATAATAAAAAATTTTTATTTAAAAACAGATTAAAGCATTTACCCAACCTTCTGTAGTCTTATAAGCGAGCCTTACAAAAAATGCTCTCGACCGTTAAAAGTTAAGTTTGAGTGCGTTGTTAGCAGGGTAGAAAATTACAATGTTAAGAGGCAAATTCACTCAAAAGGAAAAAAAAAATCCCATCTAGCTTTTTCTATACAATTCCAAAATGATTGCTTTGATTTATCTAAAATCTTCAGATTCTTGATCAAACATATCATACAATATTGTTTTCCCTTAATCTCCGATTTAGGAGCATAGGGCCTACTAGGCTGGACCATCTGACTATTGGAGGCTATTGTTTTCAGTTCTCCTCATGATTTACCAAGTTGTTTCGCTTCGGCTAGTTTATGTAGTTATATTCCAGGCTATAGCTGGCTTTCTCACTTTTCGTTTCCCTTGCGAATTCCATTCTAATGACATCCGTGTTATCAGTGTATACCCAATCCATCTCCAGTTGCGCTTTCTTATTTCGGTCTCAATGTCTGTTTGTTTTGTTTGTCGAAGAAGGCTCTTTATGGCTGATGGTGTTTGGTCAGAAGCATTTTATCAGCTTTTTAAGGCATTTATTCTCAAACACCTGAAGTCTTCTTGTGATCTTCTGTGTGTTTACATGATTCACACCCATACAGCAGTACTGATTTTACACATGCTTTGAACAATCGTAGCTTTGTATTTCTAGGCAGGACGGACGCATTCCAGACCTTGCGGAGTATGTTGAAAGTATTTCTTGCTTTGTTGATGCGTTGATCATCTTCAGGGCCGCCTGTTTTTGCCACAGTACAACCAAGGTATACGAATTTTTCAACCTCTTCGTAATTGGTGTTCTAATTGGTCTCGTAATTGGTGTACTAATATATTCGTGTTCAGTCTCATATGTAGCTTTTGTTTTGCTGATGTTGATTTTGAAACCAACTTCATGTGCTAGGTCTGACAGCTTCTGTATTTTCTGTTGTATGTCGGTATACTTGTATGTTAGCAGTCATATGTTATATGCGTAATATAGATATTGAGCTGCCTTAGTGGTCCCCATTGGATACCATTTGGTGTTGAATTGTCCAGTTTGCGCATTACATTGTCCAGTACTATCAGGAACAGTAGTGGAGGTAGTATATGTACATCCTTGTCTTACTCCTCATGAATTGAAGTATTTATCACTTTGCTTTTCTCTCTGTTGAACCTTGTTTCCGGCATCCCGATACATTTTTTGGATTTTTTTTGGATTGGATTTTTTTTGGATTAGTAGGCTTATTTCGCAAAGTGCTTTCCAATTGCGCCTCTGCTGGTGGATTCAAATGCTCGCTCAAAGTCCACGAAGAGTAGTGTAGATATAGTGGCGAGTTCCATTCATTTGATTGCTCTATGGTGATACGGATTGTATTGATGTGATCTGTACAGCTCATGCCTGGCCTAAAGCCGGCTTGTTCATTTCTTAGGCGTTGATTAATTGATGGAGATATATGTTCAAGAATGATTATTGCTAATACTTTTGCTATTGAGGAGTGATATACCTCGCCAGTATCTGCATTCTCTTAAGTCGCCTTTCTTTCGTATTGTTATGGTCAAACCTTCTTTACATTTCTGTGGAATTCTCTCCCTGTATCCCATATGTCAACTAATAGTGGTGTTACAGTTTCTGCTCTATTATATGTGTTGCCTTTGAACATTTCAGCTGGTAAATTATCTCGCCAGCGGCCTTATTATTCTTTAGCTTCTGGATGGCAAATCTAACTTCTCGCTTCGTTGGTGGGTGAGTTTGATTCGTTCCGTTATAGTTGTCATCCGGAAGCTCGTAATTTTCTTTGTTATATCTACGCAGTTGTCCTGAAAGTGTTCTTTCCATCTATTAAGTTGTTGCAGATGTGTGGTTAAGATCTGTCCAGCTAGATCCTTTATGTGTGGAATATTCGTGTATTTATCGGTGACCTTCTTTACACATTGATGTAGTGTGTGCGCATGTTTCTGATTGCAGTTGCTTCCTCTGCAGTTTCGAGAATGTCGTCTGTGTATTTTCTGCGATCCCTTCTTGCCGTCGTCTTTACTTGTTGATCTGTGGTCTCATATTCCTATCGGATTTTCGTCGTATCTTGGTGACACAATTGCAGCTTAAGTTGACGATGTTCTTCGAATTTGTTCCAAGTATCATCATGGCTTTCTGATGATGTTTTAGTAGCCAAGCACACTCGTAGCAGTCGTTTTCAATTTATTCCCATTTTTTATCGACTGTACCGGTTTCATTTCTTGCTAGATTGAGTAGGAGTGTTTCCTTGAAGGTGTTTCTTTTGTCGGTTCTCGATCTATTGGTGTTAAACTTCCTCCGATTTGTTCGTGTGCGTTTTTACAGCGCCTGGTTTGACTTTGAAAGTTGCTATTACCAATTGGTGGTCGAAACGAACGTCCACTCCTCGCATTGTTCTGACATCATGGAGGGAAGTTAGGAAACTTCTTATTAACCACGCCGATTTTAGCATTGAAATCCCCTTGGATGATTTTGAAATCGCGCTATCTACAAACTGGTTGCCATTCGAGTAGTACTTTCTTTCCTTTTGCTGTTATTAGATATGCCTACGGTTCAGGTGTGTATGCACTTCCAGAGTAAATCAGATAAATTACCCGTGCTTGTTGTGAGTTTTCCATTATTTTTCCATCTTACTTACTTAGCTGAGGCCTAGTATCTTGATATTATACCGCTTCATTTCCTTCCGATTCGTGTCCATACGTATATGATAGACAATAGTCGATGTTTGTATTGTCTCCGGTTTGTGTTATTTCTTCCAGTATTCGTTTCTGTAATCATTTTAGCTTCACAGATTAATGAATCATTAGTCCATTGAATCCTAGCCAGTTTCCAGGGCTGCTGGATGAGGTATACTGGCAATTTGTACTAACCATAGCAAGTGTTGCTTGACGTTATTGGTTTTTTTTTTATAATAAAAACAACTGGGTTATTTTCTAAATGTAATTTAATTGCATACCTTTTCTCTTTTTAGAAACAATGCTTTTTTATAATACAATATGAACAGTCGTTACCATAAAGAGTTACAGCACTCCTCTTTTCGAAATCATAGCAGTTCTTCAAAATATATGTATGTTTTAATTATCAACATCGGGTGTTTCATTTAATCAAAAAAAAATGTAAATTTGAAATGTGGTGCACTCGAACTATAAAAAGCAGGTATACAAATTCCGCCCAAATTATTTATTAAGAAATTAGAACCAACATTTATATAAATTAATATTTTGCCTAAAATCCTCCATTTTCTATAACTGGGACTAGCCTCTAGGCATTGAATTTATTAATCCGGAGACAAAATCGTTATCACCATGCAGTGCCTCACACTTCTCAATCATTTGTCACAATAACTTGTCTGTATTCCGATGAGCTCGTGGTTCCCAATTTCTCACTATTTTAGCTCACACATGCTCAATGGGGTTTAGGTCGGGGCTGTAGGCGACCTTTCCTTCTATCCCGGGATGATCAGCGAACCAATTCATTTCATTGTATATTCAGACGCATGCACTGACGAGGTATCCTGCATGAATTCGAATAGCCCGTCTGGATAAAGTATTCCTGCGCTCGATAAAATAACGTCATCGACAATTGTTGTGTACCTATCGGTCAAAATAAAAAAATTGTCTTTATTCCGATGAGCTAGCGGTTCCCAATTTCTCACTATTTTAGCTCACATATGCTCAATGGAGTTTAGGTCGGGGCTGTAAGGCGGCCTTTCCTTCAATCCCGGGATGATCAGCGAACCAATTCATTTCATTGTATACGCAGACGCATGCACTGGCGAGGTATCCTGCATGAATTCGGCCCGTCTGGATAAAGTATTCTTGCGCTCGGTAACATAACGTCATCGACAATTGTTGTGTACCTATCGGTCAGTTTTACTTTCACTGCCGGTCTGTGATGAGATATGCCATTGTTTTCCAGATCCTACATCCTACTTATGGTTTATTATTAATTTCGTAATAGCGCGCAACACAAATGGGTAACGCTGGAATACATACAAAAGTCCCAAGATTGAGCCGCTTCTCAATTGAATTTGTGTGGTCATACCTATTTACCCAACGGCATATCTCCACTTGATTTTCCAATTTGATAAAGAGCAATTATGGCGCCATGAAGCTCTTTGTTTTAGCGTTTTCTATTATTTCCCTGCAGCATTTTGACAGACAAATAGAAAATAGCACTTGTAACACGCTGTAGTCAATGACTATTAGAAATATTGAGTAATAAAGCATTATAAACTACGATCAAAAAGCGAAAAATATATTTCTGGATTTTGAAATAACTCTTTTTATGGAAACGACGGTACTTGAATTTTAAAAATCGAAGTTGATAATATCGGGGACATAAAGATACTTATTTATCGCCCGATCGAATCAAACCAAAAGATATCTGTTGTCTGATTTTCTGCTAGTAATAGCCGTTACACACAACAGCTTATTAGTAAGAGGTTCATCATATTACTTTTAACTCACAACTAAATGATATATTTGCGTCATTTATATACTCTTATCAGCATTGTGATTATTTCTTTTCTTTTTGGCTTTGGTAAAAAATGGAGTTAATTATTTTGAAGTTCTCCGATAAATCTAAAACTATGCCCCAGTCCATAATATTAATGTTTTTCAATTGAAACAGATTGTGTTAAAGTAATAAGTATGAAATTGGCTATTGTTTGAATTACGATTGCGAGTAGGTAAACATTATTTATTGATACAAATGCACCACAATATATCTAATTCAAAGAACAACCGCCCAAACATTAACTTATAGGCTTTTAAAAATTTTTGCAAACATTGTAAATGGCAATTTTATAAGTAACATGTATGCCTTTCTTTTAATTTAGTCTAATTTTTTTATTAAAAACGCGAAAATTCGACGCATGTATTTAAAATAAAAACCATATTTTTTTTGAAGGTCGTTTATTCTTTTTTAACACAATAAAAATGTGATGATGTTTTAAAAAGGCGCCTATATGTCGATTTTCGCAAACACTTGAAAATCCATCAACAAACTGTATAAAGTAAGTTTATATACACATGTATATATTTACGTATACTTATTCCTAACCCATACTATAATCGTTGAATCATGACGATGTCTTACTAATGCACGGTTAAAAAATATGTAGTAGATACTGCTACAGTAATAAACATAAAATATGGAAACCTACTACTACATAGGTACCGTATCGAAAATCGACAAAAAACATATTATTTAAACTCATGTTTAATACATTTTTTATTTTGAGCAAACAAAACATCTCATGAGTCTTAATAAATTTAATAGTGATTTACGAATTACGACTAGTACATTCTATCTGTAGATTTTTAAACTAAAATAATGATAAACTATCGAATTCACTACATTACACTATTTTTCTGATTGGATTGCCGTATTATAAATAAACTAATATGTATGTATACTTACTTGTAAGTGTTTCGGAAATTATTTTTAAATGCTTACTGTTTCTTTTTAAGAGTGTAAAATATATTAATAAATATATACTGATTATTCGTATGACCTATCATTGTTCTAATTTACAAGTTTCCATATAATACAAGAAATTTTAGGAAAAGCTTTTTTAGCAGATAATGTTGTTAATGGCCTCAAATCGCTTTTTAACTGTAGTACTGTTCCGCAATTTAAAACTCATAACTATTTGACAGTTTCTTGAAGTTAAAAAGAATGATTCTTACCTTCACCATCAGTTGTTAAAGATCCTGGAAAATGTTGCCTGTAACTTAAACCTACACCTCTTAAACCTCCTTCCGGTCCATCATCTTCTACAAACACAAAAAAATCAAATTAAATAATTATATATACATATATATATATTATATAAATATATATTATATATATATATATATATCACATATATGTATATATATATATATATATATATATATATATATATTTTTTTTTTATATATATATATACGCATGCGGCTTTTTTTATTTTTTGTTAAAAATGCAAAGTGGCTTTTTAAATGACAATTAAACAATCAAATATTTTGTTGACATTTTTGCCTTCTTAATAAAACAAGATTTTTTTTGTTAAAAAAATAAATATAAAATTAATGAAGTTTGATTGATTTTGACAATATGACAATATAAAGTTGGTGTGACATTCGGTAAATTTATTTCAAGATAATTTTACAATATTGATCTTAACAAGAATTTTATTCTTATTTATGTACACATTGGCTTATGGCAGAGCGAGGTTAAACCTTCCGATAAAGCTATTACATTCAACAAGTTCATCATATTCAATAAACAAATTCATTTTTACTATAAATCTGAATTTAGCTGCAGCTTTTGACTCAGCAATCGACTTTCAAAATGTTCTTTCTGAAATGCGCTTTGATGTTGATAAGGGTTCCCGATAAATTTTAATGATGAGTCTCTTATTTTTAAAGATATAGCATGTAGTGGATATTACTTTTTGTGGCATTAAATCACAATAACTCCTAACGCACAAAGAAATACTTTCTTCTTAATTATGAATATATTTTGCCCGAGAATACTGTTTTTAAATTGAAAAAATGGGGAGAAAGACAAAATTTCAAAAATATGAAACAATAACAAACTGTGGCTTCGAGCAGGAATTGGGAGAATCAAATTATGGTGAAAACATGCTGCTGCTTTGGAGGATGCAGCAACCAAAGGTCTCAAACGTTTAATGTGGCAAAAACATTTCCCCAAATATTCATGTTTAAAAAATAATAAAAATATTTGTAAACCTATCGTTACAACAGAAACAACAGAAAGGTCATTTTCTACACTCACACGTCTTAATAATAGCCCACTAATACTTCTTAAGAGCCACCCATCAAACGGCAAGGAGTTACTAAATAAATTGGCATTGTTAAACATTCACGGGATGTGAGTTTATCAATGAATGATTAAATGTAAAATTGCAAAAAAATTGATTTACAATAAATAATAGCGTGATTCATTTACCACCTAATACATACACTCTTTTACCAGTAGCGTATGTAGGATTCCACTAAGGTAGGGTCAATTTTTCCAAATAACAAAAACAGACATTCAATAAAATGTATGCCGCTAATTCAAAAAATCTGAAAATTCTATAGATGTAACTTTACGGAAATTGCTTATAGAGAACTAAAAATTGGTACTCACTCACTAACTGAAAGAATTTCGCCACTTTTAATAAATTTACATAATGAATTGTACACGATTATTTATCAGATGTATCAATAAAGCTGATATTTGATCTGTCTCTAAAAAGAAAATCATTACTTCCGTTTTTGATAAAATCTATTTGTCAGTTTTCTCTCCCACTGCAACCCTTTATGTTTTCGACTCGAATAACCCAAAAGTTTAATACAAATTGCTTAATACTAAACCCTACCTTTGTACAAAATTTCGTTCACAACTATTAATATGAGATTTGCATTCTTGGTAACCTAATTAATCGAGAATTATGAAAATCTGGAACAACGCTTTTTTCGCGATTACAATACTACAATACTTACCCATTATAACTCCGTTATATTGGGAAGTGTAAAAAATATTAACAAAACATATTGACCCTTTACTTTATTGAAGAGACATGACGTGAGAAAGGTTGAAGATTTTAATTATTGGATTGGGTATCCTTTAAATTCAAATATAAGACTTGTGTGCGAATTTTGCTTGGTAATCTAGCCTATAACCTGACCCTTGATTGAATACCTGAATTATATAGAAGAAACCACAATCAATTTGGATCAGAAATCTTTCAGTAATTTCCGGGTATAGTAACATATATACATATGTTATTTTATTATTTTGAATAAGATACATAATTATAATAAAACCGCCGAAGGGAGAATAATAAATATTATTTTCTAGATGGAAAAATTATGTTTATTAAACGCGTAACATATTATGTATAATGTAATGTACAATATAAAAAAACGTATATTAAAATAAAAACAATGAATTTAATTATTTTCTAATTTTAATTATTTTTTTTTTATTTTCTATGTAGATTTGCTCATTTGATATTTTTAGAAATTAAATAAGAATAAAATGTAGTTTAGTGTTTATAGTTTTGGCTATAAATCTGTAAATACTTTGCTATGTAGATCTTATTTTGGATTAAATTGGATTGCATACAACATATTATCAACCTTGAACCTGTAACCAAGCTATTCTAAATAAAATTTACAGCTCCTTTAAAAAACTTACTGATCTAACAAAAATTAAATATACAAAAAAAATCTATAATTCTGTACTACCAATGTTATAAAAAAGAACATAAACTTTCTTGGAACAATATTAAACAGACTTTATTTTTCATTCACATTGAAATTCTTGAAAAGAAAAAAATTTAAAAAGAAAATCCCCAAAAATAAAATAAAATTTTTTTTTAACAATTATAATTGGCGCCACATTAAACGATTGTATTGGTTTTTGTTGTTCATAAAATAAATAAATGCTAACGCAACTGAATAAAAAAAACGTATGTTATATTTTACACAGAGTAGGTTTTATTACATTTTACTATTTTACTGTTTAAATTAGAAGTGTACTTTCAAAAAAGTGAAGACATTGCGATGGTAGATTGCTATACATATTGGCGAGAAGTATTTTGTATATGGGCGGCAAGTACTATGACCCCCTAAATTCCCCAAAAATTGGCTAACTTATGCCTAGGCCTAAATTATCTGATTAAATCTGTTAAACTTGAATTTAATTCTACTAAATTCGACCCACTGCAATAAATACCTGGAATATACACGGCTTTTGTATAAAAAAACGCTAAAAATTGTTGAAAATTATTATCAGCAATATACGAAAGCCTACTGACATTCCTAATCTCACCGAAAGTCTATTTCAAAGTACAAATGAGCTAAAAAAACGGAAAATTATTGTTAAGTATTAGACCTATTAATAAGCGGCCGTTTACGCCAGATTGAACAGAATGCCCAAATAAATAAGATGATTGATCTTAATATTTTAAAGAAAACTATCAAAACACTATAAATAATCCGAAATATGATCAAACTTTTTCAAGTCGAAAATAAACCTAATAACATTATTTCAACATAATAAGATAGCAGAAGACACATTAGACAATTTGACTAATTTTTAATGTTTCTTATTTTTGTAACTTAAAATAAAAAATTCTAAG
The DNA here is from genome assembly GCA_963556165.1 of Tipula helvola. Classification (NCBI taxonomy): domain Eukaryota; kingdom Metazoa; phylum Arthropoda; class Insecta; order Diptera; family Tipulidae; genus Tipula; species Tipula helvola. The sequence goes on along the minus strand of OY744483.1, from coordinate 347,223,704 downwards.
AAATACAATAAACATCTTTAAATAAAATTAAAAAATCGCAGATTTCTGATTTTTGATACTATACTGTTATCGAGTTATGTTTATTTTGCAAATGAATAATAGCACTAACCATCCAAAATAACTGGTTTTAGATTTCACAAGACACAACAAATACCGTGTATAATCAGAGCCTTCTAGAGTATATAGAGCCATAATCATACGTCATAAATTTTAGAAACTTTTTTAATGGTATAAATTTTCACTGTTCTCCGTACGAATCCATAGTAAAATAGGATATTATTCAACGAGCATATAATGATAGCTGTTATTCAAGAAGATGAAGTTTACCGACCCGAGCCGATAGGTGAGTGTCTTAAATCATCTGATCTGAGTGAATAACATCCATTATATTCGAGCTTTGTCTAGGACCGACAAATATATTGTGTTTTATAATCAAATCCTTTAAAAAATCCTAAAATAATTTTCGTCGACATTTTAACGTTTCAATTTAATTATAAAGAAAATGGCAAGAGACTACTAGATACAATTTCAATAATCAAATTTTAATGAATAATTTACTTGGTAGAAGTGATTAACGAAAAAGAGACTGCTAGAAAAACTAGCAGTGAATAATGGATATCATTATAATTGATGAAATAAACGCATAATGAGTAAATTAAAGGATAGTCGTGGACAAATGATGTTTGTCCACGACTATAGTATAATACGCTTATTATACGTTTGTTTCCTCAATTATATCCATTATTCACTGCTAGCTTATCTAGTAGTCTCTTCTATACCAAGTAAATTATTTAATTTTTGAAATTTTATCTAGTAGTCTCTTGCCATTTTCATAAACTGTGACGTCAAAATGACGACGAAAATTATTTTAGGAATATTTAAAGGATTTGATTATAAAATACAATGATATTTGTCGGTCGTGAACAAAGTATCGTATTCTAATCGCATATAATGGCTGTTATTCAGTCAGATGATTAACGACACTCGCCTATCGGCTCGTGTCGGTAAACCTCATCACCATACCAAAAAATATATAATACGAGCTATTTTTCCCCAATTTTTTTTTTGTTTGTTTATTTCTGACTTTTCGAATTTTAAAAAAATTTGTTATTTTGTTATTATTGAAATTATCATAAGTATATGTATATATTTGTTATTATTGAAACTAAAAGCAAAGAGAAGTTGGTAAGTAAAATAGACGAATTTACGGGAATTTATTTAGCAAAAGGTCAAATAAGTTACTAACTTCGTTTGGATTCAGATTGTACGGATTCATATCCATACTCGTGCAGCGACCTTAAAAATGGAGACCACAATGGTAATTTTGTTATTTCATTTATTTTGATCCTGTGGTTACTTTTATTAAACAAAAACTTGTTCCATTAGTGACTTTTGGCGCATATTATATTATTTCGTACAACTATAACTCATGCGAATAGTTACCGTACACAAATATTTAATGAAAAAATGTAATCTCCGGAATTTTTTGACGAGCAGTGTAAATTTTTCAAATTTTCATTTTGAAAAATACATCAAAGTTGGCTGTGGCGATGTAAAATAGTACTTGCTAAATTTATCTTTAGTTTAACTAGTGTATCTAGAGGGCTACTTTCCCGACTGTTTTTAAAATCCTGGGAGCCGGGTGCGATAAAAGTCCGGGATCCCGGAAAATTAATTAAATATTCTGGAAATCGATAAAATCTTTATTATTAATTCAAATCGTTGTAGGAAATTAATAGTTTATATAATTTAAACGTGCTATTAATTTGTTTTCTGGCATGTACAGTGTTCTGGATCAGGATCCGAATCATTGAATCCGTTTTCAAATCCCAAGTCGTGGAATTACTACGGATTCACAAACCAAAGTTCGTCCGTCAGGTCTTTTGGCTAATTTCAATATACCTATAGTTTGATTTTGGGATGGAGTTCATGAGGATGATCCAAAAACCCAACATTGCCCTTTAGATGTAGGCATCACTTAAATTTGTTTCATTTTATTACATTATTACTTAAGTAAAGTAATATGAATGTATGTCTGACCACTAAAAAAGCAGTGCTCAATGGCGTTAGAAATATTGAAAGTTTGAGTAAATTGTTCAGTAAACTCAGTAAACTCGGTAAACACTTAGTTCCAGAAAATTTTAGACCTTACCAATCCATATTAAAAACGAAATGTATTTTCAGAAGAAATCAAAAATGGCTTAATACTAGTCAAAGACTTGAAAATTTACCTATTCAATGGAAGAAAACTCAATGACGACGATTTGCTATGTTTGGTCCTCTTTTGTACACCAAGATCTGGCTCAAACAGCCTTTAGCAGCTGGCATCTACAGATTTACAACTAAGAAATTAGCAGTACTTTAAGAAAACATTACTGTAAATGTTGAGGACCGTTCAGCATAGTCTTGCGAGCGATTAATATAGGAAATTACATCAAAATGTTATATAAGGCAGAAGTAACAAGATGAAGGGTGGCCCGGTCTTAACCGCATGCTTCAATTTTCCCGCATGGTCATGAACTGTCACTGACATTATTTAGAGAAATTTTCAAAATCGAATTTTAAATAATTTATTAGAAAGTTCCGTGTTGTGCCTTTGATAATGCGTTTTCCGATCGGATACAGCCTTTCATTTGACAAAGATGAATTTTGAGAATTAAGTTCATCATAAGGAACTTTAAAATCATACCCTTATGGCAAAAAAAATATCAAATAGAATAAAACAATTTTGAAAATTGAATAAATTTTGAGAAAAAATAAAGAAAATTAAAACTTTCCTGGATTTATGATGAAAATCCCGGACGTCGGGTTTATACAAATTTGCCCATTTTCCTGGGAACTCCCGAGATTTCCCGGGCCCAACCCTTTAAGTAGGGTTTGCCCATTCCCAGGTCTTTTGCATTCCCGTGAAACGGGATTGTAATTTTCTGATTCCCGGGAATTCGGGACAAGATAAATTTTTATCCAATACTTCGTTACATATGTAATATTTAAATTCAAACAATTTCGCTAATAGAAAATTCCTCTCATTTTCGGTGGATGGTGGATGTCCGCTTGATAGAATAGTGGGTCATTTTTAAATTTGGTTCTTTTTCAAATATTTTTTTACACTTGGCACCTTACTTTTCCTTGTGCCACATTTTTGGGTACAAACACAGTACCATAGTTTAGTATAATGTTGTAGATAAACTATGTACTTCCAGCTCTTCTTCTGACTGAATTATATTTCTTTGTTTGCTTCCAATGATCCTACCACACACATACAGGCATTTTCGAATTTTGGGCTTATCCCAAATGCATGATACATAATTTCCTTTGTCCCCAACTGTGGGTCTTGGACGAATTTTATTAATGAGCCAACATCTTCATCCTAATGGCTAACGTTGCACACATCACCGGCGACCTTCTGATTAATTTCATAAAGTTAAAAAACGACATAGAGGAGTCTTGAAATTGGATTTTGCATTCTCGGGAAATATTCACTACATTCCCGGGAAACGGGAAATTCCCGGGACGCAAGCCCTACCTATTTATTTATTTATTTATTTATTTCTCTTAACCATACATAACAAAAACATTTAAATATACAATTTTTTTTTATAAACTTATACAAAAAATGTGGTTAAGAAGATTGGATAATCTTTGTCAAAAAGACAGTTTCGATTCTCCCAAGTGTTAAAAATTAAATTTACAATATTAGTATAATAATGACAAAAGAAAAGAACCACAGTAGAATAAAAAAGAAAAATTAAATTATATAAAACAAAACTTATTTAGCAAACATAAACCCCACATCTTTAGTTTCAAATATCCAATCTTTGACCAAACGCAAAAATTTCCTATCATAAATCATCGTCCTTATATGAGGCGGTAATCGATTAAAAAAAGTGGGCGCAGAAACTATATAATATTTGCGAAATAATTCAGATGAAAATGGCGGAACAGAGTACAAATTTCGATAATTATTTCGAACTTGATATGTGGAAACAATTCGCGGCAACCGATGACTACTCCGCAAAAAAAAAAAGTTTACCTGAAATATCTATGCATAGTTGTTTACAGAAGATTACGAAAACAATTGTTTTCGTAATTTTCACACGTTCTTAATATTTTCTAAATGTTTTGTTTTTTTTACAATTTATGAACTTGAAATTTTTGTGAATATTGACATTTTTTTAATTTTGAAATTTTTCCTGTGACACTATTCTGATTTTCCCGGGAAATTGCGAATTGGAAATAGATTTATTGTGACTTTTTAGTGGATTTTGGTATTCCTTTTCCAAAGCGTACTGAGTGATTGGAATTTTGTTCATATTTTGGGAGAAAATAATTCCCAATAAAATTTTTAGGGAAATATAAGCAACAAAATTTCTATAAAATGAAACTATTTTTCCCAAAATTTAGGACGCTTTGGAAAAAATAATACCAAAATATATTAAAAAATCACAATAAATAAATTCACAATTTCCTAGGAAATCCAGAAAAGTGCCACAGGAGGTAATTTTTGGTTCGATTTTACGAAATTTGTGCTGCTATCTATGTAATGTATATTGACTTAGTGACCACCGATTTTTAGTAAGCTTTTATTTCAGTTTGATCAGAATGCTGTTGTTATGAACATTTTATAAATTTTGATTTAAATAAACCAATTATTACAAGAAAATGGAAACGATTTTCTTAACCGATGTTCATTCATTTACATACCTATGTTGAAATTCAAACATTTGTAAAAATATCTCAGAGATTATAATTAAGAATTTGTAATGTTTTCATTTAAAAATTTGTTTTAGAAAAATAAGTGATTTCCCTTATGTTTTATATGAAAAGTTTGGTTTTTTCCTCGTTTCTAATGGGGCATGCAAAAAGAGTTTGTTTTTGTTTCCGCACATCAGATGTCATTACCGTCGTGATAAAGGTTACAATAATGTTTGACGTTTAATTTTATGGCTACGAAGTTCGAACGCGTCGATAAACGACTTATAAACATTTTAAAATATAAAAATTCTTTTGTGTTATTAAATTCACCATACAGTTGATACATAACACTAATGCCATTTGACATTTTAACCTGTACCGAGGGTGCTGCATTTAAAAACAGCGGCGAATATTGTTACTATAAGCATGCCCCATTCCTTTATAAAAGTTTCGTTTTTTAAACTATGGCTTTGTTTAATCTAGGTTGCTTTGGCGTAATACCAACATGTTGTAAAACTTTTGAAGCACTATTCAAATGATTAGATTCGACTATTTCACTGTCTCCTTATAGCTCTGCATCTGAAGATAGATATGTGGTATATCTATGTATTTATAACACGTCATTTCGACTGGCTAGAATTTTCCTGATATTCATTTCTTTTACAGCTCTTCAAAATATTATTAAATAAACAGTAAATTATCTGTATTGGATAGAATATATTATGCACGAGAATAGGTTCAATACATTTTTTACATGGAGTGTAGCTCAGTTTCTCTCTCTCTCTCTCTTGTATCGAAGTCTTACTTGACAAAACATAAAACTAAACTAACCTCTCTGTACCACTGCCACAGAATTCATACAGGAAAACGTGTAAAGATACGCACGAACCTAAATTTTTTTCAGTATTTTTTCTTGCACTTTACCTGTAAAACAGATATTTGTGTATAATTGATTTTAAACGAGCAACAAATATTTGCGCACTATACTCATTTATGTGGCAAATTTTTTCTACGCATTTTAGCAATCTTCCGGAAGATTTGTTTGCTTTTTGGAGTATGACTCTTATAAATGCGTTTATGAGTATTGAGTAGTACTTTTACAATGTGTTTTACAAGGGGTTGTTTATAGAAAATTTTACCGATTTCTACTAAATAGAAATTGGTATTGATTTCATACCTTCAAATAATAAGCTTATATTATCTAAGCACTAATGGACAAAAATATCGTTACTGAAGCCTTAGCAGAGATTACAAACATAAATGACGGGTTCAGATTTAGACGAAAGCTAATGGGCGCTTTCGCATCTGTTGTCTTTGAAAATTTACTGATGGAAAAAATGACATTCGATCTCGCAATTGCCATGCAATTTTTGATAAATCAAGATAAAAATGAGGATAAGAACTTCAAAAACGTTCGCAGAAACAGGTAGGATGCGGATTATTGCAGATTCTGATGACGAAAATCAAGAAAAGTATGCTGAAACCGAGGTCTATCTACTAAAACAATTCATCGTGTACAAATAAGAGTATTACATCTACAAATCGTTAATATTTTGGAGGGGCGTGTCAAGTTTTTAATCTTCAATTTGGCTTAATTTTTTTAAATAAAAATTCTTGCCACACTTTTTGGGAAGATTTAAAACAAAAAAAGTCGAAATTAGCATTAAAAACTTAAAGACCTCTCCAAAAAATTTGCGATTTGCGGATGTAAAACTCTTATTTGGATATAACGAATTGTGTGAATCAGAATTATACCTGGCGCTACTGCTGGAAAATTACGATTACCTTTAATATTCAAAGATGCACTTGAATCAACAGCATACGCAAAGTCAAATAGCCAGATGCAAATTTATTAAGTTCCCGGCCAGGTTTCAATTCAACCGGTAGGTTATTGAAAACTTTAGGAGCCAGAATTAAAAACGAATTTTGAAAATTATCATTGAACATTTTTGGAGCCGAAAAAACTAATAATTTCTGAAATTGTAACCAGTAGTGAGTGACATGTGATTCATTGACATTAATAATGAAAAAAGCTTTCGTGATTTTGAACACAAATAAATGACTGAAATAAAGGACACGAAGGAGGTAACCACGAAACCTTAAGAATAATTCTTATAATGTTTTTACACTATAATAAATAAAAGTACAACCCCAATACTCTAATCCATAAGACAACTTCGACTTTACAAGAGCAAAATAAATATTTTTTTAAAACAACACTTTTGGACACACTTGTCGAAAGGTATACATTTTCTAATCACTGATGCCAGATAATTACGAAGAGTATCAACGTATTTTTTCCGAAGCACCGAATTAACAATAGTTAGTCCGAAATATTTGAAACATTGATCGAATTCAATTTTAAAAGATACCTCAACATAAATCGGCTTCACATCATGATAAATAATGATCGGATCTTAACAGTATTAGCATCGTTAATTTTTAAAAACATTCCCTTAGTTTTAGTGCTCAAAAACATAAAATTAGCAAGACACCAGTTCTTTAGAAGGTATAAATCTGGTTTGACATATTGAATGATTGTTATAATAAAATAATTTTATTTGGTTTTTAACTTAATATTTTATTTTTTATTAATTATTTAATAAAAACCCGACGTTTCGACGGTACACTCCGTCATTCTCAGGGGCACAATTTTTACTCCAGAATGATTGTGTTACCAGTAGGATGCTTATAGAGAAACACCAGGGGTGCGATTATGTATCTCTCGTATTACGAGTTACGAGTTTCGAGAACTCAAAACTTAGTATGCCGTAATTGCGACATAACGCAATTATGTAAGCAATTACGAGAAACACTTTGTTTTGTTACCCGATAGCGTCATTTTCGGCATACAATTTTGTTGTTGTTATGCACAGTACTGTGGTTGTTATGCATATTTTGATTTTTTTTTCAATCATTACGAGTTGTCTGTCGTACATAAAAAGCTGTACGAGTAAAACAATAACACCAAGTCGCAATTACGAGAACTCGTAAAGTTTTATATAATCGCATTTTGTCGCAATTTCGAGAAACTCGAAACTCGTAATGCTTACATAATCGACCCCCTGGGGGGTCATGTCAGGTCATGAGCAAAAACTATCAACTAGAATTTAAATAAATTATAAAAGCAATGAACCTAGCTAGCGCTGTACCTTGCGGAACGCCATCAATAATTGTTGCACCTTCACACAAAGCATCTTTTATTTTAATAGCCTGAGACCGTTCAGATAAATAGGATTGAATCCACTGCAAAGCAACATCATGGAAACCAGCATAGAAAAGTTTTTGAAGACATGATCTATCTTATCGGATGCTTTTGTCAAATGTTCAAAAAAAGAACCAATCAATTCTCCCTAAACCAGACCATTATATAAAATTAGTAAAGCATTTTCGGTACTTCTAAATTTTCTAAAACCATACTAGTTATTATGTAAAAAATTAGTATTATCGAAAAAATTAGTAATTCTTAAATGGGCTAGCTTTTCCATAATTTTACCAAATACAGAGAACATTGAAATTTAATTTTTTTCTTGTCGATAACACTTCTATAAAATTTCTGCGTTTGAATCAAAAATGGGCGGTACTTCTGATGTAAATGGTCGACTATTTGTGAGATTCACGGATGCTCGGAATTCATTGAATAATGATAACTTCAAAGCAGACATAAATGACAGCAAAGTTCAAACACAATTAAATGATGTGAAAGGGGAATTAGCGGATTTTTGGGAAAACGAATTGTCAACGAAACCTGCTCGAGATGATTACAACGAATTATTGGAAATCAACGTAGTATTGGAAATGAAAATAACGGTTTCCATCAATCAGAGCCTAAGCTCCATGCGCGGTGGATTTCCAAAGCCATTTATTCATTGAAATTGTTTATTTCGAGACGAATTTAAGTTATCTGCACCAAAAGAGAATAATTTACGGGATATATGTATGCTTTCTTCTCGTAACATTTTATGTGAAAGTTTGGTTTGAGTTTGTTAAAACTGGATTTCCACTGTAATAAAATATGCAATCGATTGTGGTATATGTCATACGAAAACATTGCATAACTACTTCTCGCTCAACTCGGGTCATGTAAACCATCTTTAATTGATCCAATAATTTGTTTTATTGAATTTTTAGGGTAATCTCATATTTCTAGAGAATGTCGCATAAAACTTATGCACTTTCGTAAATAAGGTCCACCCTGATGTATAAATATGGTTATACTCGTATTGTATTATATTAATTGTTGACATAATTGCAAAATGATTTTGCTGGACCAATGCTATTCCAACCCATTGTCCGCGGGCCAAAATCCTTTTTTCTTGGTCCGGTGATTTTGGTTTAATCGTCAAACTTTCCACTTTGGTAAAAATTTAAAGGAAAACTGCCGATTGAACATACGTAGATAGATACTATTGCATTATATTTATGTAAAAAGTTTTGGCCTGCGAAAAAAAAAAATCAATTCGGCCTGCCTTGAATTTGCGTTGGACACTCCCTCTTAGTCACACACACACACTGTTGTACTAATACGAGCGAGTAACGAGATGAATAATATTTGAGTACATTGAAGGTGAGTGAAAGAGAAGATTACATTTTCATGCAGAAAAAAACATTGTTTTGGATGCGTTTCGTTGTGGTTTTATCATAATTACCACCAACATCTTAAGCTTAACTTGCAAAATTGTTAATTATGTATGTTTTAAAATAGCAAGCAATAGTTTTTTTTATTAAATCACCGGCTGAGTTATATGTTTTGTTGTTAAGGTCATTGCCACTCTAGTCAGAAAATTGGGATCGATAAAAAAAACACAATGTTTACTTACCGTTTAATCTTTCCATCGTTGAAAGGCAATATGGTGGTGGTGGTGTTTCTGTAACAGAAAAAAACAATAATTAAACTAAGTTGGAAGCAACTATTAAGAAAATCAGATATTCAGAATTCTGTTATACCATGTCGCCATTAATAAAAAAATAAAAAATAACGGATTAAAAGAGGTTTTAATGTTTTATGTTCAATGACACAAGAACAAATTTTTTTTATGAATGAAATGCAGATAAAAACAAAAAATTCATGTTAAATAAACTATCATCATTGATAAAATAATCATTATAATGATGATGTTATGGATTTCAACATGTAAAAATTTTGTTTAAATTTACATGTTTAGATATCTCGACTATTAATGGTGGTTGTTTTCAAATTAACACATTTTGTTTCATTAGTTTTCATTACTTGATCTTCAAAGGTTGAAAATTTGATTGCCTATTAATAAAATAAAAACTGGTTATCTAATAAGACATAAAAAGAAATTGTTTTTTTTTATATAATATAATTTGAAATTAGAAGGGGTAATGGCACAATGTGGTTATTGGAGGGAAATACAAAAGAATTTTAGCTTAATTTTCTAGTACAGTATATCTACATATCCATACACCAATAGTATTTAGAATTCAAATTTTTATCTTTTTATTTTTTATCTAAATTTAGAATTTTTTAATTTTGTTGAATCTTTAATAAAATTGGAAAACTGGTTATTATATTTAATTTTGATTGAATGATAAAATCAAAACAACTTCAGGTAATATTAATTTTTGTGCTTATTTGCAAGCATATACATGAGTATTAGAGCAATTTAGTGGCACCTTAGAAAAAACATTAAATTGTAGGATTTCATACAATATCGATATTATTATTATTATTTCAATAACAGCTAGAATATTAATTTGGTAAAATCTTTATAGGCAAAAAAAAATATTCTTAAATTGCGTCGCGATTTTTCAGAATATACGGAACAAAAATAATAAAAAAAGACTTGATAGATAAAATAAACTACAAAGTTTAGTTAAATTCAGAAGAAAATCAAGTTTTTAAAATAAGAAAGGCCACCCGCTTGATTGACGGAAGATTTTCAATATAAATTTAAGCAACAGGTTTAATTAAATCGGTGTAACGCAAACATTGCAATTTATTTAAATTAATCGAGAATGCTATGCATAAATGAACATATAAGTTTCAGCCATAATTAATAGCTATCTAACTTTCGTCACAAACTGAACTACTCATAAATTGTATGTAGATTTTTGGGTATACGAGTATAAACAAAAAGTTCGGGCTACTATGATAATAGAGATAGAACGGAGCTCCCCGTCTCTTTGAGCTTCACGTACCAACTTCGCTACTATTTAAAAGTTATATTTTTTTGGTTTGACATAGATGGCATATTAAATCAGGGCTCTCATCCACGAATTTAATTCAATTTGTTTAATAGCTTTAATAATTGTTAGTAATATTGTCAACGAAATTGCCATTTCAAGTGGCATGAAACTTTTGAAATGACTAAGGTAATACCGTTACATTTGATGATGATTGTCACTTCATTAGACTACGGGAATAACAAAACTTAGTCGTCGGTACTCGGTACTAACCATAAGTGACTCGACTAAGGAAATAAGGATCTGTTTTGTCTTAAAACGTTCTACGTTTCGGTAACATAGAGGGCCACCAGTCACCTTGGCAATTGCGATGTAAGGCTTTCGCGTTATCTACGTTTGTTTACAGTGCCCCTCGCTTATTCGGCGTAGAGCAATGAACGATACATCTTTCGAAACGTAAGGAATATGAACCAAAATTAGAACTAAAAAAAACCTTGTAAAATGCCAAATGGCAACCATTCGAAAATCACCTACTATTTTCCCAAACAAGTTTTCGAAAATTCCGAATATTAGTAAAAAAATAAAAAACCTAATTTTGAGATTGTATTGTTTTGGTAAAACAAGTTTTAGTTTTTTAGAATTACTTATCCAAAGCAACAGCAAAAATTATATTTATTTGTTCTATGTGTTGTACTAAAAATTGGTTTTGCTTACGTGAACCTAATTTTTTATTGGTTTAGCTTGAACATGGTTTATTTTATACAATGCAATTATTGTTGTAAATTTACCAAAGCGAAACAGCAAATATTTCATAAACAAAATTCAAAAATTTTCATATCTCGTTTTTTCTTAGAAAGTCGTAATGATGCCTAACGCGCAAACAAAAAATTTGATTAAAAAATAATTTTTCAATCAAATATTTCATAAAATTCGCCTTATCCGTTTCTACTTCGTCTTAAAAAATAAACGATTCATCACGGCTAACCAGCGAACCAATAAGCAAAATTACAGAATTGGACTTTTAGTATTTTCTTAAGGAAATTTTAATTTAAGGGTTAGTGAAACCTTAACATAACTGGCAAAAGCAATCTATAGGGTTTTCTACCCAAATTTATTGCATATTTCTAGCAAACTTAAGGGAGAACACCACTGTGAGATTTTCAAAAAATCGATTTTTTCTTTTGCCTTTAAAAAATCCTTTAGACCCTCAAAAATATGATACAAATTCGTTTAAAGGTAAAAAAAAAATTTTTTAGAAGGTTTTCAAGCATTTTCCTGAGAGCTCTTATTGAGAAGTTATTGATACCAAAAACTTTAAACGCGTTCTTCTCGAAACCGTGTTTTGGAAATCTGCACGCAGCAGAACTCAATCAATTTTTGTTCAATCGACTTGAAAATTTAACTGTAGCTTCTTAAATAGATTTAAAATCGAAGTACATGAGTTTTTTTTTTGATTCATTAAAAATTAAAAAAGATATACAACTTTTTATACGAAAATTATAGTCGAAAAATGAAACTTTTTCTTCAAACTTGTCTCAATTTTTTATTTTTTCGAATTTTTTAATTTCCTCATGTACTTCGATGCTAAAACTAATATATTTCATGAAAATATTTTATTTTTTGTTCCAGGAACAAATTTAAGACACTTCTATTGCGTGCAGCGGAGCGACTCTAGGCAAAATCACTTCTAATAAAGCTACTCTAGCGCCGCCATTTTGAATTTTTTTTTACATAAAAAATTTTTTTGTTTACTTAAATATATGCCAAATATAGCCTAAAAGTTGTTTTTTCTCTAAACCCAACCCATTTCTCAAAAAAGAATACCAAACTAAGCACTTGAAAATGGTAGGTCACAGTGGTGTTCTCCCTTAAGAGTTTTTTATTTTTTACATGTTATTTTTTTAATTTTTTGGAAACATTTTCTATTAAGGCTGCGGTCGAATTCTCGGGTAAATCATTTACTGCGGTAAATTTACATTTTTAATGTTCGTTTTCTGTTAAATTACGCATTTTTTTCTATTTTTTACTTGTTTAATTCTTATAACAATAAAGAATAAAGTATCTAAACGTAAAAGATTTACCTTTTTTTATTTTCCTTACTCTCCAGCAAAAAAAGGTAAATGTATTTACCGAATTTTGCGGATTTACCCGAGAATTCGACCGCAGCCTAAGTAGTTGTTTGTAAACCTTATGCGGCCCATACACGCTACGACTAAGTAGTTGTACAACTGGGTTGAGTCGTACTGTCGTACCGTGCGTGAAGCAGTCTGCAGACTTATTTGACAGTCTGGATTCGCCGTCGCAAAAAATAAAAAATATTTGATTTTGAGAGGCGGAGTCAATAATCACACAAACTAGTCGCCATGACACAAAAATCCTCTATAGATAAGCTCAATAGCGTACGTTCATTATGAAAACTAAAATGGTGAAACCAATAATTATGTGATCTAGTACTCACACACTGTAGAAGGGAATGAAATAAAAGATAGAATACAAAAAATAAAAATAAAAAACAACAACAAATAATAAGCATTTATTGGAACAGTTGAAATAAGACTAAACAAAATTACTTGGTTTCACCAAAATATATATAGTAGCGACAACGTATTCATATTGAGCTTATCTGTAGAAGGTTGTTGTGTCATGCTAGTCGCTGTGTGTGGAGCTGTTTGACAGACTTTTGTTAATATTATTTTCGTAAGAAATATAGTAGGCTTATGGTTTCATAAAAGGCATTTTCGATTGGCGTGAATTAACTGAATTAGAATTGAGTTACTATTTAGATAATTCAGTTGCTATTTAGGTAATTGAGCTACTGAAGTGAATTGGGTGTTCGATTGGTTCCATTCACTTCAGGTAAATGCCAAAAAAAAATCATGTAAAATTTGGTTTTGGTTAATTATAGTTTGAATAAAAATAGAAATTAAATATATTAAAAATTGTTAAGGATATACAGTGGTAGACATTCGTATAAACGCACTATGTTTTTTGAATATAGTTCTAACAGTAAAGTGTTTTGATTTTTTTCAATTAGTCTAAATTATGTCTATCATCTTAAATCTGTTGATAAGATAGACCATTAGTAAAAATTTTAATGGTTTACTTCAATAAATTGAAAAATCGAAATTTCAGATGGACATTCGTATAAACGCACTTCTGATAATGTACTAAAATAAAAACCAAAATTAGCAATTTTTCATATATTATTTTATTTAATATTTGGTCTGGCCCCGACCTTTCTGAATAACTTCGAAAATTCGAGAAGGCATTGAATTTGTTAAATTGTTGAGGGCTTTCAGATCAATTGTGGCCCAACATTCAAGTATGGCACTTTTCAAATCTTTAATTGAATTATATTGTTGTTCATTTCCATAAACTTTTCGGGGAAGGCCCTCTAAAGATTTTCGATAGGATTGCAATCAGGACTATTGCCTATCCAAGATCTCAGCTCGCCAGAAATGTCTAATCCGCAAAGAAGCTATACACGAAACCGTCTATCATGCAGGCCATTGGATCTTCCTGTGACGACCCGACACATTGCACGTATTTTTAATAGTTCACCGAACATAAAATGGACAAAATTTTGGATCAAACCACTTTTAACAGCCATGCATACGAATAATCCGCTCAAATTTGCTCGTAAATACATGTCGCCGATAAAGGATTGGCAGAGTGTGATTTTTTCTTATGGAAAAAAAATTAATCTGGATTTTCCCGACTGCTACAGTTGCTAATGGCATAATTTTGAGGAACATGGCGTCGTTAGGTCGAAGCGTAATTTTGTGGCGGTGTGTTATGGTATGCGGAGCATTTTCTTATAACGAGGAGCTTCCCATCTGCTTTATAACGACACGAATGAACTTCCGTATGTACGTGAAACTTTTGGAAGACGTTTTGATAAATTATCTGGATAATAACATCAACAAAAATTATAATTTTCAACAAGACAATGCCTCGATCCATGCTTCGAAGGAGACCACACCGTGGTTTCTCGAGAGAAACATTCCCCTTCTTGAATGGCCAGCTTGCAGTCCTGATTGCAATCCTATCGAAAACCTTTAGAGGGCCTTCCCCGAAAAGTTTATGGAAATGAACAGCAATATAATTCAATTAAAGATTTGAAAAGTGCCATACTTGAATGTTGGGCCACAATTGATCTGAAAGCCCTCAACAATTTAACAAATTCAATGCCTTCTCGAATTTTCGAAGTTATTCAGAAAGGTCTGGGCCAGACCAAATATTAAATAAAATAATATATGAAAAATTGCTAATTTTGGTTTTTATTTTAGTACATTATCAGAAGTGCGTTTATACGAATGTCCACCTGAAATTTCGATTTTTCAATTTATTGAAGTAAACCATTAAAATTTTTACTAATGGTCTATCTTATCAACAGATTTAAGATGATAGACATAATTTAGACTAATTGAAAAAAATCAAAACACTTTACTGTTAGAACTATATTCAAAAAACATAGTGCGTTTATACGAATGTCTACCACTGTATACAATCTATCTATAATCATATCGAATTTTACAGACTTATTTATTTATTTCAAAACGAAAAATTTCATGCGCAAACAATTTTTGAACAAAATAAAACAAAAATCTCCCAGCTAAATTAACTACACGAGCAAAATACATATTCAGATAACTCAGTTGCTTAATTTTTAACTGAAGTGAAGAGTTGTGAATCGAACACTCAATTCACTTCACTTGATTCAGTTAATTCAGCTAACTCTGTTAACTCACGCCAAACGAAAGTGCCTAAATTCTCATTTGTGTTACGTGCGCTACAATAAATTCAAGGAAATTAAACCCTTTTTCTTATATGAGCCGGTTATTTTGAAAGTGGGGCAAGTCCACATTTTGTTGAAATGAGAAAATGAAGGAATAGAGAAACAATAAATGAAAAAACATATGGGATTTTGAATTTTCTTATTTTTTGAACAAGTATAAAGGATTATTTTTTTTTTATTTTGACTATAAATTGTTCACCGTTAGAAAGATTATACTTTTATTTGTCTATTGTTATCATTAACTTAAATTTTTTGAAAAATGGACTTGCACCACTTTCATAATTAACGGCTCATATCCTGAAAAGCGTCAACCAACGAAACAAAGGTTATGTCATCTGTTATAAGTTATAGAGTCGAATCTATGAAATCAGTTAGAGCGTATGTGTAAATAGTCCAACTGAGTTGTACGATTCAGTTGTACAACTAGTCCTAGCGTGTATGAGCCGCATAATACTAAGATATTTGCAAAATAAATTTTGTGAACCAAGGAGGGAGTGGCCACTTCCGGTTAGCTGATTGAGATTAAAATTCACTGGGGCCTCCCAATTTATCAAAACAGCTAAAAACTGAAGTTTCAGCACGATTGGTTAAACCATCTGGGCTGTAGAGAGGACATAAACTGATAGACAGACACCATTTCGAAACCCACTTTTTCGGACTCAGGGGACCAAAACTGATAAATCTCTAAAAATTCAAGGACCATAAATTTCATGATTACTATACTTTATTTTACTTACAACAGAAACGTAATAAACGGAGTGAAATTTCTACAATATTTTTATTATCAGTAAAAGAACACAATCGTTAATAATGGAAAATAATATCATTCAGAAGGCCGCCAGGGATTCGTTGAGTGGCACCCATTCTTTGGTTCAATTTTCGATGACATTTTGGCATAAATGAAGCAATTTCGCGTATTATGGCGTATTTTTATCTCCAGAGTCGTTCTTTGCTTATTGGCATAGACAAGTGAATTATCATAACCACACAGAAAAGTTTACAGATGTCAAATCATACGATTTGGTCAATTAACGTCACCGTTTCGTGAAATTATGCGTGAAGGGCACTTGTTATACAATAGAGCGATTGTTTAAACACTTGGCTCGCACGTAGCGCCTTATAGTTAACATATCTTGGAGGTTCCTGGTTACGGTAAATGCTCGTCTTTCATCTTTCTCAAAGAGGTTTGGCTCAGTCCGATAACACCACCAGGTACCAACCCACATACCGCAGAAAGGATTTCATTTTTCAATTAGCCGAAGAACTTGCCGATAAGAAAGAAAATGAAATTGAGGAAAATATTGACCTTCAAGAGCCTCATACATCAAGCAAATAGAAGTAAGTACACTTGTAGAAATTGTAAGATTGTTTGTGGAAAACGTGCACATAAAATTGAATATGTACATATGGAAAAAATGCGTAAATTAAAAAAAAATTAATTTAAATTATTTTACTCCTCACAAAAGGACCTATAATACCGTTGTCTTTTTATAGAGATACTAGCTGCGCTATTCCCTTTATAAAACGGAAAGTTTATACCAATTTTTTATTTTTTTTGTCCGAACTGACCAATCAGCTTGCGAGTTGTCTTTTTATTATTATGATGATTTTGATGTCAATACACCTGTATGACAATGTTCCTTTAAAATAAATTACTTATTTTACCAAATGTTTATTTTTCTAACACGCGTCAAATTGACGCGTACCGTAGAGATAAGTATATCAGAGTCCGTAAACCTAGTGTTAAATTCGAGTGAATTTTAGTTCAAAAATATTTAAGTCAAAATGACCAAATTTACTTTAGTTCTTGTGGGAAATTAAAAGAAGTAATATTTACGCCCGTATTACGGGATTTTTCTTCTAGTGTTTTCATAAATAACCAA
This sequence comes from Tipula helvola, assembly GCA_963556165.1. Lineage (NCBI taxonomy): Eukaryota > Metazoa > Arthropoda > Insecta > Diptera > Tipulidae > Tipula > Tipula helvola. Next base: position 347,206,178 of record OY744483.1, on the reverse strand, counting down.
CTTTTGCAGGCGATACTGCAGGCTTATACTGTATTATGAAGCTAATACTTACAGAAATAGTAGGTTTTATTTTGTGTTTGTATGGCAATAATATGGCTTGTATAAGATATTTGTGTTGGTTTTGTTTAGGAACTCAGCAAAAATATACTTAAGTAAAAATTCGACCTCGTTATCCACCATTATAATAGACAAAAATCGGGATTTTTTTTATGAAACCCGAAAGAATTCGATATACGTATAATAAGTACTCAATCTAATCTAAGTCTCATCGTAACAATAATTTATTTACCTGATTGACATAATCGGCTCCAATGCATTGGATTGCAACATGCATATACTGGATCCTGACATGAGGGAATACGCTTTAATTCCTTTGCACTTTTTAAATTCGGCCACCGCCATAAACGACACGCAATGAAATGCGGTTCGGCGCCTAAAATTAAATCCTTTGGTATTAGCACACAATCGTTCGGTACCGATTGTTGGCATTCTGGAATATTGCCTTCTATTCCCTTGTGGCTCATTTCCACTATTTGATATAAAGTTTCCAGCTGACGATCTTTTAGTTTTTCCACAAGATTTCGGAATACCCGATGATTCATTTCGTCTTGACATCCGTAATCCAGTGATGCCGTAGGCGAACTTGGTGAGGAGGCACAGCAATTCCCGAATGGATTTATTGACGTCGACGATTGACTTGAAGTTATAGAATTTTCGTCGTAATATAAATTTTCGTCTCCATTTTGTATTGTTTGTCGAATATACGTTGTCGATTCGGTTGACATTGTGTCGTTTAAATTGATTAAATGATTTTCGTCGCCTCTTGTACCAAAGTACAATTGATCTAGATTTAATTCTTGAGGAGGGTAAGATGTTGTAAATGGATGGTGATTGTCCGATAAGGAGATACGAGATCGCCATAGTCGTTTCCACAGACTTTTTTTTTTGCTTTGAAAAAACATGGGGGGACTTAAAATGCATTGGTAACAACATCGATTTATCTTTCCCTCATTATCAATTTTAGTAAACACTTTCAGTCGATAATTTCAAATATCGCGAAGCACTTTTGACCTTTATCGTTTAAAATAATAAACAATAAACAATTACATATATATGTATATTTATGTATGCCCTTAATTTAGAAAATTATTATGATCTATCTTATCATTAACATTTCTATCATGTCTCTCAATAAAACAGTTTCGCCAACTTGTTTAACTAACTTGTTCGTAAATTTTTAACCAAAAAACATCAATAGAAGTTCTTTTATTTATTATAACAGCCGATGTTTTATTACGTTTCTTTTTGTTACGTGAATTTTCTTTCTGTTTCTTGTTATTCCAAATACTTTGATTTTTATTATTTCGATTATCGAGCATGTTACTGTATCACAATAAAATTAGATAAATAAAACACCTAAGTCAATAGCACACTCATTTATAAATTAATTAATATCCACTACATATTTTAAAGTAACACACACCGCCACTGTAAAAATAAGTTTTAGTAAAATTCGCACCGATTTGAAGTATAATTTACACTGTTAAATATTTAATTATATTTCACAAAAATTCGATGTAAATATAACTATTTATGTACGTACACTAACTTATAAATATGTACATAAAATTGATATGCAAAAAATCACTAAAAGTTTAATAAGTAACTATACATATTCACAATAAATATTTAATTTTCATAAAATATAATGATAAAACAATTTGAAATTAAATCCAGTTTTCTAATTTTTAATCCACGAAGAAATTCAATGATATTTTTGAAAGGTTATGTCAATCAAAAAATTCAGAATTACTGTCGAACTTAACACACGCATAAACATATACTTTCCCAATGATATGATTCTTATTTTATTTATATTATTAGATATGTTTCATTATTGTAATATTGCACGAATATCGTTACTTTTATTTCACGTCACGATAAATATAAAAAAACTACTACTTTAAAATAAGTAAAAAAAAGTTATTATATATTTCTTTCTATTGATTCCCCATTATTTAATCTTCATCCTACGAGAATTTTAATTGTACTGATACATTTTTTATTTTTTATTTCGATTTTTTAATTTCATAAATTTGTTGTTTCATTTATGAAAAAGAGATAGATGTAGTTTTTGTAAATAAAATACTTTTTGTGTTTAGCACTAGGGTATGAAATAGCGTGGGATCTAGCGCCACTTATATATTTTTCGTTGTTTTGTTAATTTTTTAGCTATACTTGAACTGTTCTCCATTAATTCGTGTTGTACTTTTCTGTCTTATTTTTGAGATATTCGTTGAAATCAGGCGTTAATAGCTGTTGACATTGGCTGTAAAAGGCAAAACTATTACATTTACAAAATGTACACCTAATTTTTTAAATTATGTATTCAGATAATCTTGGGATATTACGAAATAGGTATGTACATATACTTAATAATATTTTTAACTTATATTATCGTTTAATAACTCACAGCTGATAATCAAAAATATTTGTTTATGTGTAATTAAATAAATAATTGCAGCAATTGAATTAAAAAGTAACCTAATATTTTTATGTGTATAACTTTTTGGAATAAAGTCCATAGAAATTTTCAAATTGATTAAATAGTTATCATTAAGCGAGTTCTGTTTATTTATCATTATGCAATAAGAATCCCAAAAATTAAAGGCATCGGTTTTCAACCCCTGCAGTCTAGACAAGATGAAAAAAAGAAAACAATTTTGTTAAAAAAAACGTGTCGCGACAATTCCATCTCTTTTCCTTTAGTATAAATACGACAAAGAAACCTATAGTCAAAATTAATTATCCTATATTCATCTCGATTTTAACGTATATGAATGAGGCCAGTAGCGGTACTAAAATGAAACAAAAGAATAATATCTAAACAAGTTCGCTAAATTGCTACGACATTTATTATTAATTATTGAGAATAGAAAACCGAGTAGTGGCGTGGCGCCACAATTTACTTATGTTATTAGTTATTATCAGTTGATTTTGGTCTTTGGAGTTAAATTATTTAAGGAAGAATTTTATTGAAATGCGGTAATCTCCTATGGTATTAGTTCCACCTTTGCATTAACTTACCAATTAAATTTCAAGACATATTGAAAAGTTTAGAAATTTTGAAGTTTTCTTTTTAGGTTTGAACTTTCCACTTACCCCGTATCACGTTTTTTTCCCAGAGTAAGTTACTCGACCTCAACGAGTTCGACTAACACCTCAAACGTCCGCGTATTGAGATATGACGGAGTTAATAATCCAAAAATAACAGCCGGAATGTAGAAAAATTACATCATTTTTATGCGACGCCCAGACCAGAATGATCTATGTTTCAACATAGCTTTTTATTACTTATCGATTAGATCGGAAAGGAGATTTGTTACACATTGTCGCAGCGAAACCTCTTACTCTAAAATAGTACTACGTGGGCTGAAAAGTTTCATGTATTGTTAATAATCTTCAATATAATTCCTTTTATAAGTTTTAACTCATTGCACTTCATCCAATGATTTTCCAAACATTGTGTAAAATGGTTACTCATTCGCGTTTTTATTCGATAGTGAGCGAACGCGGCAACCATATTGCCATATGAAAATGTCCATGCAAGGTATTTTCTAAACGGTTTTTTGAAATGTTTACGTGTTAGCTGTCTTCCATTCACGCTAGTAAAGTATTCGCAAGTAATTGTAGCTAACTAGCTACTCACAAACTCATTCTCATACGATGGTGTAGAAAACAGAAGTACTTACGCATACAATTTGCGCTAAGTAGGTGGATTTTAGTTGCAAAAATTCCAAAAGATGGCTTTTAAAACTTTTTCGAGAGTTTTTTAATATGTTCGGGTTTTTTTGATTTTTGGTAATGTTAAATGTCAAATTTAATAGAAAATTGTTATATTGTTGATGTTACATTTTACAGAAAAACAGTTTAAATACTCGTACCAATGCGGTAAATATCAATCCTTTGTCCATTTTTTGTCATATTTTCAATCTAATCGTCTTTACTATAATATGCAACTAACTATAAAAGACAAAAAAAAACAAGTAAACAGATAGCTATATTTTACTCGTGTCACTGAATTTCTCGTTCCATTGGTTATCTACTCACAAGTACTTCCAAGTAGCAAATGTTTCCCATTGGAAGACGACTAATGTCAGCAACCCCACTCAATTTCATTTTACGATCACTCAATACTTGGGTTTCTTCAAACATTATTTTCTTGTGTTGTCACCTCTTTAACATATTGTACATACAATTAATAACGTTAGAAAAAATTCCTTAAAATCTATGCAAAAGTGTTTATAAAGAACATATGCGACCACCTTCTTAGAAATAATTGAACACAAGGAAAACTATTCGTAAACTTTGCCGTACGCAAGGCGTAGTCCTGCGATCCAACTTGACGGCTTAGTCAGAATTGAGCGTATCTTTCTTTTTTTATTATTTAAATGAAAATAATATAAAATTAAATGCCATTTTTATTTTACACTTTTAAATTTTTCCTCTAACTCCTGTTTTGCCAAACAGCGCAATGATTGCCCAACGAGTAATTCTTTAAGCGTTTTCAATCGACGAGTATCCAGAATTAGTTTGGATTCTAGCATCTCCTTTATCCTTGACTCTTTTCCCCAAACACGGAATATGGGATCTATATAGGGCTTCCATTTCCCGTTTTTTTTTTATTCCCGATACATATGGGAAAGTTTCAAAGGTATTTCCTGGGAAATTAAGAAAATACGAAATAAAATCTATTTTGTATTTCTTAATTAGTTTATTTCAATAACCATGATTAATGGCCTTGAAATCGACCACCGCAAGTAAACTTCTATAAATCTCATGGGTTTTCCAGTAAGAATAGTCTGGTAAAATGTAGAAAGTTGCAGTACCCTCTAAAGGGAATTTATACCTTAGAGAACAAGAATTACATATAAATCTCTCATGTCAAATTTATTGAGAGAGGTAATCCAGAATCCGCCAAACTTTAAAATTTAAAACGTACCATGAGACAAAATTGTGTGCACAATTTTAACTTTTTAGTGTATGTATGGGGAAGTGAGTTAAAAATGAACTGAAAGAATTTGAACCACAAAGAAGTCGCTCTTGTCAAATTGAATAAAAGGGTATTCAGAATCAGCGAAATTTTGAAAATCTGTCAGGAGGTAAATTTGTGTGCCGAATTTTAACTTTCTAATATATGAGGAATACGTCAAAAATTACATTAAAAAAGTAAAACCACGCAGAAATGGATCATATTAAATTGAATAGGAAGGAGGAATATAGAATCAGCCAAATTTTAATATTTGAAAATGTTTCAGGAGATAAAGCTATATGCACCAAATTCCAACTTTCTGGACATCGATTTTGGTCCAAAATGAGGATGGATTTGCTAATTACCGGAAGGCAATAGTATTGATGTCCATACTGGCTACACGAATTAAAAAAGGCTGAATTAAAAAAGGTATTTTTCTGAATTAAAAATGGGCCTTTTTTTATTCATTTTGAAAATGAATTAAAAATGTGTTTAAAAATGAAGTTTAAAAAATGAATTTAAAATGGGCCTTTCTTAATTCATTTTGAAAATGAATCAAAAATGTGTCGAAACTGAAATAAAATGGGCCTTTTTTAATTCAGTTTGAAAATGAATTAAAAATGCGTTAAAAAATGAAATAAAATATGCATTTTTTATTTCATTTTGAAAAGGAATTAAGAAAAAATGAATTAAAAATGTGTTTAGAAAAGGGACAATTTAAACGGGCCTACAAGAAACAATTTTTGGCGACAAACATTAGCATCAAAAATAATAAATTGGCATCACAAATAATATTTTGGAACCACATACGAGAATACAAACAAATATTTTTGAAGGACATTATTAAATACTGTGACTACAAACTTTGATGGGCCTTTTTTTATTCAGTTTGAAAATGAATTAAAAATGTGTTGAAAAATGAATTTAAAATGGACCTTTTTTTATTCAGTTTGAAAATGAATTAAAAATGTGTTGAAAAATGAATTTAAAATGGACCTTTTTTATTCAGTTTGAAAATGAATTAAAAATGTGTTGAAAAATGAATTTAAAATGGGCCTTTTTTTATTCAGTTTGAAAATGAATTAAAAATGTGTTGAAAAATGAATTTAAAATGGGCCTTTTTTATTCATTTTGAAAATGAATTAAAAAAAAATGAAATAAAATTGTCTTTTTTTTTGTTAAAGTTCTATTTTTAATTCATTTTTTCAATTTTCGATTTTTTGTCTAAAACAACATTTTTAATACAGATTTTATTTATTCAAAATGAATTAAAAATGGTTCCAATTCTTCATACTAAAATCACCATTTTTAATTCAGTTTTGATGTACATTTTTAATTCAGCCTTTTTTAATTCGTGTAGCCGTCCATACTCTTTTGTTAAAATGTTTAATGAAATGTTAGCATAATTGTGGTTCTATCTCACCAATGACACGAATAATTTCTTCCTTTATTTCAGGAATCGATTGTGGATTGTTTTTATAGACTTGACTTATCATGTAACCACAAATAAAATACTCCAATGATGTCAACTTGGTGGCGAATTGACATCACCATTTCTTGAAATAATTTGACCATTAAATTTTTCTTTCAATAATTCAATAGTTTCATTTTCAAAAGGAGATGTAAGCGTCATCTTATTGAAACCACATGTCCTCCAGATCAATATTATTCAATTCAGGCCTAAAAATGCACTTATCGTCTCATGACATCGATTACCATTCACAGTTACAGCTTCACAAGCAGCATTTTTAAAGAAATACGGACCAATTACACCACCATACCCCAGAATACCACAGTTTTTTCTGTGACTATACCATAATACACACCAAATATTGACTCGTTTTGGATGTATGTACAGGTTTTTCATGAATTATTCATGACTTTTCCTCACCCAAAAACAACAATTTTGTTTATAAACATACCATCTGATGAAATTTGACCCAGACTGGTCCATATAAACCGCGCGCGTAAACCGAATCGAAAAAACAAATGTTTTCTAAGTTGGTACAACCTTCTTTGACATTCGTGTGACGTTTGTGCAGAATACGTTCATGGCTCATTAGTGTGAGTTTGGCAGCCATTTGTTTACGACGCGAAAAGTTTTTCTGGTGAATTTTGGTATGGAAAAAAAATTGAACGAGTTTGCTTGAAATTTTATGTTTCCAAAGGAATTACGACTACGGAATCATTGCAAATGTTGCAGACGTATTTTGGGGAGTCTACTCTATCGAGAACGCAAGTATTTGAGTGGCATAAAGCATTCAGTGAGGGTCGTGGGATCGTAGAAAACTTGCCTCGAAACGGATTTGAAAATGATAAAACGGGATTTTCAAAAACGGACATGCAAACACCCAACCCTTCATTATTTTTTATGTACAAAGTATAGTTTTTTCTGAAAAAAATTGCTAAACAATATGAAAATGAACGGCTCCTTACTCGTACTTATTAAAATTAACAAGACTATTTATTTTTAAAATTTTAATCACCTTCGCTGAAATGAAATTAAACACAAGAAAGCACACAAAAAGCCAAGAACTGTGGCGCCAACGAAAAACAAAATGACAATTTGAAGGTAATATTTTTAATAATGTAGGTACCTGTTGAATATTATATTTTTTATTTATTGATAAACAAAATTAAAATCAGTTGCACATCTTAAAAGTGGACATCAGGTCGTCGCCAATCATTATTGATATACATATTACCGTAAAATGCAATTTATATGAATTGTAATTGTAAATTCCAATGGCACAAAGCGTTATTCCAGAAATGCCTTAAATTTGTTCATAGATTTTTAAAGTTCTTTGTTCAAAATAGATTCAGATTTCTAATATTTTAAATTTTAATCCAATACATATCATAGGCTTAATATCACGAAGTCTATTGTTTAAGCATTATACGAAAAGTAGGAACGAAATACTTTCCAGTCAAATGCAATCAATTTTAATCTGTTGATTTAAATGCCATAGATTTGAAATGCTCGGAAATACCACCAATTACTCTCATACATTCTAATTAGTCCACTTCAATTTTAGTACATTTTTAAAGCAAAGTTTTTATCTGGCATCACCAGAAAAATTTGGATCACACAAACAACAAACCAACAAAGTATCTATTCTCCCTCATGTGACAACAAAAATGTTGGTTTTCGCATTTTTATAAAAATATGTTGTGCTTTATTTTTTTTTAACTTAACTTAGATGTCGCCAAAGAATAAAGACGCCGTTATTATGGCGGAGAAATTGTTCGGTTTTGTGACATAATAAATGACAAATAACGCGAAAAATTCACAAATAGAAAAAATTCTAAAATATGAACGTTAAAATTATGTTGCAATAGAATACACATGTAACATTTTGGGTTTATGGAGCGGAATTTTTACGTTAAATTATATCCGAATATATTTTATTCTGAATCAAAAAATCAAATTAACTTAAATCACTGTTTTATTAATATTTCCTTCCTCCCTTGTAAAAATAGACAAATGACTGCTGTCTGGAGCTAAGGCACTGTTTCAAAATCCTGCCAAATATTTTAGGAAAAGTTACAATTAAAGTTAACTCAATTTTAATTCAAACTGGAAAAGATAATTATTAATTTATAGTTTGAAAACTTTTCTTTATAATCTTTGGCTAAAAGATAATTTGTATTTATTTGATAAAGAGTAGGGTTGATTTCGATTTACTTTCGGCAATAGGACTCCATTCGTACTGTAATCCATTTGTTTTAATAAAATATTTTTAACATGAACTAGCTACCACGGTGATTATTAAGTATTTATTTGCAATATTAAAAGAGTGTTACTTGTGCACTCCAGAATTATTTTCTTCTACGGCAACATTTTTGTGATTCTACCGTATTTCAAATTAATTAAGAAATCGCAAGCAAATTATTAAGAATATGATTATATTTATTTCACTAATCCACTGCTGCATATAGCCAAAAAAGAGTACAATGTACATAACTTTATAAAAATATTGAAATACATATTTGTTTTGGTGTGAAATCCACTTACCTTAATGTATAGTTACTAATTTTAATTTTCCAAATTCACAGTTTTTTAAAAATTTGTATTTTTATTTCTGACACTTATGTTAAATTTTTACGGCACTTTAATACATTTAAATTGTTTATTTTGTTGGAACTAAGTAAGGGGGCGGGCACACTGGGTATTATTATTAATAAAAAATTTTAATTTATTAAAAACAAAGAAATTAATATTTGTATTTAAATAAAAAAAATTAAAATAAAATGCTTTTCTTTTTTTCTTCCCCATTTGCTGTATTTAGACAAAATAAAAAAAATTTAATTTGTAATACAATTTATAAAAATATTTATGTATGTATTTATTGGACAAGATAAAACAAAATAAAAGCAAAATATTATTTTCATCATCAAAGATGAAATTGAAAATACTACCCTCTCTTTTTATATAGTAAGTTTACTCATATTCATGTATGAAATAGTTTTTAGCTCTAATAGAGTTCTAATAACTCGTGGAAAATAAAATAGTGTAGAGACTTAGAGAACTGAGAATGTGGTTGGTCTCGTAGTACAGAGATCATGAATGAATTGAACATTTTTGGCGGAAAATTCATTTTGTTTTTATTTCCCGTATTTGTAAGACGCTCATAAACTATTTCGGAATTGATTGATAAACGATGAAAATATAATTCGTTCTAAGAAAAGCGTAAGCCTCAGTGCATAATTTAGCTTTTTTTGTAGTGATTCTCGTGCCAAGTCAGACAGCTTCTACCTTTTCCTCAACCATTTTTTATGTGGTATATTAACACCTAAGCCGGATAATTTTAGTTAACAATTTCAATAAGATAGGTATCAAATTTTCCCGCCTAATTATCCTTTTCTCATATACAACGAAAAAGCTACGTCAAATTATATTATTTTTATATAATTTTCGGTGAAAGAGGAAAATTCCAATCAAAATTCATGGCTTTTCTCGCAAATTTTAACATTTTTATTTTTGGCTCCATTCGGTCCTCTTTTCTAATAAAGTGATATTATTGAGAGAGATTGGGTGCCTATTTGCCTGCCGCCAATAAGCGTCGAGACTATGTATTTTTTTTGTGTTGTATGCTTTATATGTATCTATGTATTTTTTGTTTTTTTTTTTCAAATTGAGAGACTGTCGTCCGTCTTGGGAAATCTTAATAACTTGTTTTTTGCATTTGACTTTTTTGGCTCTAATTTGTTTGTTTTTTTAAATTTTATTATTACCAACAATATTCCAACAGCGATTTTAATCTTTATGGAATGTAGGCGAGATGGCGTCATCTCTGTGACAATAATGAATTATCAAAGCAGATTATATTACGCAATCCTTAGGATCTGCCACTATTTCTATTGTTATAAATGTTATGAAATAACGCATTAAAATTTGCGAAAGTGATTTAATAGTTATTTACGTCACAAGGGCGATAAATGAGTTGTTACAGTACGAGTTCGACGTTTATGGACGAGGCAACGAAGGAGCCGAATCCAGAATTTTGAACGAGTACTGTAACGTACGTGTAGCGTACAACATTTTATTTCATGCTACATGGGAGTATGGGACATTAATTCGATTTTTTCATTTAAAATTATATTTTAAAGTAAAAACATGAGTTTCAAATTTAAAGAAAATCAATCCAAATGAGTTTCAAATTATCAAGTTACCATAGTTATTTTTTTTTTGTTTGGTTTTAAATTTTTCTGTACTGTAATAGCTTGTTTTCCGGACACTAAGTTCTGTACCGTAAACGTCGATTGTCGAACTCGTACTGTAACAACTCATTTACCGCCCTTGTGACGTAAATAGCTATTTCAGCTTCAATTAAATTTAAAATATTACAAAAAATAAACAATAAATTTGGAAAACTATGTATGTATATTGAATTGCCTTGCTGTTATAAAAAACTACAGTTTCAAAAATATTTTTTATTATTTCGTATTGAAATGACTGATGACAAATAAAGCTGTACTGGTAAGCTCTAATTATAATTTAAAAAGTAAATAATAAGATACTACATTGACATCATTTGGTCTCTGCAAAGCTACGATGACACTTCTCGTTTAAGTCACGGGAACTATGCTGGAGAACGCACAAAAAGTTTCAAAGAAAAAGAAATTACATATGTAGGTCTGAAAAAACAGTTCCAAAATCTTGTCAGCAATAACATTGTGGAACCTATTTACCAGTGAGCAGAAGAGAATTTTGTTTGACAGATTATGAAACTTCGGTTGTCAGTGCTATGTTGCATACAAATTATTGTCTAATTAGTATTGGGAATAAAAACCGCTCCACTTGGACGAATTTTCGGTGACTACCAAGAAGGATTTCGCCCGAATCGGTCAGTCACTAATCAAGCTTATTCGCTACGAAAGATTCTTTCTAAAAATTACGGGACATCTCGTGATTTACACCAAGTGTTCTTGGATTTTAAACAAGCATATATGATTCGATCAACCGGAAGAGTCGATGGTTTGCGTTAAAATATATAAAACGAGTATACAGCGTTCACACTATGTTGTGTCAACTGTTGTTATTTGAGCCGTTTATTTTGAAAGTGGGGCAAGTCCACATTTTGTTGAAACGAGAAAATGAAGGAATAGAGAAACAATAAATGCAAAAATATACGGGATTTTGAATTTTCTTATTTTTTGAACAAGTATTAGGGATTATTCTGTTTTAATTTTGACTATAAATTGTTTACCGTTAGAAAGATTATACTTTTATTTGTCTATTGTTATCATTAACTTAAATTTTTTGAAAAATGGACTTGCACCACTTTCAAAATTAACGGCACATTTATCTATGTATAATGACCGCTTTCACAAAAATAGAGGCAATCTCCGGTTAAATAAAATTTCATCTCTTTCTTCTATTATGAAATTGCGATTTATTTAATAATATAAATTGCTAATTTTATTTCTTTTTACATGAACATTTATTTTTTTTTTTTAAATGCTGCCAATGGCTTTATTCTTGAATCTTTCTACGCATAAGAAACTAACAAGAAGTAATCAAATCTTAAGCTAAAATTATTACATATTTTAAGTCTTAACCAATGTTAATACTTATTGTTGTTGCTCACAATTTAATTAATTTAGATTATACTTATACATACATGTATAACATCAACATTTAATAAATTTACAGGTTCACAGGTTCATCAGTCCGAGTGGATCTGTTCTTTTCAGTCGTCTAAATCGTGGCTGTTTTAATATATCCCTGGCCAATTCGTTGGGATGCGCTTCTAGTTTTGAATAATATTTAGAACTGAATTCTTTAATTGTTTCTTTAATGGTTTTAATCCCAAGGTCATCATGTATATTACTATTTCGAATGTACCACGGAGCATTAGTAATACTTCGAAGTATTTTCGCTTGAGTTCGTTGCAGTAGCTCTCTGTTTGAAGCGCTGGTGGATCCCCATAACTGAATACCATATGTCATACCATACCATAAAACTTTATTGGCCAATGACAACTGAGATTTCCTTCCCATCAGCCAATACATTTTGGAAAATGTCATTTTTATTTGGTTGCGCTTAGTTTCAATATGGTTTTTCCACGTTAACCTTCTATCCAGGTGCAAACCTAAGTATTTGACTTTCGTTTGTTGAGGAATATTTTTATTGTTTAATTTCACTGGTGGGCAGGTGCGTTTGTTCAGCGTGAATGTGATGTGAGTTGATTGGTTTTCGTTCACTTTTATTCGCCATGTCTTTAGCCAGTCCACGATTTTGTTTAAATGATTCTGTAACTTCTTTGAGGCAATTTCGGGATTATGGTGTGATACCAGGATGGCCGTATCATCGGCAAATGTTGATATTGTTACTTTGCTGGTTACAGGTAAATCGGCTGTGTACAACAAGTATAATATTGGGCCTAGAACGCTGCCTTGCGGGACACCTGCATTAATATCATTTAAGCAAGTAGTTGCGCCATTTTGTTTGACCATGTATTGCCTTTGAATAAGGTAGTTTCCCAAAATTGATTGAAATTTCTTTGGTAGAAGCTCTTTAATTTTGTATATTAGCCCATCGTGCCAAACTTTATCAAATGCTTGTGCTATATCCAGAAAGTAGCAGAACAATATTTCTTTTCCTCGAAGGTGATTTTGATTGCGTTTACAATTCTGTGAATTTGCTCTGTTAGTTTCGGAACCCAAATTGATGGTCTGGTATAATGCGCCGTTCTTCTAATATTGGTTTCAATTTTGTTAGTAACATTTTTTCAAATAGCTTTGATATTGTGGGCAGCATGCTTATTGGACGATATGATGAGATCTGCGTTTCATTTTTTCCAGGCTTATGTATCATTGTGATCAAAGATATTTGATATTTTAATATAACTGGTTCGCATGATCGCGTTGAATATGAATGTTATTATCATAGTTTTATGCATTTGTCTGGCAATTCTCTTATCATTTTTCCAGTAATGAGATCATAACCTGGTGCCTTTTTCGGGCTTATGCAATTTTTAATTGTATTCTTAACTTTCTTCCAATTATACTTTATAGGTTTGTAGGATAAACCATCATCCATTTGCTGGGGTAGCACGAAATTATTATCTTCTTCGTGTGGTGCGAATACTGTTGTTAGATGATCAACAAAAGCATTGGCTTTTTCTTCATCGCTTCTCGCCCAATTTCCAGTTGGTAGTCTAATCGGTGGATTCGAATTTGTTGGCCTTTTTAAATTTTTGGTTGCCTTCCATAAAGAGTAATCTGTCCTCTCGGTTGCCGAGAGATCACTTAAATAATACTGGACGCTTTGGTTTTCTTCTTCCCGCAAAGCAAATCTTAAGGCCTTGATACCTCAATTTAATTTCCATTTCAATAACGGTGATTTTGTTTGCTGCCATAGCCGGCGAATTTTCCGTTTTTCCTGGATTAGTTCCTGTATATTATGTGAAAGTTTATTAACTTTTTCAGAACTACTTATGACAGGTGTAGCCTTTTCAGCTAATAATGCCATGACGTCTTTTAAATTTTCGGCCGCCGCATCAATATCAGCTGGTGTGGGCAGAGGAATATTAAGTAGGCAATTTTGTTCGACTAGCCTCCTATATTGATCCCAATTAGTTTGCTTGTTTGTGAGGCGGTTGGGTATTTCGTTCCTTAAGACATCGGTACTCACCGTTACTATTACCGGTGAGTGATCAGAAGACAGATCATAACAATCGGTGGCCTTAGCATATGTACGTGGAATGCCCTTAGTTACACAAAAGTCGATTAAATCAGGAATTTTCTTTTTATCCGTCGGCCAGTAAGTTGGATTACCGGCAGATAAATAATCCAGGGACTGTTCCTCTATAGCTTGATAAAGTTGTTTGCCTTTCGGCGATGTTAATCTGGAACCCCAATGAGTATGTTTGGCGTTGTAATCACCTCCCGCAAGAAATTTATTACCCAGCTGGCTGAAATAATCCAAGAACTGGAGTTTTTTTATAGCATGTTTTGGAGGACAGTACACTGCCGATATGACACAGTTTCCAGACCACTCCTGAAGACAGATGCTCGTTGATTATATATGTTCTTTCTCATATTTTGTAAGTTCATAGTGCTTTAATCTTCTTTTAATCAATACAGCTGTGCCTCCATGTGCTTTCCCATCTGGGTGCTTGGTGTCATAAATAGAGTACCCATTAATTTTGAAATAGCTATTTTTGATGAAGCGTGTTTCGGATATTAACATTATGTCAATATTGTGCTCAGTGAGGAATGCTTGAACCTCCGCTTTATGTTGTGCTAGGCCGTTTGCATTCCATATAGCTATTTTGATGATGGTCATTTTGACTTTTTACGACTATCTGCATCAGCGTGTTCATATTCTGCATCATTAGATCCATGGTTCTCTCCATCATCGCCATGAGACTTTGCATCATATTAGTCAATTTGTTTAAAGCTTTTGAGATGTTTCCCTCTTCACTTGCTTGCACTTTAGGAGCCGTACCTTTAAGAACACTTGCGTATGAAACCCCTTGGTGCGCACTACCGTTGACAGTTGCATACTGATTTCCATTTTGAGCATTTGGGTTTACAATTTCTGGGCGTGCTTGTTTTTTAGCTGAAGAATGGAGATTAAGCATTCGTTGTTTAGCTTGCTGCTTTGGATTGATTCTTCTTTTCAATTCAATATAAATTGGGCACCCTCTATAATTAGCTGTGTGATTTCCATTGCAGTTGCTGCATTTTCTCACTGATGCTTCCGTTTTGGCTTTATTGCAAACCTTTGCGTTATGGAGTTCACCACATATAACACAAATATCGGTCAAAGTGCAATATGCTCTAGTGTATCCATATTGTTGGCACTTAACACACTGTACCGGCCCATTTCTTTTCCTGGGTTCTTCGATGGTAACCCTTCTGCACGGAAAAAAATAAATTGGTCCTCAGCTAAGAAAACGGACTTTTAATTCAAGAAAATGTACTTTTTCTTGATTTAAAAGCTAATTTTCTTATTTCTTTCGAGTTTTTCTTCATGTAAGAATTGTGTTTCTTGAAATGAAGAAAAACTCGAAAGAAATAAGAAAATTAGCTTTTAAATCAAGAAAAAGTACATTTTCTTGAATTAAAAATCCGTTTTCTTAGCTGAAGACCAGTTTATTTTTTTCCGTGTGTGCAGTAGATATTTTAGGTCATATATTGCATGTTTGCCTTTGACCTTTTAATTATCTGGTTCTAATTCCAGGCGGAACAATGGCTGCGGCGCCTTCTCCCGATTAATAATATTGGTAATAGATTTACATTGGAAACCTTTCTCAGCGAGAGCAGCTTGAATTTCGTTTGCATCTACGTAGCTCTCTATTCCTTTCAATACTACAACTAATCCTTTTTGGCTCTTTAGTACGTGTAGTAATGTTTACCAACTTGATCAAAATGCTTGATTAACGCTCTGTAAGCATCAATATTGAGCGGTTGAGTTTTTGTTTCTTTTATATCTCCTCTTTTGATAACTGAAATATAAAATGCACCTTCCGTAATAAACTCGATCGTTTTTGCAAGTTCTCTATTTGATTCTTCCCTCAAATAGATTGGTGGCGGCTTCTCAATTTTTGGAGTTTTTTCGGGCGGCGGATCTTCAACAACCAAGCAAGAATACCTATTGCCATGTGTTAATTCAACGGAAGCTAACTTAGTGAATTTATTCGCGGTTGCACTCGCCGCTGATCTAGTGCTTCTTCTTCGCTTTGATCGGACAGTAATATACCGGTCAATTCCCGTTTGCACTAAACACTGACCTACATCACTGTTCATTTTTTTTTCATTTGTTGTCAATGCACTTCCATTGATTATAATATCGTCAATATTTGTCGACAATGCACTTTTATTTTCTTTATGGTTCAACACACCAAAGTTATTTAAATTAATTTCTAGTTCATTTTGATTTAAATTGCCTGCTAAAGCAATTTTTAAGCATTTAAAATTTGTTGTCGCTTTGGACTATGCTGCACATTTCCACTTTTATTAATAATTGAGGTCGTGACGTTCGGTGACAAATCGCTTGCGGACATCGCTGTCTGCTGATTTAGCCCAGCCTTTTTTACTTGAGGCGGAGATTTGAACATCACGATTTCACTTACTTTTCACATCACAAAATTTAAAAAAAAAAAAATTTAAAACTGCTGATTCAACTTTTCACACAAGTAATAAGTAAATTATTTTAAATGTTTACTCGGTGGTAGTAAAATTGCAACATTTTAACTGAAGAACTAAATATTTAACTGCCCAATTTTGTCTGGCTAAATATTTAACTGAAACCTAAAAATTTCTATGTAGAAAAAAATTATAATCAATGTGCGTTGAATTTGTATTAGAATTAGAATTAGTGTTGTAGGGCCATGTGGGCGTTTATAGCCACCTCGCACTGCGACCTAAAAGATCTTTTGTGCTCCAAGCCCGGCTTAATTATCCTTCCAGTCAATATTCAGGCTCTTAATGAACCTGATAATACTGCCGGCCGGTAGATGATTCATACTATCTGGGCTCATTGCACTCCCTCCTAGATGTTTACTGTTGGAAGTACTTCTATACGCGATACATATTATCTGGGCTCATTGCTCTCACTTCCTCCTTTGCCTACCGTTTTAATTTTACTAAAAACATGAGTTTCAAATTTAAAGAAAATCAATTCAAATTATTATCAAGTTACCCTAGTTATTTTTTTTTTGATTTTACTGTTGCGAGGTGCTGGGAATAGAAATTCGCCTGTAGGTCACCCAGCTTTACTACAGGAAGGCTAAATTGTCATAAAATTGTTGTTGAAAACGATGCAACACAAATATCCCCACTCCAACATGGTTTATAGGCAATGAGGCAAAGAGTTTATTATGTATTCCAGGTCCTTTAATTTCGTGCATCATTAAGAATACGTATCAAACGTATAGGTAATGCTTTTCTCGCGAATGCCAACAGCTATCTTCTTATTCATCCATTAGGGTCCACTTCTCACACCTATATAAGCATTACTACACCCGAATTGCGGTTCGACGACAAATGATAATGAAAAATTACTTTATTTTTTATTTCGAGTAGCCGATTGCTTTATTATTTAGAACTAGATAGTTGAAACGCGCTTAAGGCGCCCGATGAATTTAAGCTATGTCAGACCCACCTTTCAGCACTATAGGCTGGCATGAAGCAATGCAATATGCAGGTGGTTTATAAAAAAAACGGGTCTATAGCCGTACGTCTTCGATTTGGCTACTATTGCGTAAAGTAGGACGGTAAAAGGTAACTGCAAAAGAGTTGGGAGTGCCTTGAGCCCCAGAAAAGATTGCCTAGAATAAAAAAATTATTTAGTATGCTTCTCAGCATCCAACCCGAAGCATTTTCTATTCGAAGTTTGTTGTAAACAGGTCAAACCTATATATCACTTAGGCTACTCAGATATAAAATTTGAGCATATAATTTGGAAATATAATAAAAGCGTTCCGAAATCAATCAGGGGATCAGTCAGTGATGAGCGTAAATACATATTAGTATAGGCGAAGTAAAAAATCGATTCATTTGTCATAGAGAAGAAATTCAGATGCTGGATCGGGAACTCATAACTCCTGAGGTATCTGAACTCATCACTCCGCAATATTATAGTTATCACTACTAAACTCCATTGTGCCGTCTAAAAATAATAATAAATAGGTAGTTTTTTATATTAGATTTTATTATTAGATTTTCACGAAAAGCAACAAAATATATTTCAGACGTTTGTACTTTAAAACACAATTATTTTGTTTAATTCCCAAAATCCATTATTAGTTTTTGGAATAATCTCCATGGTGACGAATTACACACAGCTCGTGTTTCTGGACAATAATATTGTCGTAAGCATTTGGCTAAAACTCGATCACATTCACATAATCGTGATGCGCATGAACCTGGTCCACCCCATTCACCATGATCAGTTGCTGGAAAGAATGTTTGGATTCGAGCGAATGTTTTTGATTTAAATTATTATTTGAGTTTATTTACCGCAGAGTGGTCGACCTTTGTAACATTTCCATAAATATGGCACAAAATATTCCAAAAACATGGGGCACGATGATACTGAATAGCAATAGTCGTGCATTGCACAACATCTATCAATTCCATCTAGTGCTCTTCCAGAACCGAGAAATCCACAATAACAACCATATCCTTTAAAAATCAATGGATCACAACCGGTTCCACATTTAATCATTGAGTACAAGTCAACTACACCACGTTTTCGTCTATCTTCACGATGAGGCATGGAAATTGGGTTTGCTGATGCGTTTGAATTATTACTAGAAGTACACAAATATCCAATGCGATTAATATTAATTTATTAATAAATTATTCATTTTAAATTTTTGAAATCTTCTTAGTAATACATATACATACTAGTTTGATTAATGTGACATAAACTAACAGTTATTAAATAATTATATAAGAAAAGTCACCATATTATTAATTCAAAGGAGTAAGACTTAAGGCCATACATCCAACTTACTTAAATTTCCATTTTGTTGAATGCCCAAATGGATTATTCGATCGGGCAATAAACACATATTCATCAAGATGTTGATCTCGACTTCTTGTAATTGGAAATTTTGGTACTCCAACTGATCCTTTATGACTCGTTATTTTATATTTTTGCTTGAATTCCTTACGCTCCTCAATCAAAATTTTACTCAACAGTTCGGAAATGTTTTGCCGATTTACCTCATTGTGTGTATCTTGAAAAGTAGAATTTTGCTTCAGGTGAGATATTTTGGGAATTTCGATGTCCCGATAAAAATCGTTTTTAGTTATGGTAGATTCTATAAAGGACAAATCACCTTTTGAGTGTCGAAATTGATGTATTCGGTGTTTATTAATTTTAGTGGTTTTGGTCGAGTTTTGAAAATTAATCTGGGGCGCATAATTTTCTGGTTTTCCAATATGAATATTCGTGATAACCGTCTCGGTACGGGGTGGCCTAACAAAAAAAAACGTATTTTGTTATTTATAATCATTCTTTTGATTGCTTTAGGGGCAGATACTCGATTGTCTAGCAAGCAAGCAATTTTCATAGGAAAAACAAAATGTTTGCGAACCAGTTTTTATAGTTAGTAGTCTTTATTGTTCTAATTTTATTTGCGGACTCGAAAAATTGTTAGTAATTGGACTATGTTGTTTTACAAAAACAAACAGAAAGTAGAAAAAGTTGAATTCAAAATTAAAATTTGCTTGGTAAAATTGACCGAGTACTTACGAATTACGATTTGCTAGATTATCCCTTATTTGCCCCCTTAATGTGCTTTACCTCTCTACTCCGTATTCATGGGTTTTGGGTTCGCGTATTCCACCACTCCATCCTTGAAGGCCTAACTTATCCCAATCATCGTTGTACTCTAAATTATCATTTTCATCATTACCAAAGTTGTTTGATGTGTACTTCGCTCCATAAAACTCTTTTGGAGGTTTAACAATGGCTTTATAGGTCCTCGATCGAGACTTATAGTTATCTTTGGATCGAACACTTTTCAACCTTACTGCAATTGGTTTTAATTCAATATTGTTTTGTGAGACAGGATTTTTCGTAAAACTTTCGGGATGATCATTAATGTCGTTCATAATTTGGATGAAATTTCGTTCCGTTCGAATATTTTGTAAAGTAATTGAATCATAGACGTCGTCATTCGTTCGATTTTCGAATACAACATAACCAAATTGATTTTGAGCTAATTGTTCTAGAGTATTTTGTTTGAATAATTTTGATCCCATTCCCAAAATTTTGTACGTGCTGGGAATATTGAATGTTTTATTCTCGAACTTATTTGCTGCTGGTATTTTTGGAAAATACATTTCTTTAAAATCACTTCGATGAAATATCAACGAGCGATTATTTTTATCCGGAAACAAAAATATGTACATTGGATTTGGCTTCTCGACACGAAATGAATTTGCTATGAATTCATCTATTTTTTGATTTTCCGTTGTAATATTCAAAATTTTTTTGATAAATGATTTCATCAAGTTGACATTGAATGAGGTGTGATGTTCATTGAAGGATTCTTGTTGATCTTTATTGAAATAATTGATATAAATAGAAGATTTATTATTTTAAATATAATTACAAATATAATTTTTAAATTTATAAATTCAATAGCTACGCAATTAACTTAAGTAACAGCAATCACAATCTTGTATTACGTATACAAAACCCAAAGATTTTCCTGTTATTATGAATTTCTATTAATTTCTAATTAATTTCGTAGAAATTGCGGATATATCTACATACATACATAGCTAAATCTTTTACATCATTCTATTTTTGATTTATCTATAAATATTTGATCCCAATTGCCTCTTACCTGAGTTTAGTTTACCCACTTTTATTAATAATAAAATCACAAAAACACTTAAAATCATTCTATAAAAGTAAAAGTTCCTAATTATAATCAATTTAAAGCTCACTGAACATTAACATTTTAGTTTAAAATTGTAAAGTTAACTTGAAACTAGTTTGATATACATGTAAATTTGAAAAATATTCTTTTCGTCTGTTTTGAGTAAAATTTCTTTATTAACTGAACATATAGTAAACATAATTACATATACATTTTAAATTTTGCTGCGGAAAGCGATTTAACGTGATCGCGAGTATTCGGAAATAAAGAAAATATACCTACTTCCGTTATTATTGTTAATTTGTATATTCGTTTCTTGATTTCTTTTTCAATTTGTTTCTCATAATTGTTAGGTAACAAAACGACCAAGTTACACTGTGGTAATCTTGTACTATGACATAATTTTACCAGTTAATTAGTCTTAACAGTAAAATGAAACATGTAATAGCAGGCAACGTAAAAATCGGAGAATGTATAACTTGAGATATGATATTATTCAAAATTCAAACTAAGAGATCTTTTATAAATCAGAGAATGTTTTTAAAATTATTACTCGATATTGATAGAAATTTGCATACTTTTCCCATTTAAATAGATTTCATCATTTTCTAAAATGGTGTGTAGTAAATATTGACTAGACTGGCTTCAAAGTCACTTACCTAAATTATTTATGAGTAATACAAAAATTTGACAATTTTTTATTTTAAATTAAGTAGGTAACTAAATTTAATTTGAACTATTATTGTTTCTTTCGTATCCTCACCTCGTGAAACAGGACACATAACTACCAATACATATTTTTTTTACACACAAAGAGTATGTATATTTTCTTTCATTTTTTTTTTCCGATAAATAAGAAATGATTAATTTAAAATAAAACTCAATTATATATGTATATATTAATCTGTAAAGTGAGAGTGAAGACTATTCTTTTTTGTACTCGTATGTAATAAATAGTAATAATAGTTTTCTTTATTAAGATTATTCAACTATTCGAAGTGTTTATGTAATGCTATCTTACAGCACCATTTTGTAAAGAGTAATTTAAAATAGAAAACCCTCGTTTTAATCGACAACGCTTAATGACCTAGGAATATAATCAAAGCAACTATTTTCTGTTTCGTCGATCATATGTGACTACGATTCTCAAATTTTCACCGTTTATACAAATTTTAAATATGCATATTTGATAATTAATAATAATAAACACTTTTTACAGGCTTGCTGGCGCGTACCGTGTTATTAATCAGGTTCCATCGGTTTCCTTTCCGAGCCGCAGCTTTCATATTGTAATAAATATCGTCGTTGATAACGACATTTGCGCCTACCAAAGGATGGCTCACCTCTCAGAGATCGCTGCACTATTCGTTCCGGTTAGCACGCAGATTGAGCCATCGTATATGCTGTCCTATAATTTCATACACAAATGTGAATGACAATGGGCTTCACCAATACCCTGTACAACTTCAAATTTGTGCGGTTACCACTCCTAAATTGAAATGTGTCATTGCATTTAAAACTGCAGATCAGATATTTTGATTTGGACTCATTGATTTTAGGACCAACGGAAGATGAAATTGTACTAGCGGTACAAGTAACTCTTTCACTCCGTTGTCATGCAGTTCAATCACGCTGATATTTCCACGACACTCCATCTCAAACCAATTATTTTTGGGTTTGTTTTTCACGGCGCCTAGTATGCTGGACAGCACTGATAACCGAATAATATTCGCTAAACTCCAGCTTTTCCCCATCAATTGTCAGTAAATAGGTACATACCAGAATAAAGAATGTTTGAGTAAGTATGGACTATCCATAAAGCAACTATAAAGCAGACGTGGCAGGATCCACCGCAGCGTCATTTGTGAGCACCATATTTTAACAGTAATATTTTTTTGACCTACGGGCAGTACATGAACTTCGCAATTCTTGCGGTGAATTACTAATGTTGTTGAATCGCTTCATCGACGAATGAGTATAGATAAATGTTCGACAAACAGCTAGTGGTTCGGTTAATAGGTCGGAAAATCATTACATGGTATACGATGCCGGCTTTAGACTCGATATTCATTATCATCAAAATGTTTTTACTTCTAAACTTTTTAGCTACTTTATATAAAATTTTTTCAATTACAAAAAATCAATAGGCGCAAAATATCTACGTAAACGTATAAACAAATATTTTTAGTCTCACTAAAACACATAGAACAGACTATACATTTCCTTATTGAAGTTATTTTGCTTTCAGCACTTTTATAAATGTAGAGTCTACGTATTTTGAAATTCTCTACGTGAGCGGGATGCGCGCAATATCTGCTGAATTTCGTTTCAACCATCTAATCCAAAATAACTATGTACATACATACATTCATACATGATTTAGGTAATGCATGCTTATATAATTGGCTATATTTGTATTAATTTTACAAATCCAAATAGAAAGCGGGAAAATAAAATAACAACATGGATTTTATCGTTCCGAAAAGCAGAGGTGAGTTTTGAAGGCCGTTGTTAGTCCACAGACCACAGCCCATCATAGTGTCTCAGACAAACAGAAGAAGCCAAGTCATTCTCTACGGCCAGGAGCTATCATGGAAAGGATGGCTTACTTATCAGAGATCCGATTCTATGATTTAAAATTTTAAGTCAAGTTATTTTTGTTTTTCAATACACACGTTGCCCAGTTTAACAAAAAAAAAAACAAATCTTCAGTTAGGTAAATAATATTGCCACAATTTCTTCTCTTTATTAAATTGCGTTTGTTTCATAAAGGTTTCATAATACCAATTCAATGCAAGCTGTCCATATTGTTTTTGACGTAGAACTACTACGTCTGAAGCTTCAATATTTCACCCTTTTGATGTAACGAAATTTAGTATGCTACTCCGCTTTGCTATTGTTCGGAAATGGGAAGAGCTAGAAAGATGATGCTTATACCGTTAGATAGAGGAAAGAATATAGAATCAGATAGTGTAATTTTTTATTACAAATTTCAAAAGTAATATCGGACGACTTTTTCGCCGTACTTTGTACATCTCAACAATGGCGAGACGGATTTTAGGTAATTCGAATAAAATTGATATAACAAATCGAAAATTCAAAAATAATTTGTTTCCTATACATTTCGTAAACACATTTGTTGATATATAAAAGAAGCCAAAGAAAATTGTTTGAGGATTGAGAGTAAGAATAGGTACAAAGATTTTTATGACTTTGTATTTGAAAATGTTATAAACTAACCGGTTATAACTTTTAATCAAATAAAAGTAAAAAAAACGCAAATATACCAACTTGCAGACAAAGAAGCCCAATTAGCGCAAATATAAGGGTATGAAGCCGGTGGAACTGTCAAAACCGGACAGATGTGAATTGTGACTTAATGAATAAAGGTAAATATAAATGACTCAGGGTTAATTGGACGATTAAATCTCAAAAATTTGACGATTTTTTGTCTATTTCTAATTTTCTTCGAAAATCAAACATTTGGAGAACTGAAAAATGGAGAAAAGCAAAACCAACAAAAGCGCACTCCAAGAAAAAACAATTAATCCCGAGACCACTGCTACGGAATGCAAAAAACATGAAAGGGAGAACTGAAAAAATTAAAAAAGTGGTCCTCTTATACCTTTTGCTATAGTTACCGCAGCGAAACGTGACGTGACGAACAAACTTTTCCTGTATTAACACTTAAATGGCGCTGTAATGAAATATGTATCATTATTTAAATTTCGAAAATAGAACCTTTAAACAATTTATTACATAGTCGCCATTTCCATTTTGAAGTCGATCTGTCGTTTACATTTTACAAACAACTAAATTGATGTAGGTAGGTATTCTGCTTTTAGTGAAGAATGGATAAATTTCAAATTCGTGGTGCAATTCATTATCTTTATTTGAAAGGGGCCAGTAACCAATATTAAAAAGGATATGGATCTTAAAGAGCATTTACAATGAAAAACTTATTACTTTTGACTTACAGGTTTGTATGAATTTCCAACATAACGATCACAACTTTTTGTTCGTTATGTTGAAAATTCATCAAAAGTAAAAAGTTTTTTCAATGTGAATGCTTTGTAACTTTGGGCGAGTCTTACACCGTCCTAAGAAATTATCCGTTTTTGGGTTGGTGTGTTTAGCCGTGGTCACACAAGTGTTTTTGATGATGAACCCAAAAGAGGTGACAACACCAGAATTGATTGAAAAAATCCATGATATTGATTTAAGTGGTCGTAAAGTGAAGTTGAGTGAGGTTGTTGGTATCGTAAACATTTCAAAAAATGCGTAGAAAACACCTTGCATGAACATTTGTATATGAAAAAAGCTTAACGCAAGATGCGGCGTCGCGTACTATCAATCCAAAACGCGAACGAGTAACTACTTCCCAGCAATGTTTGGACCTGTTAAAGCATAATATGGATGATTTTTGCGTCGATTAATAACGGTTGAAGAAATACGGACTTATCACTACACACCAGAGTCTGGACAACAGTCTGCACAGTGGATGGAACCTGGTCAAAGCTAACCAAGGCGACCATAAAGCAAAAACAGCAATCAGCTGAATGACCATTTTTTTGTGACACACATGGAATATTGCTTAACGACTATCTAGAAAAAGAGTAAACAATCATTGGCGATTATAGTGCGTTACTGGACAAATCCAAGGAAAACAAGTTCCTTTTTTTCAAGGCAATGCACACGCTCACAAGTCGAAGTGATGGCACATTTGCATTAATTACACCTCGAATTCGTTCCCATGATGAAGTAATATCCGAAACAAACGCACATTTTGAAGTGTTTGAAAAATTGCTTTACAAGGCAAGTATTGAAATGATGGATGAAGTGTATTGGCTATTGAGTTAAAAGTGATTAGGTATATTGAAGATTCAATAAAACATTGCCAAAAATGTTGCGTTTTATTATCAATACAGGAAACTATCCAGCCCATGTAAATGTAAGTACACCAATACCCCGATTTGCGACGATTCAAGTTGCGACGTTTCGTAAATGCGACGGTACATTTTTACTACCAAATTTCAGTTTGCGTCGCTTAAATTTTTTTTGTGTCGTTACATAAATGTTTTTTTTTTCTGGAAATGCATGAAGGTTATTCAGTTATATTGAACGTTTATCGGGGAATGTCACATTACTACATACATTTGATTATTTGAGTCGTTTATTTTGAAATTGGAATAAGCCACTTTTTCAAAAAATCAAGTTAATGATAACAAGAGATAAATGAGAGTATAATCTTTCTAACGGTAAATAATTTATTGTTAAAATAAAAAAAAAATGAATCCCTAACACTTGTGCAATAAATAGGAAATTACAAAATCCCGTATAATTTTCGATTTATTGTTTTTCTATTCTTTCATTATCTCGTTTTAACAAAATATGGAAACGAACGGCTCATTTCATTGAGTTTTACTGCCCATGCAAGTGAATTGGCTGTGTATTCTAGTTTGTGTAGGAAATTTAAAAGGAATCTAAAAAATTAAATTAAATAAAAGACAATTAAAACATATAATTTATTTTAATAAATAGTAAAATAATCCACAATCAATATAAATATTTTTAATATGAATATGTAGTAATATTCGAATTGCGACGTTTCAGTTTGCGACGTTTCAATTTGCGACGCATTTTTATAGAACGTATTACCGTCGCAAAGTGAGGTATTGGTGTATATCATTAGGTAGACAAAGAAGTCAAATTACTATAAATATATGTACATGAAGCGGATTAACATGCCTCGAATAAAGCGTTTCGGCGACCATCTTTTATTTATTTATTAGCCAACAGTACCATGGTACATTTGGTATTTATAAAAAAGGTAAGGCATTTTATAAGTATTACTGCGAGATCACAACCAATAATACGGGCTTTTAAGGTAATGATCGACAAGATTATTAGTTACCCCTATTATGGTTCTCGTCTCGGCGAGAAATACTATGCAAATGTGACTCAATTTGTATAGAATTTTTCGGCGAGGCGACAACCATAATAGGGCATATAGAAAACTGTGATCTGGCTACAAGTTTGTGGACAGTTATAAACCTCGAAAATCAAAAGAAGAGATAATGGAAAAACCGAGAAAAGCTGAACAGCAAAAATGATCCCAAGAATAATTAAACCCACCGCTACGAAGATCAAGAGCTGGTACAGATAGCTCGTTTGGGAATGTTGTGTGAGTCTGGAGGGCCCAGGGGTTGGCCTCTAGTTAATACGAATTGGGTATAGAGCAATAAAAACAAAAGGTATATATAGATATAATACATAATAATTGTTTATTCTTGTAAACTACATAGGTATTAAAAATCAGTTTTCAAATTATACAACATTCAAGTGGAACTATACTAAAAACACCATTTACATCTTTAGAAATAATTTATTTTCGAAAAGACAGGTCATTAATAAATGATTTTATTAAAAAATATAATATTTTTTTTATAAATTATTTTATTTTCGGTTTATAGTGCTCGTTTCGTTCAATTTTTGGGCTAGAAAATAAAAATACATAGTAGTAGAAATTATATGTTTGACATCCTGGAACTTTTCCGACCACCTCTTCCTTTCCCCGATGTTGTTGAGAACAAAGAAGAACTTGACGATTGGGATTGATTTAAATGGCTGCTCGTAGAGCTGCCACCGGTGCTTCCGCCACTCATCCCGATTTTTTCATCTTTTCTTGTGCCATCCATTGTAATATCGATTGTATTTAGAGCATCTTGTAGAAATTCTTTTACAGTTAAATACATTTTTGAATTTAAATATATCAAATTGTAGCACATAAGCATAATGTCGCGTTGAAATTCTGCTGTAGATCGAATTACTTCGGTTTCAATGTTTTTCTTAATTGCAATTAAGTCGATTGGACGTAAAATTATTTTGTAATTCGAATATTGTTCGGCTAATTTTAGAAATATAGACGAATGTTTATGCATTTGTATTCGGTTAAATGCAATAAGTACAGATTTTTTCCACAATTTGTAATCACGGTCATCATTGGTAGTCGTGGACGAAGCTGGAGAATTAGGAATTGAATCGATGTTTGGAGTGGACGAATATCTTCGACGTGTTCTGGGTATATCATCATTGTCATCGTCTAATACGAACGGACTTTCAGAGCGGTCACGCTCTTTTAGTTTCATTCGCAAATTTAAACTCGCCTTATTTATTTCATCGATATTATTGTCATCATTCTTTTGGTTGTCCAACTTTTTTCGTGAATAGTCGCGTTTTTGCTTTCCACTTTTATCCTCTTTTATTACTTCTATTGGGGAATCATCATCTGTATCGATTAAGGAAATCGATTGTGTGTTATCCTGAATTATTTTACAATCCACAATTATCTGCAAATCTTTGATTTCCTCAAAATTATCATCGTCTGATTTATCAATTGAACTTTGGTTTGATTTAACGGTGATTTCAGTTATGTCTTGTTGGGACTTTTCGATTTTTGTGTCGCACTGATCAGCTTTTGAATCAGATTTAGGAACAACATAGCCTTTATTCTCTTTTTGGTCATTTTCATCAATTACTTCGATTATCATTTTAGTTTCATCATCCACAATTTCAAAATTTACACACTTTTTTTCGTTTTTTATACTAGTTTCAGCCATTGACTCGGCATTTTTTGGATCTACTGTGGATTGTTTTTTGGATTCAACTGTAGCATTTTGTTCGCTTGCCGGAGGCGTATTATCTTCAATTATCATAATGTCATTTTCAGATGATTGAGGAGAGGATGGTTGTGATACATCTCTGTCTTTGCTGTTTTCAAAATTTAATATTTGTGTTTCATCGTTTGAATTTGACTGCTCACTGTTATTGTTTAAATGTTTGGCAAAATCCGTGGTCTCTACTGGTTTCGGAGATACAACATCCTGATTTAAAGAACTAACTGTTGTCTCCTGATTAAAGTTGCTTTCGTTATCCAATTTCACAATATTTAGTTTTTCGGTTTCCCCTTTGTCTTTTATTTGTTTTACTTCGTCAATCCATTCCCTTTTCAGTAAGTTTTCGTTTTTTGTGTTTTCCGTTCGAGCTTTGGAATCCACATTTTCAATTTTGTTTTTTGTCGCAATATTTTCTTTTAAATTCGATTCAGGTTCAACTTCTCCATGCGAATTGATTAATGAATCGGCATTCCCCAAGATTGAACCTTCTTCTAGAAGCTCTGGACTAAGAGAGATGATAGCATTAGTTTGTGTGAGAATATCAGCTAATTCATCAATATTGTCTGGAATTAGACCATTAAACACTTCCATCAACTGTTGATCGTCATCTTTGCTAGAATCATTTCCATTCGACGATGGTGATTCAACAGTAAGATCAGTGAAAAGGTCAACTTCTCTTTTAATTTCTTTTTTGACTAAATTTGTCGATTCCATTTGAACGATTGAATCAGATTCTGTTGGTTCAAGCAATAATGTTGAAGAATTCGATTCGGTTGATGCCGCTGATAGTGAACATTTTACATCGGAACTTTGTGTTGCGGAAATTACGTTTGAAGTCAACAAATTTGTGATAGTTGGAGCTGCATTTCTGGTTGCATTAGAAGGAAAATGTTGCGAAGTTATTGTTTGTACAACATTTATTGGAGTAGCTGTTACTGTGGAAATCGGTTGTTGATTTGGAGACTTTAATAGAGATGTAAGAAGAGGCGATGTTCCTTGTTTGTTCGAAGCAGTAGATGATTGCGATAAAGGTTCATCAATATCTACAGTATCTTCCGTTTTGATTTTTAAGGATAACGGCGTTTTATATGACTGAGGCAGACTTTGTAAGCCTGCTGCAACCAAATTCAAAGTAGATGAACTAATTGCTGGAGCCCCAGGTAGAGAAACACCGCTTAGAGCAAAATTTACATTTCCTGGCCGCCAAGACCTCTCCATCTCAAGCTTTCGTTCTTCCCGTTCTTTTAACCATAGTGAATGTTGAGATCGCTCCTTATCTTTTTGTTTATTTTCAATTTCAATTTGGGCCCACATTTCTCGCAATTTACTGTCATCCGCCGTTTGTACCGTCAAAATATCCTCTTTGAATTTTAAATACAGCTGTTGTTCATCTAATATGACTTTTTTCAATTCAATAATTCTCTCCTGTGTTAGCTTTCGTACTATCAGTTCACTTGGTGTTTCCACTACCGCATTATCTCGTTCGGATAAAGTACGCTTTTTCCTTTTAGGTGTTTCAACGTTTTCTAATAGTTTTCCGTATTGTGCTGCACACGATTTCTGTGAGAACCAATCGCTTGGTCGATTTGAGGAACACAACATTTTCAATGATCGACTTACGGACATCCAATTTTGATCGCCACTGCATGCTACTGCTGAGGCCAAGCATAATTGCTCTTGTACAGACCACTTATCCAATGGAACTCGTTTTAGTTGTAGCCTTTCTTGTACAGACGACATTATACAAATATATTACTTTTTATGTTTGCGTTGAAACTATAAAGATTAAAGATAAGCGGTTAATCTGACAGCCAATGTATTGTCAACAATTGTAGGATCTGATTGCTGTTAAGTTCAAGTGAAGTTGCTTACGATATGTAGGGTTAATACCCAAGCATTTTTATTTTCGATTTTTTCATCAAATTTCGAAGGATAATCTAAGCTTAGTGTCGTTTTTTCCTTCGCTCGAGTTCCAATTTATTAAAAGAATTCGTATGAAACGTGTCGCGAAAACTCGTAACTCAACGAAACTCAATCTAAAAAAATTGTGTGCATGTATTTGTGAATAAAGAATAAAAAAAGGCGGGGCTAATTTTGAGGATGTGTATGTATGTATAAATGTCAAATTAGAAATACGGCTGTAATTTTTTTTTCCATAATGAAACAAGCAGACAAATTCCAATTTGAAATTAGTTTTATTAAAATACAATATTATTTTATGTACAAATACGTATACTATATATTCGTAAATGCATTTAAAAAAAAACTATTTATTTAAAATAAGTCAAAAAACAGTTAAGTTAAAATAAATTGAAGCTGGAATTTTGCGTATATATGTAGATCAAGAAAATGGCGTAGGAGTCCTCCTTTGACGATGCACATATAAAGGAAAGTTCCATGTAAATTGAATCAACATAATTTTATTGATTTTTATGTTTTAATTGAAAATCAAACACAATCCCAATTTATTAGTATCAACATCAAGTGTCCAAATATTTTTTAAACATAAAAAACTAAATTTATAAAAAAAATAAATTACAAACATAAATCTTTTATCCACATTACAACGCAGCTGTAAACACTTTACTAAAATATTTTACGTCAAACAAAATTCACGTTAGTATATTATACACACCAATACTAATCACAAGTACAATGAAGTTATCTTACGAATATTTTCTCAAAAATCGAAGGAAAATACGGTAGCTCAATTTTTAGTTTCGTCTTGTTATACTTGGGTAAAGAGAACGTAAACACACACACACATTACGCAATCCCAAGTTAAATTTACATACAATATCATACATGGTCTTATTCGTGGGTCTAAAAATTATTTTTGTTATTAAATATGTCACAATTTACATATTATTATAAAATAAAATATTGCTTTTTTGTAAATGTTAGAAAAATAAAATCTTGATAAAATATTTTTGAAATTTGAGCAAAATACAACCCACTAAATTGAGCCAATTCTTTTGTTTGCGTTCAGATTCCAATAATGGTAAATTCACAATCACAATTTAAATGTCAAAATAAAAGGAAAAATTTATTTTAATTTTCCAGATTTGTCTGTTTGTTGCCTCTTTAATGAAATTAATAAAGAAAATATAATTGTTTAAAAACAAACATCTACGAATAAATTAAAATGCTTGTTTCTGATAAAATATAAAACCTAGTTGTATTACTAATAGGTTAAAAGGATTTCTCTGGCAATATAATTTGGTGTTTGTTGTGAAATTACTTATCAAAATGCTTCCTTCGACAGGACAATTTAAATCGATTAACTGTCCTTTTTATGATACTGGATCTTGTAATCGTCCCTATTGCCATTTTAGGCATCAGAAAAAAGGTAAGTTATATTAATCTCGGGCGGCTTAATTGACTTAACCTCAAAATATTTTTCTGTTATTTCAGAGGAAAAGTCGTCTCCTTTACTCGCAACATACAATCCAACACCAAAGTCTGTATTAGAGAAACAGAAGCAATTTATAAATAAGGAAACCGATTCGGTCTTAGAATACACATCAAGCTGTAAAAAACCTAAACTAGAGTATATTCCACTGCCAACGAAATTATTGAAACCAAATAAGTGTTCAGCAGATAGAATAACAAGTGAAGCAACTTATGTGCCCAGCGCTATAACATCAGACAACACAGAAGTTATAAATTTATCAAATGAAGCAGTAACCAAAAGCAATAATGATAGTACATCAAATATAACTAAACTTCAATATGAAAGTACCATTGAAGTTACATCTCAGGATGGATTACACGAACATAATAAATTTTCGAATTTAATAAATTTGAAAGAAGATGATCTGAATAAGGAGTCAGAGCAAAAGGTCGGCTACAAAGGCAGCTCATCAAGTAAACATTCTAATCATAATAGGTCGAGTAGTCATAGGCGGTCTTCATCTTCCAAAGATAAAGATCGGGATAAAGAGAAATCAAGCTCTAGAAGTAAAAGCAAAGCTTCGTCAACTTCATCTCATCGACATTCAATTGAAAGTAGTAATCATAAAAGCAGCAAAAGTAAACATTCAAAATCAATATCAAGGCGTAGTAGTAGTAACAGAAAACACCGCCACTCTTCAAAAGATGATAAATCAAAAGTTAAAACATGTTCATCCTCATCATTAACTTATCGTAACTTAGAAAATAATAAAAGCGAATCTCAATCAGATAAGCCTACGAGAATCATTACAAAAGTAAAGAAGAGTGAGACCGGTTTAATTAACACCAAAGATGTAGGCGTTGCCTTTGATACATACAACGGATTAATTTCGCCAAGTTCTATATTTGATACAGATGAGAGTGATGAAGACGAAATAATGAAACAATGCAAATTAATATTCGAGGAATTTACACCTGATGCCTCAACCCAAATGACACCTCAAGTATCCTTGAAAATACCCGAAATTAATATGTTAGATGAAAATAATATAAAAAAAAAACGGGTTGCTCACGAAAACAATACTTTACCAAGTAGAATTTTACCTAAACCAAAATCCAAACCGAATCATGCCGAAAATGCCATGCATTCTATATATTTGCGGCAAGAGGAAGCCCGAAGACAAGCTGAAGAGAAATCTAAGAAAGAAGCTGAGGAAAGGCATAAATTAGACGCAGAATTAACAGCCCGTGAAGAGGAATTAAAAGCAAAAGAAGCAAAACTCGATGCTGAATTGAAAATGCGGAATGCAAATATACGGTTAGGAAATTCCCGAATTGGTCCGGTAAATAATGTAACAGCTTTACAAGTAGCGAAGCAACGAATTGAGTTGTTAAAAAAGAAAAATGAAGAGAACCGTCTTATCAATCAATCAGTGATACATGGTTGTAAGACAATCGCGCAAACTTCAAAAAATGTGGGCAGAATCGCACACATTTCTAAGGTTGCTCCGGCAGAAGTAAGTATTAAAGGGCAATTAAATAATTTTTTTAATTATTAAAGTGTACATTTTTAAGGAAACGAGAGATCAAATAACTCCACCCGTATTGGAAGCAAGCTCCACAAAAATTTCGTATAACATACGTATGCAGTACTACAATTTAATGATAAAACATTGCCTCAATATTTATTCAATTTGTGATGATGCCTGGACTCGTGCTCAGACTGAGGAATTAGCCGTGATGAAAAAGTGTAGGACTCCTGTGATTTATAAAAACAGCGCTTTGATGGTAGTGAATAAACTACGAAAAGAATCTATCGATGCTGGTAATGTAAGCACCGAAAAAAGTAAGACAATATCGCATGATGTTATATTGGCTGGAAAACAAGGCCAGCACGTTTCATGGCAAGTAAAAAAAAAAACGTAAGTAATAAACACATTTTAATGATGGTTTTGCATAATATAATTATATAATTGGTTAATATATTTAATCTGTAGATCATCTGAAACAACTGGTTCAATATTAGACAATGTTTCACCTCATAAAGCGTATGACATCGTGTTGGAATGTACATTGTCTGAAGAGCAACTAACTGCAAACGGTTATCCTCGGCCAGGCTCTCGTCCTGGAAATGCCATTATGAAAACAGTGTACAGCACACCAAAGGTCCAAAACCAAACTGAACGACATTGTCGAAGATGTTCAAAACTATACAGATTGGACGAATATGATGAAGAATGTGTAGATAAATGTAATTACCATCCAAAAGGTACTGGATTTCGCCGTGGATTTTCCGACAATTTACACCATTGCTGCCAACAACCAGCTGGTACACCCGGGTGCATGTATGGGAATTATCATGTAACGGATTATATTGATTATGACAATCTTAACGGCTTTGTGACCACAATAGAGAAAGATGAGGATTTTTTACCTTCAAAAAATGATATTTTTGCACTGGACTGTGAAATGTGTTACACAACAAATGGATTAGAATTAACGAGGATCACCGTAGTTGATATAAATGAAACGATTGTGTATGATGCGCTTGTAAAACCTGATGCTAAGATCATAGACTATAACACGGTGTATGTAAAAGTAACATTTTTAGTTGTTTTCCGCAATTAATATTTTGTTTTTTGCTTAGGTTTTCGGGCATAACAGAAACCATGTTGGAAAACGTGACGACGAGTTTACGAGATGTACAAGCCATTCTTTTATCAAAGTTTCATTCGCAAACAATTCTAATTGGACATAGTTTGGATAGTGATTTCAAAGCATTGAAATTAATTCATAGTGTAATTGTGGATACGTCCGTTTTGTTTCCACATAAAATGGGACCTCCGAAAAAGAGATCCCTTAAAAATTTGGCAATAGAATATTTGAGGATCATTATACAGGAAAATGGTAAATAAATTTAAAGTTTATATAAATGGATTTACTTTGGGAAAACTTAAATAATTTGTTCGAATAATTTTTAATGAATTTCATTTATACGTCTACTGTGAAATTCATTTTCATATTTATTATTATTATAATTATTTATGAGTAGCAAACACACCAATTTCTCCAAAAACATTTTTTATTAACCGACAAATACTGAACCGACGAATAGTATTATCAGTTGCAACCTTTAATTTGTAGTTTGGTGCCAAAACCGACAAAAATGTACATCCATACAAGTCGTAAAAATGCAATACCAAGCAAATTATTTGGGTACACTATTGCAATTGTTTTCAGTTTAACATCGTACAAACATATAAGAGCAAAATCAACAAAAATGTATAAATCTGTGCTTTACCCAAATGCGATGTATGTCGATCAGTAATCCAAACCGTTAAATCCAATTTTTGACCCAATTGTTTCACCTTTGGTTATTAAATAATAATGCAATTATTAAAAAATAGTTCGACACTATTGACGAATGCAAAATTTTAAAAAGCGCCTTAAGCGTACAAAAGTAAAATATGTATGCGATAGGCTGTACCAAAAATTTGCTATATGAAGTTATATTGAAATATTGTCTATTTAAATTACATTTTTATTTATAAAAATTGTAATGATTGGAAAATTGAATTAATCCCATATGTAGTTTAAAGTGTGATTTTTGTATATCTGATTTATTTGTGACATTCTTATCATTCTAAATATGAGAAACTTGTACTTAAAAATTGCAGAAATTTCAAAATAAACTAGTGTTACCAAAAACATAAATATTTTAAAAATATTAAATTTTATATTGTATTAACAAGTCAAAGTCCTCCCGGGGCGCAGTGGTTAAGTTACTGCGTTTGGATCGGGAGGCACCGGGTTCGAATCCCAATCGGGGAGGGGGATGCAAAAGGGATTTTTCATCATCTGATTACGATCGGTGATGACGATGAACACATCTATGCCCCCCTATTGAAACACATACGTGGTCAGAAGCCAATGCGGTTAAGTCCAGAAATCAAAAATTGAGAATAATTATGTTTTGAAACTATAATAATTTGAAATTATTATACCACATATTCAGAAGCTATAAAAAAAAGGGCTGTCTGACCTAGAAAACACGATCAACCAGTAAATTCTTTAATAACTAAGAAGAATATTATTTATTCAATTAAAATTTACAAAAATCAGAAAATTTCAAAAAATGGACTTAACCGCATTGGCTTCTGAGCGACTGATATGTTGATATCGTTGCGACTACGTTGGCCAAAAGCCTTATAGCCTGCGTTCAGCAAAGCTATACCGCGGTAGTGGTTTCAATTTAGTCGATCTCCCTTTTTATCAAGTGGATAAATAGCAGCCATCTTTCACCTTTCAAGGATTTCTCCTGTAGGCAAAATTGTTGACGGATTCGTTGCGAATAGTACTGCTACCCGGATGAAAATCTGTAGCTAGTTCTCTTATTACGCCTTTACTAACTCTTAGCTTCTCGTTTATTTCGTCTGCATAGCCGATTGTAGATTTCCTCGAAGTCATGTAGGCTTTGTGAGATTGTCTTTTGTGATAGATTTCATTGGCGTGCGCGATCTTTCTCCCGAACAGCACCAAGACAATCATCGTCCAACTAAAGATTTCGGCCTATGTTGTACATTGAGGCATCAATTGCTGCCGTTTTGGTAATGGACCACTGTTCTTGAGCGGTGTCAGGAAGTGGTATATCCTCCAATATTCTTTATGCAGTAGTTCCGAAGGTGGTACGAGTAACTTGGTTTTTCAATGTCTCGGTACTCTAGCGAGAGATATTATGCTGAAAACGATGATTGGTGTCGACAGGAACCAAACCGAAAATGAATACCTAATCCTCTATAATGGGTAATCGTCTATTGTCTCTTCCTGTAAGTAAATCTTCTTTTACCAATTCTATAACGCAGCTTCAAAGAATAAAACAATAAATCTCATTCCACTACAACGTAATATTAGGTATTAACCATTACTTACCTATATTTTCTCCATCTTAATATAAATATAATTGTATATTTAATAATTAATTCAAACGATTTATCAGAAAATTTAATATAACATCAGTTTATGTAAAATATTTTGTATATTGTACATACATAACAAATACCATTTACTAGTATTACTTTGACGTCATTTTCGACTTTAATTTCGAATTAGAATCAGAAATTGCAATCCTAAGTATTTTCCTAATTTACGATCTGATTCTAAAGTTCTTGTTACTACGAATTGAAGCCGCATACTACAAAAAAAATTCAGTAACTTTTATGGTAATTTCGCAACAGAAGAACTTGACGAACATAAAATTTTCTCATATAATTTGTAAATTTTTTCCCCTCCATACCAACTTAAAAAACATATTTTTTTTTTCTCGAATGAAAAAAAAGAATTGAGGGGAAAAATATTACCGAAAAGTTGAGAAAAGTTTATGTCCGTCAAGTTCGTCTGTTGCGAAATTACCAAAAAAGTTACTGAAATTTTTTTGTAGTATGCGGCTTGAAGGTTAACACCAACTTTATGCACTAAGTTAACTCTAAATACGTGTATTACTAAGGCACAATGTTTTTCATTCATAATTTTTACTTTTGACGTGCAATGCATATGCCGAGATTTGTTTTTATACACAGACTATGAATACTTATTTTCAAATTTTTATTAAACGTTTACTCCGTTTCTTATTTATCCTTCATTAATGTTGAATGTTTCTTACCATCGCACAGTGTGACCGATTCCAAAAAAACTGGCCAAAACTCAAAAACTGAAGTAAATTATCTCAAAATCTGTACTCAGGGCTTTTGTGAATCGCTGATTACGAATCTGAAGTCAGAGTTGCACAATTTATCCCCTACATTCCCTATTGACAAACCCTATTAATGAAACGGCCTGTATATTTTATTTTATTTTTTTTTTATTTATTTATTTTATTTAGTAATATTTACTATTTGCACAAGATTTATAATTTACATATAAAAATAAAGTAAAAATAAGCACGTTAATCAATTAAATTTCATTCTAACATAAGAATCCAATTTTTATCACTATATATATATTTTTATCGCAATGTATATCACTAATTTTTTGAGGGATCTACTTTTCCAAACAATATTTTTTCGCATCTACTTTTTGATTTTCAAAGTATTACTATAAAGGTGCACTCAAGTATGCTGATCATGCCTTTATAAAATATACAATCATACAATGGAATTTAATTAGCGATCGACCAAAAATAAGCTCGCGATCGACCTTAAGGACACCTCTGCTGTATATCATGTTACGATCAAGATGCATATCATGATGTTCATGGTTGTTTGGGTCGCTGATTACGAATTTATAGTCCGAGTTGCAAAATTAAATAATAAAAAAGAATCATGTGCAAAGCGCAACAATAACCGTATTTCCCGTACAAAGTTACAACAACAATTGCAAATGTCTCTATTTAGACATTTTTTTTTTTTTTTTTTTTTTCGCTGGCGCTACATCCCATGGAGGGATTTGGCCACTTCATTTGGAGTTTCGTAATCATTTTTTTTTTAACGGATAATGAGTGATTAATTCATTGATCCAACATTAACCAGCCGTGATTTTTTCATCACCCGCCGGGAATCGAACCCGGAACCTCCGGAGCTTAAAGCTAGCATGCTAACCACTGTGCCACCGGGGCGGCATTGCCGCCTTAGACATTGCTAAGGAATTAAATTTCGAACAAAAAACAGTTTTAAACCATTTGCGTAAGGCTGGATACACAAAGAAGTTTGATGTTTGGGTGCTGCAGGAATTGTCGATGAAAAATTTGATTGACCGAATTTCCATCAGCGAATCGCTACTGAAACTCAACAAAATCGACCCATTTTTGAAGCGATTTTTACTGGCGATGAAAAATGGGTAAAATACGAGAATGTCTTTCGAAAAAGATCAAGGTCAAAGAAAGGTGAACCACCACAAATGACTTCAAAGCCAGGATTGACGCCCCATAAGATTATGCTCTGTGTATGGTTGGATTAGAAGGGAATCATACATTATGAGGTTCTAAAACCTGGTCAAACGATTAATTTTCATTTTTACTTACAACAATTAACCAGATTGCAGATCGAAATTCAAAAAAAACCTGCCAGAATTGATCAGTAGAAAGGTTGTTGTCTTCGATCTTGACAACGCCAGACCACAGACATCCTTGATGACTCGGCAAAAATTGAGAGAGCTTACTGGGAAGTTTTGATGCATCCACCGTATAGGCAGGACCTTGCACCCTCTGACTACCATTTATTTCAATCTCTGGCAAACTCCCTTGATGGTCTAAAGTTGGCTTCAAAAAGGAGTGTGAAAATCACTTGGCCAAGTTTTTCTCCGATATACCACAGAAGTTTTACATCGATGGAATTATGAAACTTCCCGAAAAATGGCAAAAGGTCGTAGATAATAATGGCCAATATGTTCTTAAATAAAACTCGTTTTGAATAAAAGAAAAATTTAATCAAATCAATTTTTCGAAACTTCAATAAAACGCGCAGAAGCAGTTTATAGCAGCGAATTTTTTTTTGATTTGGAAGATAATAATTTGACCTACAACCTCTGATAAGTTTTACAATCGAACACGACAGAACAACACAACT
The DNA here is from genome assembly GCA_963556165.1 of Tipula helvola. Lineage (NCBI taxonomy): Eukaryota > Metazoa > Arthropoda > Insecta > Diptera > Tipulidae > Tipula > Tipula helvola. The sequence continues at coordinate 347,166,664 of OY744483.1, read as the reverse complement.
TTTTGATAATAACATATCGTATTTTATAGATTGCCATTGATAAAAATCGTCTATAATTGCTGCTTTTTTGATATTTAATACTTTAAAAATTAGTACATTTCAATGTAAACTCCCGAGCAACTAAATTGACTCAAACCTCCGCGCGTACAAAAAGGCATATTTTTTTTAAATGGCTTAAAAGATTTTTGTAAAACAACTTTTTTTGACAGCTTAATATTTTATCTTTACAAGGACACCTTTATCATTAAAATCTATACAGTACTTTTAATTTTTTTTTAAATTAAAGCAATCTTAGTAAAATGCGATGTTTCGGTAAAAACAATTGGCGTGATGCAATCTCCTGTATAATATCACGTTGACCGATATTTGCCATCACTTACTTATCAGACGTTGACCTGAACAAATCTCTACCAGTTTCATTCGTTGTTTCCTGAAAATCATGGATACCACTCCAGAAAATCCCGCACAAGTAGTTGTAGCAAGAAGGACGAAATCAACGAGAAGTCGCTTGTCAGTTTAACATGAGCTAATCTGCCGTCTCAAGAGTATCCATAAGGTTTCAGGAAACTGGTACCTTTAATTGGAGACCATATACCCGCCGGTATCGGTATACATCTGAGAGGAACGATCGAGTTATCGTCCTAACTTCACTCCGAAATCGCCATCTCACGGGCGTCGATGTGCAGCAGGAGCTAAGATAAGTTCGAGATGTAGCTATTAGTCAATGGATAGTAAGAAGATGCTTGAAGGAAGCCAACCTCACTCCAAGACGGCCCGCTAGAGGCCCAAAATTGACAGCACGCCACCGCAAAGAGCGACTCGAATTTGCTCGCGAACACATCAATTGGAGCATCGAGCAATGGAGGTCCGTTCTATTCACTGACGAGTGCAGAATATGCCTCCACGGTAGTAATAGGCGAGACCGGGTCTACCGGCGTCCAGGAGAGCGGTTTTGCTGAAACAGTCTCATACGGCGGCGGTTCGTGCATGGTGTGGGCTGGCATCTCTTAGATCATGTAGTGCCCTACTCAGGATATCAGTGGAAAATTTCGTATTGATGCATGACAGTACCCGGTGTCACACATGAATCCAATTGAGCATTTATGGGACAAACTAAAACGGAGGGTCCGAGCCAGAAATCCGGTACCATCTAACATCGGTGACCTCAAGATTGCGTTGGATGAGGAGTGGTGCGATCCCGCAAGCAAATCTGTCACAACCTTAATAAGATCAATGGGGAACTGCATGCAAACCGATGTGGACGCAAGGGAGGGGGGGGGGGGAGCAATACTAAGTATTAACCAATAAAACTGTTTTTGTTTTGCTTGTTTTTTTGTTGTAATTTAAATTTAAATATCCCCAATATTTCTTTTCATAATCATTAATTTTGGTTGCGTTTTCATTCAAAATTCATTATAAAAAAAGTACTGAACCAATTCTCAAGAAAATAATGTCATTTTAAAGTATAATATCAACCTTTCAAAAAAATAATGTAATAATTTCTTTGAGCGCTGAAAGTTTGAGTCGATTTAGTTGCTTGGGAGTGTATTTTCATATTTTACTTACTTTCAGAAGTTTTGTCCGATAAGAATTGGTTGTGCTTTCGATTTTCTGTATTACTTTTACAAGCGCAGCTGCTTTTGTAACAAGTTTTATTACAAGTGCGTTGTTTAACAATTCCGTAACAATGTTGATACTATACTCGAACAAAGGTAGCATTGTGACTAATATTCTAGAGCAGGTAGAAGGAAATTTAATCTTCTATGAGTGATTCTTTAATGTTAGACATTTACTTCAGCCAACCCAATGGAAAAATAATCCATCTAGGAACTTTTTTTTGGACTTTTGGCCAGCTTTTTTCGATTTGGCCGCACCATGCATCGTAGGTAAAATTGTACCTACGCTATCGCTCGTGCTCCAATTTTCTAACTCATTTTGCAATTTCCGCACTTATATTTCATTCTACTATTTCAATACCAAATTAAATTGATAATAATTTCATAAAAATCTGGAACTCCCTCCTTCCCGTTCATGTGGGAATATTAATGACATTACAATTTATTTATCTACATTTAACATATAGATACCTACACTATACAATCTAAAATATTTTTAATTGCAGAATCTGGCCATGACAGCTCAGAAGACGCAAAAGCGTGTATTGGACTTGTTAAATATTATTTAAGAAATAAAATATTGTAATTTTAATATTATGTAATATTATTTAGAAGAGAAATCATAGGTATTGGTAGATATTTAAAAAGAATAATTTATCTATTAATTTAAAATTTTCTATTTTCATATTTTCAATATTTATTCTTTTTTTTTATGTTTTATTACAATATGAACTCATAACATTATAATTACCACAAAACAAAATCAACAAAAAATAAAGTATAATTAATGGACCAGTATTAAAAAACAATTTTTAAAGCTTAAGAATAAAATCTGTTAATTTAGTTTTATTGTACTCTGAAATTGAACCATCATTGAATTCGAAATAGTTAAGGGTTAAATCTGTTTAATGAGCTAATTTAAGTAATTTGAAATAAACTTTTGTTAAGCGCAAATAATTTTTACTTACTTTTAATTTATTTTTTGTATTTAATTTAATACTTAAGCCTCCGTTAACTGATTAGCTTTTTAAGAGCAATTTATTTAAAAATTTGCATTTACAAACGTATAAATAAATAAAAAAAAATGCATGATTTTATTACGTATTTCAGTTCGAATGGCTGTCAGGTTGATACAATACTTTAAAATTATATGTGAAAAAGAATCATTCATTTAAAAATTTGCATTTACAAACGTATAAATAAATTAAAAAAAAATGCATAACTTTATTACGTATTTCAGTTCGAATGGCTGTCAGGTTGATACAATACTTTAAAATTATATGTGAAAAAGAATCATTCAGCTATTAATCGCTAGGTACCCTGTGACTAATGACAAAACTTTTGCCGAATGACAAAAACATGGATAATAATCTACTAAAAGAAACGATTATTTTGTTGTTTATTCGGAGTTTTCGGATTTTTAAAAGTTGTTGTGTTTATCAATTGTTATGATTGGTGAAATTGTGAAAGTAGAGCCCTACTCCTACATAATATCGTCGGTCTAGGACTAGAGTACGCTGAGCAACAAAACCATTATTTGAGAAAAACGAAATTAAACTTTGAGTGTATATATATAACTTTCCTGGTGAACATGGTAGTCCAGCAGTGAAGCATTTTTCCTGTGTACTGCATATTTGATAATAATTATATTTTATTTCGTTTTATTCAAGAAATATAAAGGAAAACTAAATTCATGATTTTTTAAAAATTAAAAACACAAATTTTATTTTTATATTTGTTAATTTTTATATTTTATAAGTTTGCTTCCTTATAGTGAAATTGTTTATTTGATTTATTTTTTTTTAAGGAAGCAAACTTATAAAATATAAAAATTAACAAATATAAAAATAAAATTTGTGTTTTTAATTTTTAAAAAATCATTTATAGTGAAATAATATGCAAACAACATATAAATATAGATTTAAAACTAAATTCAATTCAAGTAAACTGTAAAATAAAAGAAACAAAAATATTCACAAGTAATGAAACTTTCATGATAGAATTAATATAGATAAACCCACCATGAAACGTTCAAAAAATGAACTAAAACGGTGACTTGAAATAATTATCTTTATATCCTTGATTTTGCATAATAATGCAATTACATACACACAACATACATATACACACAGAAATAATACTAAACAAGAAAAATTTAAAAATCTAAGGTCACCACAATTCGTATAGTAGCGACAATATATTTTCTAGTGAGTCTATCTAATAAAGGAAAATCGTTGTATCATGGAAACTTTATCCTTTTCAGTTTGTAAAGATTGTGTGATGTAAAAGTGTTGATCCTGTTTTGGCATAAATTTTATCAGACTTTTCAAATCCTTACGTTTTTCTTCGACTAGCCTATAATTATCTTTTGAACTATTTGGATAGGCAATTCGATCGAAGTTTCTATCTTTTAATGGTTTCGGGTTCTCCTAGAACTTGTAGGCTTCATTATCGATTTTGTAGCAGAATCTTCAGCAAACGATCTTTTGTATGAAATGATCATTAGATTCCGTGCCTCATATTTAAATGCTGTGTTTTGGTGTATGAAACGTTGGAAAAATTAAATTGTTAAGCCGTTTTACTGTAATTCCAAAAGTCCGTCGGCTTCAATTGCAAAACTTTTAAAATAACTTTAGGAAATTTGGCGTTCGTGAGTAGGCGAATTAATCCAATGGGACTATAAATTTCCATGTTTTTCAGGTATCTTTCTAAAGTACTATAAACCGCATCGACTTCTTGTAAAAGAGAGTGGCCTGGTTCGGAGTACGTTTGCTCAACTGACTGAATTGATGGGTTCTCCTTAAGAAACTTGATTATACACAGTGATACCATAGAATTGCGATTCTGAGGTACACAAGAATCGGTCCAAATAATAATCCTTTGAGTTGCTGGAAAGTCCAATTTTACAGCATTTAAAATTCGTAGTAGCGCACTTGCCAATTCATTTGCACCTCTTCTTTGTGTGGTTTCGTTCCATATACCACAATAGGTGGTCTTATTATCCATACAGTAGCCGGTCACAAGTTGTCGGTTAAATTAAAACATAGAAGTTTCCGTTTGTAGTAAAAACAATTTACTTTCGCTTTTGGTAGTGAAAATACGTTTTAAAGATCAACTACCTACCAGTACACGTGTGTTTGCATCTGAACTGATCTTATCCACACCTTTCTCAGCTTTTGCTAGTATTTTATTTTGCACATGGTCCATAAATTATTTTTCCTCGTCCGGTGATAGTGTTATTTCGTTTTTTTCTTTGTTTTGATTTATGCTCTTCACATGTATTGTACAAGTTTTTCTTCGGAACGAAGGAAGCCAAGTTAAATCTTGTGTAATGTTCTTCGATTAATATGTCATGTAATGTTTATAGTATAAATTAATTAATTAAATTTCACCTTGTTTATTTTTGTTTTTATAATATGTATTTTATTCGATGCTTTTAAAATTACACCTCTACAGTCTGTCTGCTTTCTATTTATTTAATTGATGTTTGATCACTAAATTCCCTCCGGCTTACCTACACACCCTATTTTGAGCATGTGCTGATTTGTAATAGTGTATGCAGAAAGGAGTTGACAACATAATTAACGTAATAATTGAGGAGTGTCTGATCAAAAGTGGCTATTTACGTTATTCGAAAAATATTTTGTTTTGATCTAAATGTTTTAAACGCACATTTAAGGATTACTTTTTTGTAGTAAATAGCTTATGTTTCGACTGTTTCTGAATTTATGAACATTTTTGATAGAGAAATAACCGCTTTTGGTCCATTCTGATATCGAAAAAAAAATTATAAAAAAAAAAAAATTACATGTTGGAAAATGTAAATAGCTACTTTTGATCAGACACTCCTCAATTTTAAAAATATATATTTTGAAGCAGAGCTGCAGGTCTATCAATATTGCATGTTTCTTGGTTTAGATCCTCCGTTTGGTTACTTTTTCAATTCCCCGTTTTAATATTCATATTTCATAGCTCTGTAATGGTACGTGCCAAGGATTTCATTATCAGCAATTTCCTCTTAGCAACATTATTCGCAAATCATAATTTAATTGAAATTATTTTTAATTAAAATGAAAAGTTTCAAAAAAATGCAATTAATATTTTATAGAAAAAAAACTATTTTTCAATTCTTTTTTGCACTTAAAACTAAAATTACTTATGTATTATTTCCCGATTCAATTTTTAATTAGTAAGCATATTTTATATAGTCAGCACAAATTAAAATATATTTATATTTAATTTGTGGTCTAAATTACAATGCACATTTCGACAGTCATTTACCAAATGATAATTTAATGACCTCACACTTGTTTCGAAAACATTTTTGTACCCCCAAAATTTTACTGGATCATCAAGCTCGTTGCAGTACAGTTCATAATCTTTTTTAAACTGAGGTGTGATTCCAAATATTTTTTGTTGGATGCCGAATGGCGGTAATGAGAATCAACAGTGGCAAATCCATTAATATGATCTGCAACATCGTCCAATTTGTTTTTTGACAATTGATTTTTTTCATGTCGCCCTTTTGCTGGAGATTTCGTTGTTGATGTATCATTATCAGTCAGGTTGTCGAAATAATAATGAATACGAGTTTGATTTATGTTCAATGTTTTTGTAAAAAATATTTGACATACTCTGATTAATTTGTCAATTTTCAGAAAATGATTATTGCCCCGTATTCCGGCATCATAAAATCCATGTTATGTTATTTTATTTCCCCGCTTCCTATTTGAATTTGTATTAAAAAAACAAAAATAACATAACATAACATTAAATTTTAAATCCCAGAATACGGCCTATTATATGTTTGCTTCCTTCGAGAATTAGTATTTGAAGTTCTTTTTCTTTCTATAGGCAATCTAATCACCATTTTTCCAAAAACTTCTCCTTTTGATTTAGAATTTAAGTTTCAGAAATGGTCAAATATATCTTGCCTTCCAGACACCTAAGTAGTCGATAGTTAGTAATTTTTTTTTGACACTTGTTAATCGCAAGACAACACAATTTTTTTCCCAAGAAAATAGGCAATTTGATTTAATTGCCAACAGTCAACTTTTCGAAATAAAATATAAATTTAATTAATTTATTTATTTATTGTTCTTTAATGTAATATAATGTATTATAACCTGGTGGTAGGTATCATAACCAAAAATTAGAATTATGTTTAAATAAATCACATTTTTTTGGGTTAATGTTATTCTTGCGGAGATTTATCCTATGCAATTGTTGTTGCAAATTTGTCGAGGAAATACGCTTAATATTGTGCTTACGATATACATATTTAATCAAGTTTTAGAAGATTTTAGCTAAAATAGAGCAAACATTTTGGAATTATAGCGAAAAAATTAAATCCAGTTTTCTTTTCAGTAGTGTTTTTTTTAACATAAATTTGTTTGTATTTGGTAAAGATGTTCAAATAATAGTCTGCTTCTGTAATATCCTTTACTCGTTCGACCTGCTCGTTGATTTGTGATTTTTTTCTTTGTGGATCATAGGCGTAGAATTCATGTAGCCTCAAACAAAAAATACCAGCGGTGCCAAATCACACGATCTGTCGCCGTCTTGCTGGAAATAAACATCTTTAATGTTCGTGACATTTGGCAAAATTAGTTATTTTGCCTGTGAATTTTTACTATCAAACACTGACTCCTGCCAAGCTGAACTGAACAACAGCTGTTTTTGTTGTGCTAGATTTTGGTCCATCACCTAATGCTCGATCAACGTTTGAATTTGAACCATGGACCTGCAACGAAGTCTTTCAGGGTGGAAACAGTGTTCACAATTCTCGAGGAATTTGAAAAACAAAAATATAAAAGAGCCAACAAATATATCGACACGACGAGGAGCCCGGTGAAATCAACCTATGAATTTCCACCAATTTGTAAAAGCTTTTAAAGTCAATAGAAAAATATTTTAACAAATCGAAAATAAAATAAAATTCATTTAACATTCTAATGATGGGGCATGCTTATAGTAACAATATTCGCCGCAATTTTTAAATGCAGCATCCTCGGTAAAGGTTAGAATGTCAAATGGTATTAGTGTTCTGTATCGAAACTGTATTATGAATTTAATAACACAAAAGGATTTTTATATTTTAAAATGTTTATAAGTCGTTTAGCGATGCGTTCGAACTTCGTAGCCATAAAATTAAACGTTAAACATTATTGTAACCTTTATCACGACGGTAATGACATCTGATGTGCGGAAACAAAAATAAACTCTTTTTGCATGCCCCATTACGTATTTGACTACCTAAGTTTATGACTTTATATTCCTAATTTAATTCAATATTAAGTAAACTGATCCGAATAAATTTCTGTTATCTATCTATTATTTTTTGTATTTTTGTATATTCTATTTGAATTCAAACCATTATTAGATCTACTATGTACGAGCAGACTCATCAACATAATCATCAACATCGGCATCATACTCAAACTGATTATGTGTACCATCCACAATATATGTTTGTATAATGGCGAAGAATACAGGGATTTCATTTTTATTTATTTTCAAAAAAAAAAAAAAAAACACGAAAAATTACAAGATATGTACACAAAATTGAAGATACCCTCGAGGCCTCGAGTGTAGTTTTATGCTTTCAAAATGTGCTTTAGCTTTTTCCGTTTTCTCTTATTATTAAATTAAATTCATAAATTTACTGATATGTACATACTTATATGTATTTGAAGAGAAGAGTTCTGTTAATTCTTGCAACAACCCATACTGTTAAATTTACATTTTCATGACAAAGCGAAAAAATTGATTGTACAAAAAGTTTTGTAATAACGTTTTACCTAGAAATATAATTAAATTAAAAGTTCAAAAGTCAGTATTTTTCTATTGTATCGCTTTTATTAGCGACATTTAAAGACCATTTTATTTGTCAAATGGCAATTATAGTATCTAATGGTTTGTTGCAATCATTGGATTTGTTGAAATTGTTCTATTTTTCATTTCATTTCTTTAAAATCAATGAAGTTTGATTTCCGTTTAAATAAACTTTCGAAAACGACGTGGGTAGTGATTGTTGATCATGGTGGCTTGTGGTTTAATTAAAAATCAATAATTATAATACGCTTATAGACTTGAAACAGGAATTCACTGCGTCCTATTCCCATTATCATGGGGTTATACTGTTCAGGCAAGCCAGTCAACAACAAAACACCAACCCACTCGTTATTAACCTGCATTCCAATTGCCTCCAATTTATGCGAAGTCGTGTGAACTATCACGTTCACACATATTCTTCCACTGAACCGCACTTTGCAAGCGTCGTCGTTATCAAAACGCGCAACAAACAATGCGGCTGAGTAAACCAGTATGCTCGAATGCCTTTTTCAAGTTGTCCCACGCCTCTTTTGAAGTCTTTGTCGCCTGCACGTGAACGTTATTTATATGATCCAGTAGCAAAACTATTTTGGATCGCGCTTTTGTATCTTTTTTTTACATCTTTTTCCTCACATTTCACACAAACTCATAAATCCTCGAGCTTCAAGAAACATTGTGCGGTAAATTTCCATGAATCGTAATTTTCGCGTCCCCTCAACTTCTCAACTTTAATATAACCAGCAAACAACTCGACGCCATAATTTTTTTTTTCTTAAAAAAACTTCTCGTACAAAAAAAAAACTAACCAACAAAACAAGTGGATCTTATTATTAATTATCGTTTATTAATCATTTGTAACACCCTTTTTTGAATTTATTATTTCTGGGAACATAACGTTGATTCGAGCTAATACAGAACAAGTGTGTGTTTTATTTATGCAATACAATATGGAGGTGTTATAAATGCACAAGTTGCGTGCATTTGTAAACACAGTGGATGTGCATAACACTACAACGCATATAAACATTAATATTAATTCAATTTATAATAAAATACCAAGGGAATTATTAAGGGTACAACATAATATATAAATGTGTCACATGATACCTTAATGTATCTTAAATTAACCTATACAAATGTGTGTTTGAAATAGCACCAAAAGTCATCAAACGTTTCATTAAACTTATACAGAAGCTTGGTTTGAGTATATTATAATATAGGGGTGGTGTAAGATCTTCTTCAGACTCATCATTAAGCTGAACCGGTGGAACGGGACGGACTGGATAATTCGACGGCATCGGCTGCACTTGTCGATTAATAGCGGGATATTGTTTCACAGGCGGATGCTTCCCAGTTAGTTTAATGGGACAGGCTTTAATCGGCTCCAATAGAGGACCAGATTGCTTCATAGTAGGAGGAGGTTTTAAAGGTAAGAGTGGGACGGACTGGAACAAACTTTTTTGGTTGGTTGCAAGGAAGTGGTACAGGTGGGGAAACATTGACCGATCGAGGTAATGTGACAGCACGTATGCTGCGAAAGCTTGGGACAGGACTTATGCCGCGAGAAGCTGGCACAGGACGTATGTCGCGAGCGCTGGGAACAGGACGTATGCTGCGAGCGCTTGGGACAGGATTTATGCAGCGAGCGCTCGGGACAGGACTTATGCCGCGAGGTGCTGGTACAGTTCGAAGATTACAAGTTCTTGCAGCTATTTGGTCTTTTTCAGGTGGAGAGACAATTATCGATGGTCTAGGTCGGAGACCAGTTTGTTGAGGTCGGTTTTTAGATCGAGTGATAGCTCGTTGGTCATCTCGCGCGATAGCTCGTTGAAGAAGTTGTTCAATATTCGGTAGTCCAGATGAGCGACCAAATTTTATTTGTGATGCTTGACGCGATGGAGCAGCACAGACAGGTTCGTCTGATGTGTGATGTCACAGTTTGCATTAAACGTTTTTTTTTTCGTAAATACCGGGTGCAACGGAACCTCTTCCTCCGATTCACTGAAATAAAATAAAAAATTTTAGTTTATTCAAGCGTATGGTAAATATGTTTCTTACGGAATAGGTGGAACATTCTCGTTAGGGGAGCATAGTCCATTAAATTCGGGATTCGAGCCAGTTTTGCAGGCAGAGGCCATACCACCTGGTATATAAGTAGGCAAACCAACCATATTACCATAATTATAGTTGCACGCTAATAATATCGTATCGCAATTCTCACCATGTAAGAATTTTACATATCTCGAAATGCCACAACCAACTTTTGAAGTCCTTTCCTGAAGAAGCTCTGTAAAATGACCAATCTCATTTGCACGTTCAATTCTAAGACACTTGTCTGTATCACGTTGGTTAGCAAATCTGTATTCATTAAACCATGCATTTATTAAATAAATTATTAACGATTCGTATTCCGGGGGACAAAGTGGATCCGTTTGATGTTGAACGCCAATATTTTGACCAGAATACTTATAAGCAATCGTATTATGACATTGATCGTGCTCCATTTCACATTGTAGTACATTTAGACCGGCTAAAAATATTCCAGTTCTGAATTCCAAGTCAGCGTTAACATGCGTTTGGCACTTTGAAATCCTGGCAAAGAACCATTTGCGACTTTATTTCGCAGATCATTATGCTCATGTAATATTACTTGTTTCAGATACGGTGATACTGGTATCACAGCTGGTTGTACGCAGTTACTTGCAAATTTCTAGAAATTGGACGAAATTTTAGGAGTTAATCATTTTATTAGTGTTAACCGTAATTTTGGGATTCTAAACTTACACCACTATGTTCACATGGCCAATGTGAGGCACGACCACGCCATTACTTGTACACAACTTTGGATCACTATAGTCGGTGCCACAAGCCAATTTTAAAATGCCGGACATAAGTATAACCGAGAATACGCCTAAATTGTACATTTTCTTTTTTTTAGAACTTTTCTTGTTTAATTTGATTTGTGTATTATTTGAAACAAAATTTATTAATCGATTGTGGCAGGGCCTATAATTACTACTTATCATTTTTATGATAAAACACTTAGGTACTGTAGATACTTCTGGTATTAGGGTACGGGTACGGAAATAAGAAGTATCTTTTAATATAATTTAATTGTTTATTATCTCAATCAGGAATAAGGCATACGTGTCCTTTTCTACATATCAACTCCCTTAACCCTTTTGTTATTCTTTCATGACCTACTATTCCTGACAGTATTTTATCATGACCTACTATTCCTCACAGTTCTCAAAGCGTTTTTCGGTTGCTTAGCATTCGGCTTTCATTGCTTCCAGTAGCGCATCACGATCTGCTTGGGCTTGGTTAGCCGCAGCTAGAACTGCTTGCATGATTTCCTTAACCTGGTTAGCATCCATCTTTTTTTTTTTTTTTTTTTTTTTTTTGGTGTTGCTTAAACTACAAATTTGTTCGATTAATTTGTATCAAATTATGTGAAGGTTCGTTTCTTTCCTCGTCGCCACTGTAGATACTCCTGGTATTAGGGTACGGGTACGTAAATAAGAAGTATCTTTTAATATAATTTAATTGTTTATTATCTCAATCAGGAATAAGGCATACGTGTCCTTTTCTGCATGTCAACTCCCTTAACCCTTTTGTTATTCTTTCATGACCTACTATTCCTCACAGTATTTTATCATGACCTACTATTCCTCACACTTACGTAAACACTTTTTTTATTTACATTTTTTATTTGTGAAGTTTATGATAAAAAATCAAAAATGCGGAACGAGCGAAGTGCCGGCGATCAAATCTGGGCAAGTTTTTTCATGCATTAGAAACAACGGTTTCATCAGAATCTCCAAATGAAATTGATCAAGCGTCGATGGTACAAGCTCCGAAAAAATATGGTCGAGATCGGTGTAAATAATAGGCAAATCTCCTTTCAAGTTTGCACGGGAGCGTCGTGCTCTATGGTTAGACTTGAGGGATACTATCAACTAGGCTCTCCAGCATATGAAGTAACTAATAAGGTCCTGCGGGCTTACGATAACACCCACGTCTCTCTCAAAGGAGTTGTTAAGGTGCGACTTATGTACCCCTTTTGATCCTCAACAAAAGGAAAGCTTTAAATATTCTTGTTTTAGACTTATTCAAGGCATTCAATTTTAAAGTATGGACGTCAGCAAATCGTAATCTACGCTTATCCGAAATTCTTCAAACCTTACAACGTGAAAATTCAGAGAATTGTGGCACAAAGAAATATAAGAATTTTAAAGTTAGGTACCATCAATACAAACAGGAATCGATCGGTACTCAATTTCGCGCATGCTAGAATTATTTCACAAGCTTCAAAGAGGGCTGTTCTTCAATAAAATTGACCTAAGCAATTCCTATATTCAAATCGAATTGCCAGAGGAGTCGAAGTAATTGACGGTAATTAATACATCCTCTGGCCTTTTTCAATATCAACGTTTACCTTTCGGTGTGGCAAACGCTCCTGAAATTAGTCAAAGGGTGATGTAAGAAGTTACCCCGAGGTATTCCAATGTGTGCGGTTTATCTAGATGATATAATCGCCACTGGAGCAAGCAACGAAAATCATCTTCGGAATCTCAAAGCAAGTCTGCAATGTTAAAAAAGCAAATGCACGTTTGCAGTGTACTGGGGGTAAAGCAGAAATGTCGGCTCCTATGTGTCGATTAAGCAAAATTTTTGATTCGACTTGAAATGGGAATTTTTCCCATTTACACTTTTCAATCGAATGAGCTTACAATTTTTTTGGATCGCTTACATTTCTGTGCTTTTTCCGAATTTAAAATGCCACCAGCACTGGAGTGCGTTCAGGAACTCGTGGATTTTGTGGATGGTCCTCGTGATTGTGATCGTCACAAGTGTTTCATGCCAATTGAGCGAGTGCATCAATATATTCTCCCCCTGTTCGTTTCAATATCTTCGCTGTCTCTACAAATTTTGCAGTTTCGGAACCAGTCTTGAGAGGAAAAATTATTTTACCTAGAGATTAACCCTTTTTATTAAACCGGCCACTAGAAGGTCAGGGCCTAGATTCTGATGAAATGACAATTTTTCGTGACATTTTGTTATTAGTACAAAATATTGTCACAGAAAATTTGCGATTCTGACAAAATGAGTTATGAATGACATTAACAGCAGTTTACAATAGTTGCATTTCTAGTTTACCGCAGTTATATTTTAAGGTCAATTTTAATAACAATTCTCATTTTTCTCAAGTGCTTGTGTTGGTTATTTACAAAAATATAAAATTTAATTAATTAAAATTATTAAAAAAAATGGTTAATTATAAAATTTGATATATTGTTGTTTTTCTTAATATTCTAAATTAACATTTATTCGCCTTTTAACCAAATAAATTATAATACCCTATAAAGGACATAATGACACTTTTCCATAGTAAACTTGCGGTCAATGATATTGGCAGATTTATCGATAATGCAGTATTATTTAATACATACGTGAAAATATAGTTCGGGATAACTTCTAAAGATGTCAGCTTTAACAATTTTTAATTTTTGGTAAATAAATCAAAAATAAAATTAATTTTTTTTATAATTGATGTCTAGTTGTAAGTTTTATTCGTGTTTTTTGCTTTTGTTTATATTTTTGTTTCGATACAACAAAAAAAAATTTAAAAAAACTACTAGTGCCATCTTAAGATTTAAACTATCTATCGCCGTTTTTTGACAGCGAAGACCTTTATAGGTATTATAATTTATTTGCTTTTAACGCGAAGTGATTTTGTTTCTTTATTTGTATTTTAAAATAAGGTTTTATTAGTAAAAATGAAATTTATCGAGTATGAGCAACCGCAAAAGTAAAAAAAAATGTGTAGTGTACCAAAGTTCAGTACTTATTGTGACAAATTACGCACACATTACAAACGCACCTTTTCTTTTGAACAAATTTAATTGATCTGAAATAAACAAAATTATATTATTATAATATACATTTGAACGCAAATAAAATAGGTTTTACGTATTAAATTATTGTAAAATAAAAATAGTTTATCAATAATACTTACATTACACCATTTACCAAAGCATTTTGACATATGACCCCCTTTGGCTCAGATTTAGTGTAGCGCCTCTTGCGGCGCTTTAAAGGCGAATAAAATAATTACTGATTTTTGGCCGTTTCTAGATGATGCTCGAGAAACCCGACCACAAAATCTTTCTGAGCATTTGTCGCGTACGAAGAGGTCGATGATGCACACTCAGTTACAGCTACACATTATATACATATATAAAAATAGATAAAATATTGTTTTATTTTAATTAAAATGTAAACAATTAAAATTTATAACATAAGAATTATAAAAATTAACAAAATATATTCACACTTATTTTAAAATGCAGTGAGAAAAGTCACCGAAAACCAAATCAATGACAATTTTGTTTAATTTGTCATTTTTTTTCTTGTGACATTTTGAAAAAGTCACATCATCAGAATCGCATTTTAGAACTCACAAACATATTGTCATTTTATAGCAGTTCAAATTTTAGTATAAAGTCAGAAAAAATTGTCATTTGTCACTTGATCAGAATCTAGGCCCAGAACGAAAATAAAGAGTAGTTCAAATAAAAACACAGAATTTTTTAAGCAATAAAAGAGAACCGAAATGTAGGCCCTGCCTCAATTGGCAAACATTTTTGTTTCGAACAACGCGCTAAAAACGAAAAAATTCAAAACAATAAAAATGCAAAAATGTACAATTTAGGTATAATCTTGACAATAATTCTATCAGGCATTTTAAAATTGACCAAATGCACCGATTATTGTGAGCCGAAGTTGTGTACAAGTGATGGTGAGGTTGAACCTGCACCTATTCCAGTAGATCATCCAGCTGTTGAACCTGCACCTATTCCAGTAGATCATCCAGCTGTTGAACCTGCACCAACCTCTTACCTTGACAAACTCCTCCTCTTCGTTTACACGCGTTACAACGATTTTATCCTCAGCTGGAACTCCGACTAACCTACTCTGTAAGGTTGAAGCTTATTACCAACCTCTACCAGCATTTATGCCACTTGTTCCGTAAGTAAAAATAGTTATAATTATGCTTGAACAACTAAGTCTGCGAAAATCGCTATTAGCGGACAATTTTACATAACTGGGGTCGATATTTTTTTAAAATTTCTGTTAATTTGTATAAATTTTAATTTATAAATAAAATTAAAAGTTTTTATTTAAACCGACATCTATGAATGAACATAGAATTTATTTTATCTATTTGCCGATTGAATAGGCTCTGCTTTTATTTGTCTTTACATTTTGTATTGAAAATTTCGCTCATAAAAATCAAAACCACGAAAAATGTTTAGTTTAGGCTTAATTTTGGAATTTTTATTTTTGGTCCTATTTGGTTTGGCCAGTACCGTAAATTATTGTGATCCATCACTCTGCACAAATAATAATATTGTTAAACATCATATTGGATGCGATAATAATGGTGTAAGTCCGTAATTCTATTAACTACCACATTTTATCAATTACATTCCATCTGATCCTCCTAGAAATTTGGAAGCAACTGCAAAGAACCAGCTATTATAGAAATAACACAAAAAATGCAAGACTCAATACTATTTTGGCATAATGAATATCGAAATAAAGTCGCAAATGGTTCTTTGCCGGGATTCCAAAGTGCCCAACGTATGACAACGGTAACATGGGACACGGAACTGGAATACTTGGCTGGTTTAAATGTATTAATCTGCAAATTAGAACACGACGAGTGTCACAATACTTTCGCATACAAGTATTCTGGCCAAAATTTGGCCATTCAATATCAATCGGGCACCATTGATCCCTTAAAGTATGAAAATATAACTGTCTTATTGATAAAGGAATGGTTTAATGAGTACATACATGCGAATCAAGGTGATGTTGATATGTGTACTGCAAGTGGTCTGAGCAGAGATATTGGACATTTTACAGCAATGATTCAAGAAAAATCAGCTAAAATTGGCTGTGGCCTTGCAAGATTCTCAGAAGTTATTACGGGAAATAAGTGGTATGCGATACTGTTCGCTTGCAACTACAGTTTTACCAATATGATTGATATGCCGATTTATGTTAAAGGATCAATGGGATCTGCCTGCGAAACCGGTTCTAATCCCGATTTTAATGGGTTATGTTCGCAGGCCGAATATGTTCCACCGATTCAGTAAGTTGACAATTTCTACTTTGCAATCAAATATTTAAGATCACAAAATGTGTTGTTTTAGCGATTTGGATGCTGTAAATCTTCCGGCGGCACAACGATCAGCACCTGTAAAGTTAACTGTTCCAACGCCTCGACCAATTTATAAACCAGCAACGATAAATTCCCTTCCACCACCGAATCTGGGATACAATAGGGAAGTCCGCCGTGTTCCATCTGCTCGCATGTTAGACCTTATGAAAACGGCTGAAAGAGTTGTGAAACCATATAATCCGAATGAAACTTTTTATATAAAGACTGAACCTAATCCAGAGGTACGAGGAATTGTTCGGCCTGTTCCGTAAGTAAATTGTGCAGAAAATATTTAATTTTTTGGTTGTTGGTTACTGCTTTCTGTTAAAAGTTACACCAAAATGGTATTCTGTTAAAATTTCATCTATCTGGTTTGATCATTGTAGAGTCATAACTTGGAATGGCCAACGTACTGCTACGTCCGGAACTACTATGCCCGCATCTATTCAACAGGATCAATTGCCTATAGCTTCTTGCCGGCGTTCAACCCTTTATAAACGAAATCTACCTAATCCACCGGTACGATCCAATGACATTATTCGACCTGTTCCGTAAGTAAATATGCAGAAAATATTTCATTTGTTTTTTGTTGGTTACTTCTTTCTGTTAAAAGTTATAGCAATATACTATTCTGTTAAAATATCATCTATCTGGTTTAAACATTTCAGAATGGTAACAATGCTTGGCCCTCCTCCTACTCCTGCACCCCGAACTACTGCTGGCATAAGAAATGATGAGTGGCCGTTTGACAAATTTATAAGAATGTAAAACGATTCAGCTAAATCTAGTCCAGAGTTTTGTAGCATGCACCACAACCGCAAGTGAAACAGAATGAAAATTATTTGTAATGTAAAATTATTGAGTTATAATAAAATTATTAATATTTATGCCCCTTTTACCGTTCTCACATTTTACTCACCCGGTGACTTCAGCTCACCCAAATCAAATTTTGGTATTATGGTTGTCACATTTGAGTCACCCGGTGACTTCAACTCGCCGCATCCTAATTTTTACCCCTATCATGGTTTTCACATTTGCGTCGCTTGGTGAGTCAAACTCGCCGTAATCAAATTTTGGTATTATGGTTCTCGCCGTGAGTGCAAAGTGAGTGAGAGTAATGTCAAAATTGCTCGCCTAATATTTCTCGGTGACTAGTGCGATTTTTTATAAGGAATACAAGAAATAATGGAAATAACAACACTACAACTTTTTTTTTTACAGGCAAAATATTTTAATTAATATTTCCTAATTAAATATTGAATAAAAATCAATTTTGTATTTTTTTTAAACAAAATCGTATTTTAAAATATTTTTATTCTACATTTAACAATAAAATGCGTATGCAAGTTTTCAAACATTTTTGGTCTCTCCAGCTTCATTCGTCACAGATAAAGAAATCCACATTGCATTTGCCGGTTTGCACTATTTATTAATAATTTTAACCGATAAAATATCTAATTAATGGTCATAAAATAACAAAATTAATCACAATAAATGTAAATGTGTACAAAAAAACTGTTAGACAATTAGACATATGTCAAAAAATGTAAAATTTTTGTGCTGGCAAACTTCAAAACGAATGGAAATTGTCATAATTAACAAAACCAAACACATTAGCCGCGCACAACTCTCGCCAAAATAAAAGTGAGAACCATAATACCAAAATTGAACTCACACGATTTTTCAAATCACGGCGACTCGTCGGTGATGTGAGAATCATAATAGGGGTATTTGTGTATTATGATTCTCGCGGTGAGTGAGTCTAGTGTCAAATATGGTCACCTACAATTGGTTGGTGACTTCATAGTAAAAATTTTTATTTTTGACAGAACACAAAAAAAAATGGACGGCAATAACACGTAAGACATATTTGTTTTTTTTTATAAAATTTAAATAACTAAATAATTTTGATTTGTCTAATTATCTTGATTTATCTAAATCTTTACTTTATTTAAGACAAAATATAAAAATAACAAGCATCAGCCAGTTTACAAAATTGGAATGAAAATCTAGACATTGCCCGTGGATTTCCAGATATGGGTAAAACCAAATTATCTCATCTTCGAAAAATCAGCCGACATGCTTATCATAGTTGATTATTATATTATTAAATATTGAATATTAATTATTAAAACATCCAAAATTAATATTTATCGATTTTATGTCGTTTTTTTTTACACTGTGATTCTTGTTGATAAACAAAGAAAAAAATGTTAGCGTCAATTGTCAAAAAACAATTATACCAACTTGATAACATCAAAATACATGAAATGACGCAGGCCGCTGCGCACACTACTCACCCAAATAAAAGCGAGAACCATAATACGAAAATAAGAGTCACACGACTCAATAGGTGAGGTGACTCTCTGGGTGAGGTGAGAACCATAATAGGGGTGTTAATAATAATAATGTTTTATTCAACAATATATATTTATTTGAAAGTAGTGAATTGGGGAGATCTTACTGCAAGGCTTTGAACTCCATGTGCCTATTTCCAATAAATCACCAAATATTCACTCTCCATGGTTCGATGACCGGCTTATACATCTAAAAAATCTGGAAACAGACAAGCTGTCCTTTTTACAACGCATCGAGGAATTTGATGTCTACTTCAAATTTAAGTACAAGTCCTGGCAGGCATCCAAGAAAAAATTAGAACTAATCCAAAACAGTTCTGGAAATCGAGGGGTATCCTGCCAATATGACTTTCAACAATATCAACATCTCAAATGCCAAAGAGATAGCGGCCATATTTGCTGATTACATCGTTAGAACGAGCAATAGCAATATATCAATCACTCCTCATCTATATTAAAAACGTTTGTGAGTATTTTGGTAAATCCGTTGTGCCAACTGTTTAATAATTCCTTAACCTCGGTTGTGTTTCTCGAAAAATGAAAAATTTCTAAAATAACCCCAACCTTTTTTCAATGGGCCTAAGTTCGACGGATAGATGTCGCTTCTGTGACATGGAAGCGGAATCAGCGGAACATGTTCTGTGCCATTGCCCGCAGCCATTTTCTGCAAAAGGTTACAACATCTAGGAGGGAGAGTAATGAGCCCGGATGGTATGCATCATATACCGGCCGGCAGTATAGTCAGGTTCATTAAGAGCCTGAATATTGACTGGACGGCTCATTAAGTAGGGTCCATGCACAAAATATCTTTTAGGTCGCAGTGCGGGTGGCTTGAACGCACACATGGCCCTCAACTAATAATAATAATAATAATAATAACCCCAACCTTTAAATCAGGAAAACAGGATGACGTCACATATGTTACAGAGGAATATCAACTTCATCATCAATTCCTAAATTATTTGAACTAGTTGTATGCAACGTCATATATCTGTAGGTCTACATCAACTAACGAGCCCATTGTCTTTACCACAACGAGCATAACTCCACGAGGCACAGCTACACTGAAATTCTTCATTTTTACTAATCTACAACAACATTATCAAGTTCATCGTCATCATCTTAAAAATTATCTCGACTTCCCTGTCCATTTCAGACGACGAAAAGCTGAATTTCTGCCGAACTGACCTTTTGTGTCCTTTTTCCTCTTCGATGTTTGAGCTCTGTTTTTCGAGGTTTGTTTCGATTTAATCGATTTTATTTTGAATTCAGCTTTCTTTTTTCCTATTCGCCTTGACTATTTCAGGTTCTTTCTTTACGGGAGTTGCAGTAAATATCGCAAATGGTTGTCTGGGAGTAGTTCATTTTGATTCTTTCCGTTTAACAGCTTTGTCGACGAATCACGCTGGGAAAATGCTGATGTTAACCAAAAAACCATATTGAATCGAATTTTCAATATCATTTCAAATATCATTTTAATGAACAATAACTTTTTCAGTATATATATTGTATAAGTACAGAAATTAAAACGAAGTTTGGCAACGAATTTTAATTCGCTAAACGGAAAATTTTGTTATATGGAAATTCATTATGGCTAGCCAAATGACTGATAAGGAAGTAAAATAAGAAAACTTTACATACATAAATAAAATAGTTAAATAAATGTTTCCACTCCCCTTGAATTCGTTATAACATGTTTCACTGCATCACAAATAGATAACATCTAATCTATTGGGATGACATTCTGCATATCAAGAAATATTAACAGCAACTTACGAAATCTGAAAAATATTGCTTCTAAATATAGCGGACTTTACAACCAGTCATAAATTAATAGGAGTGCTAAGCCATTTCATTGTTAATGCAGCAGTGGGCATAGTAAATTTTGTGTTTAAACTTCTTCGTTCTGAAAATCCCGCCATAAGCACATAACTGATCAATGAAATAAATGATCTTAATGTTACAGGAGAGACAACAAATCAACCATTTATTTCTAAAATGTTGGGAAAACTCCCATTACATAAATAAATAAGCCAAAGATAGACCATTTTTTGGTTATTTCTGTGGTTTTTTGAGAAACTATAGTTAACTGCAAAAAGTAAATTTTTTAGAAAACGCATTTGAAATAAAAAGTTGCAATAGCTTTCAGAAGTAATTATAGTTAAATCTCGCTGAAAATTCCTATTCTTTCATTCTCGAGTAAATACAACAACAAATTCATTTTTTATTGTTGTTTTACTCGAGAATGAAGGAATATGCATTTTCAACGAGATATTATTTTAACTATACTCATGTTTATTTTAGATTTTCCGGATAAATGGAGGAAAATATTGGAAAACTGAAATTTACTTTTGAAACTTTAGACAATTATCCAGTTATTTTCATTCATAACTAAAAAACGATAAAAATTCAGTTAAGTTCTCAAAAAAAAAAACACGGATTTGATCTAATTTTAGATACTTACATATACCTAATTGAAACCCCAAAATTAATCAAGACGATTAAACATCACAATCATTTAAATTAATCTTCTACAGCTGGTAATAGCCAAACTGGAAAATGTTTCTTTATATAGAACTCTACTCAACTCTACTCTTGAAGGTTACAATTTTAGCCAGTAAATCATCGATGGTTTTTCCTTCTCTTTGGCAAAACTATTGAACATTTATAGACTAAAGGGAAACTGTAAGTCCTACTTGCTAGAGGTAACCAAGCTTGAGTCCCATGGCTTGGTTACGCAAGTAGGGCTTACCTGCTGATGGCGATTTTAAGTTTAGCGATAAAGCACATGAAGAATAAGTTGGAACTGTTGAACTACCTGCAATAAAATATAAATGAAATGGTAATCCAATATGAATAAAATCAAAAAGTTTTCCAATGCATTTTAGTGAAATTCCACCCCATTGTTTTTTGCATATTTTGAGGAATTTCATTGCTGGCTGTGACATCGACATATTCATGTAATAAATAAAACTACATATGTATATGAAATTTTTAAGGAAACACGAAGTCTGACGAATTGACGATGTTTTAGAAAAAAAAAAATCAATTTACTAACATGCAAAATTGTATATTAAAATTGTGTACAAGCTACAACTCGATATATTTAATTTAAAATATATATATATTTATAAATAAAATTTTTCAATTAAATTGAAAATAAAAATAAAGATAACATAAAATAATGAATAAAATCCCATATGATTTTGTTTACGTTTCATACGAAAATAAAAATCTTTGTCCACAACTAACGTATAATGCTCATTATAAGTTTGTTTCATCGATTATAATGATATTCAGTATTCACTGCTAGTTTCTCTAGTAGTCTCTTCTTTCATTATTCAATACTTTCAAGTAAATTATTTGATTTTTGAAATTTTATCTAGTAGTCTCTTGCCATTTTCATTATTTAGCGTATTTTGTTGACCAAAATTGAATCCAAACTATTTTGGGTTTATTTGTTTCCCAAGAAAATAGCCAATTTGATTTAATTGGCAAAAGCCAACTTTTCGAAATAAAATAAAAATTTAATATGTAATATGACCTGGTGGCAGGTATCATAACCAAAAATTAGAATTGGGTTTAATTTAACCCAATATTTTTTTGGGTTAATGTTATTCTTGCGCGGGTTTATCCTATGCAATTGTTGTTGTAAATTTTCCAAGGAAATACGCTTATTATTAAACTGTGACGTCAAAATGTCGACGAAAATTATTTGAAGAGTATTTAAAGGATTTGATTATAAAACATAATGATATTTGTCGGTCGTGGACAAAGTATCGTATTTCTACTCGCATATAATGGCTGTTATTCACTCAGATGATTTACGACACTCGCCTATTGGCTCGTGTCGGCAAACTTTATCTTCGTGAATAACAGCTATCATTATATGCTCGTTGAATAATATACTATCAATACCACTACATTTTACAGGCCGAATTAGAGAAATGTTGTTAAAGCATGAGTAATCGACTTTCAAAAAAAATGTTCCCTTACAAAAAGTAAAAATTTATATGAAAATATCTCGTTTTTTTTCGTTTTTCTCGTCTCGCATTTAATAACTTTTTTAATAAGGCATAAAATGATTTTCCGAGGATGCCACACTAAACTATGATATTTAATTATTATATTGGCCAAAAAAAAATTTAATTTTTATCAAGATTTGGACTATTTACAATTAATTTTGTTTACCTAGTTTTTTAAATTTGGAATCGTAAAACAACGAGACAGCTACAAAAAAAAATAAAAATAAAACAAAACAAAAAACTATGAAACAATTTTTTTTCTTTATTTTCATCAGTCTGCCAAAAGAAAGAAAAAAAATTGTTTCATAGTTTTTTGTTTTGTTTTATTTTTATTTTTTTTTGTAGCTGTCTCGTTGTTTTACGATTCCAAATTTAAAAAACTAGGTAAACAAAATTGATTGTAAATAGTCCAAATCTTGATAAAAATTAAATTTTTTTTTGTCCAATATAATAATTAAATATCATAGTTTAGTGTGGCATCCTCGGAAAATCATTTTATGCCTTATTTAAAAAGTTATTAAATGCGAGACGAGAAAAACGAAAAAAAACGAGATATTTTCATATAAATTTTTACTTTTTGTATGGGAAATTTTTTTTTGAAAGTCGATTACTCATACATAGAGTGTTTTTTTATTTTTTGATGTAAAACGGCCGTTTACACATATACAGGCAATGATACTATTATTGACGATTGGTGCATCACAGATTCCACCTAGTGGAAATTTTTTAAACTGAGCTACCTAATAATTTGACGTTTGAAATTATTGTAAACAATTCCAATTTTGAACTGTTAACACAATTTTTACTTTCCGGATTGCTAATAATTGTTAATAATTCCAATTTTGGACTATAAAAACAATTTTTAACTATCGCATTACTAAATTTTCTTTCGTCGCATTTGTGACAAATGTCATTTTATCAGGTGCCTCATTTTAACTTTTTTCCTCGAGAGGCGCTTTCTTTACTTTTACAATCGTCAATTCCGCTATGACGATTGGAACATTACGGATTCCACCTAGTGGAAATTTTTTAAACTGAGCTACCTGATAAATTGACGTTCGAAATTATTGTAAACAATTCCAATTTTGAACTGTAAGCACAATTTTTACTTACCAGATTGCTAATAATTGTAAATTATTCCAATTTTGGACTATAAAACAATTTTTAATTACCGCATTGTTAAATTTTCTTTCGTCAAATTTGCAACAAATGTCATTTTATCAGGTGCATTATTTTAATTTTTTTCCTCGAGAGGCGCTTTCTCTACTTTTACAATCGTCAATAGGCTGGCATGAAGCAATGCAATTCTTGCAGGTGGTTTAAACAAAAGCGGGTGGGTCTATACCAGCCGTACGTCCTTTGGCTGGCAACGGCGTAAGGTAGGACGTTAAAAGGGAACTGCTAAAGTTGAGAGTGCTTTCGCCCCAGAAAAACATTGCATAGAAAGAGACAAAATAAATCGGATCCGTCCAAAGTTTTTGTTGGTATAAAATTATTCTAGTATGTAATAATTTTGAATTTTTTGCTTTATTATATGTATAATTTTTAATTTCAATTGTCAATTGATAAAATGAAAAAGGAAATTAATTTCGGTTTTTATTTTTATACCAATAACTATTCCAGTGACCAAAGTAAATCGGTAACTATTCTAAACGGAATGAAAAATATACACAACATTGTTGTTGTAAAATTCTCAAAGACGGCACACGGCCAAATAAATTATAATACCTATTCGGCTTTAAAGCACCGCAAGAGGTGCCACGATCGCCACTAGTTAAAGGTGAACAGCAATTCAGCGTTTATTTTAATGTGTGTTATTTTTAAATTATTTTGCCGCTGAATAAAGAAATATATCTTGCATGTGCAATAAAAGATTGTTTTGGACCGTAATCAACACCAAAATTGTCCAAAAATATATTTTTTTGATTGCTGTTCACCTTTAACTCTAGTTTCAATATCGTTCACCAGATGTCAGCCACTTTGCGTTAAAAAGCGAATAAAATGAAGAAAAATTAAAATTAATATTGAAGGTGTAGTATACAAAAATGAGAAATAAATGTTTCAATAGCGATAACAATAATGGGTAAGGCTGCAATAGCGAGTGTTATCTCCTCTTATAACCTCTTGGCATCGACGAGTCTCATTTAAAACATTTAAGTTTTATTAAAAAACGTTTATGCGATTCTAAAATTTATTTTATATATTTTATAAAGTAAGTCGATCGACAATCGACACAACTCTCTGTCGCCATATCAAATGAAAAACTGAGAACCCAACACAGAGTGGTGTCGATTGTCAATCGACTCGACAATCATAATAGGGATGAAACTTATAAGATTTCAAGTGGAATATGCTATAATCGTCTGGAATCCTTATTATGATGTGCACATCAAAAGAATTGAAAGCATACAAAAAAAATTGTTGCTATTCCTGTTGAAAAAAACTGGCTGGGAATATGACTATAATGTACCTTTTCATTAAAATGTGGCTCGCTGACCACCTTATTCGACAAGGTGCAAGAATATGAAATTTGTACCCTTGAAAACAGACGTCTTCTTCTGGATGCTGCTTTTATCGGAAACGTCCTACTTGGCCAAATCGATTCAGCTTTTGTATTGGAAAACATATCCATGAATGAAATCCATGATACAAATAGAGAACAGAACTCATCAGGAAACTTAAAATTAATTATCCACGCAGATCGCATCACAAAAAAAACACCAAGGTAAGTATAATGCGCCGACAGTTAACGAGGTTGCCGTCCTATTAGACTATTAGTCGATGAAGGCAAAGGACCTACATAAATATTATTGTATAGTAGAGGTGGCCAGCTAAAATGAGTTTCTGATTTGCATCGTGCATTCGATCCGTGACAATATCCTTTAATGTTTGTTACATGAGAATATGGTTTTTATCTGACCATTCTTCGGCCAGATTCTGCAAGAAATAAAATGGTTTCATGATCACTCCGGCAAAATCGCGGGTTGCCACTCTGCTGTACGTTATTTTGGTTGAAAAGAAAAATTCAACCACACGAAATTGACCACATTATAGTTGCTGAACTACTCAACAAAGACGAAGATCCTGGCATTGTTTGACCTCGTGACCAAAAATATGATACATGAACCATGCGGGGAAAACAATCTAACATCATCGTGTATGAAAAGCAGCATCTGTTCCAAGAAATATCCACGACGTTTTGTAAGTGAGACTCAGACCGGTAAGCATGGTTATCCTGTTTATCGTTGCCGAGATGTTAATAGTGGTGGTTAAATCGCCAATTTAAATATTCTGGGAGGAACGATTACCACAGACAATAGATGGATCGTTTCGTATTTCCTTTATTGTGTCGAATTTTTAACGCTTATATTACTATGGAATTATTTCTGGAGATCTGCCCACAATTATCTACCATTATTTCATGAATGCGACGAAGAAATTTTAAATAACATAATTCCGAAGATTAATTGGCAATACTGAAATTGCCAAGCAACTTATTGATAATGTCATATAGTGGCGTTTTGGATCAAGCTAAAATTATTTAAAAATGCGTTAGGTGAATACGAATATCAAGATATTTGTAATTACATGCTTAGACTATGTACTCTGCCGCATAGCACAGCATAGCACAGCAGAAAAACCGCTCTTCGGAATAATTTAAACATACTAACCGTGTTGAAAACTTGTTATATTCCAAAGAATTATTAAATATTTCTAATAGTTGTTGGGTTCCGTCCGACTCAGATCACTGTTCAAATTTGCAAATAAATTTGTTTTCGCTAACGGTGAATATAAATTAAAATGAAATTCAACGAGCGAGAATACATAACATACTCGTAACATAAACATGTGCAAATATTACATGTATGTACAATGTTTTTAATTTGAATTATTAAGTTTAATAAATCTATAATTTGTTGATGACGATGAATAATCGAATAGGAGTGTTGTTATAATCTTGAATTGAACAAATCTGTATTTTATTTTTACTCCGCTTTTTTACAATCTACTCCCTTCTTTTAGACTTTATACCCCCTTGTTGATTAATGATTTTACAGTAACAGTGTAACATTTTATAGTAAAAGTGACAGCACTGATAAAGTACATTTTGTTTTATATTTTTTCCCTTTTTTAGAATTGAGTTTGGTTGGTGTGTGTGTAACGAATGCAAATTGCGAGTGTCGTCCATGATCAGTCAAGTTTGGTGAGCGAAGCAAGACAGTGAATTTTTTGTGCAAACATCTCAAGTTTTTTTTTCTTTTTGGATATTCTTGTGCATAATTATTAAAGTAAATCTAAGAAACAGTTTTAGTTGTATAATTAAATTAAGTTTTGTGATAAGTTTTGACATTATATGGTTTTTTTGTGAGTGTAAAATTTAAATGAAAAACAATCTAATTGGTTCCGTTATTAAATTCATATTCGTTTATCTAACGGGGAATTATGAGTCATTCAGTGTTTTGAAGTTTATCAATGTTTTAAAAAATTAGTATCGAATCGTGCATGGTGATACAACCGTTGCTAGTGTTTTATTCACAAGTTGAACAAATTGACCCACAGAACAGTTATTGCAAATTGTGTTGTTTACACATTGTGGGAGTGTCGCAATAACCCCGCTAATCAAACGGGGGTGTTGATGGTGCAGAGAGGGAACCTGCGTCGAGGGAGCTACTCATCTCCAGTATAGAATCGTCCCGGTTTGATTCTGAAAAGGTATTGTGATTTTTTTGTTTGAAAATGTTTATTCTGGGAACCGACTTTACCTGTCGAGCGATTTTCGTATCGGTTTGTTCTATATTTTTTTATTATACATATTTTTTTTGGGCTATATAACGTTTTATTTCAGCTTTCGCTGGTGTATCACACATCCGCCACCAAATCATTTTTTTTTACTACGTAAAATTTTAAGGTTTTAAATTCTCCTTTTTCTTTCGGGTTCTTAAATTTAAATTTTATTGCGTTTTTTCCGATTTTAAATTTTTGACATGGTTCGGTTCCGTTGGATTCGGATTCAATAGTTACAGTTTTTTTCACTTTCATCTCTCTAGAATTTTCAACAACGTTTTACTGATTTCCGTTTTATTCTCAAGTATACATACAATATAGTAATATACCGTAGTGGCCTTCATTTGGCCCTATTTTTTTTTTTTTTTTGGTGATGTACGGTATCTCCGTTATTTGTTTTATTGTCTGTTTTTCACCATGAGGGAGTAATTTCTCAAGGTTGATCGGATGATTGTAGGAGTAGGGTCTGTGGAGGGTCGGTTTCACCATTTCCTACAGATGTGTTATTCGTCTGATGATGACGGTTTTGTTATAATATTATGGGGTATATATTAATTAAAATACAAGTGATATTCATACAGTCATACACCGTTCCAGAAACAAGAGAGCGTTTTATTTTCCAAACAATGTATTCAAAACATAAACATGGGTGCTATACTATCGTATTCATATGTATTTGTGCAGTATACATTTTTAATGCAACACCACACTAACTTAAAAAAAATTTGTTAATTTTAATTCTAGGAAAAAATTGCAGATGATTTAATTTAATACAAAATTATTTGTGCATACAAATTATTTTTTCATAATTATTTGTGCACATTAAAAATTAAGATAAAAAAATAGTAAATTAATTAAAATTAAATGTTTTTTGGTTAATTAAATAGTGATTTAGCCAATTAAGATTTATATGCCCCTGTTTAAATTTTATTACTTCCCTTTGACATCTCGTAAGTGGTCCAGATTTGTTGATAAAATTTCGTAGAACCTTATCGCTTTTGGTTTAATTAGCACCCTTCTATACGATATAGTAAGACCAAACATTTATAGAAGAGTGCTAATTAAACCAAAAGCGATAAAGTTACAAATCTGGACCACTTACGAGATGTCAAAGAGAAGTAATAAAATTTAAACAAGGGCATACAAATATTAATTGGCTAAATCACTATTTAATTAGCCAAAAAAAAAATTTAATTTTAATTAATTTACTATTTTTTTATCTTAATTTTTAATGTGCACAAATAATTATGATTAAAAATTTGTATATGCACAAATAATTTTGTATAAAATGTTCTTTAATTTACGTTCTACTTTCTAACACTCCCACTGGAACTGTTAATTACTGTTTGACCAAACCCATTCCATGTAAACATAATAAATGTTTATTGCTGAAGAGAGGCTTAGTTAATCCATCCGCAATCATCTGATCAGTGCTAACTGATGTCAATTGAATCTCATTTTCTTCAATTTTTTGACGTGTGAAGTGATGTCGAATATCGATGAATCAGTTGATGCTAAACTTATATGTAGCACTCCTGTTGTCACAACAAATAGTAGTTGCATCTAGAGTTAAGCTCAACTTTAAATCGATTTTAAACTTTCGCAACCATAAAGCTTCTTGAGCTGCGGCGGAGAGTGCCATGTACTCTGTCTCCGTTATGGAAAGAGCAACCGTTGGCTGTCTCTTGCTGTTCCAAGAAATAACTCCTCCCTGAAGCTTAAAAATGTAGCCAGTAACCGATCGTCTATTGTCTATGTGGTTGGCCCAATCCGAATCAGAATAACCAATTACCTTTGAATTACCGTCTTTTGAAAATTCCAGTTTGGCTGATGTAGTACCACGAAGGTATCTCAGGATTCTTTTAACCACGTTCCATTGCGGCAGACCAGGGTTGTTATTGAATTGGCTAACGGTGCTGATTGCGTAGCATATATCCGGACGAGTAACATGAGCAGCGAGCATGATACTCCCAACTACTTCCTGATAAGGAACATTTATCATTTGAACGGCTTCATTATCAAATTTAGGTGACATACTTTTCGTTAGTTTTTGATTTGCATCAATCGGTGTCAACGCTGGATTACAATCGGCCATACCATACTTTTATAACATTTCTTCGATATATAATTGTTGGTCAATCCATATTTTTCCAGCTTCACGGTACCGAGTGATTCGCATTCCTAGGCACTGTTGAACTACTCCCAAGTCCTTCATTTTAAAGGTATTCGATAATTTTCTTTTCAATGACTCTTTTAACTGTTTGTTATTTGAGTATAACAACAAATCATCAACGTACACGGCTTCTAACAAAATATGTCCATTCTGAATTTTGTGATAGATGCAGGGCTCCACTAACGAAGACTTCATGCCGAAATCTTTAAGAACACTATCCAATTTGCAATTCCAAGTACGACTAGTCTGTTTTAAGCCGTACAATGCCTTCTTAAAACGACAAATTTTCGATGATTAGTTCCAATTCAGATATCCTTCCGGTTGGCACATATAAATTTCTTCCCGTAACTCACCCTGCAAGAATGCCGCAACTGCATCCATTTGATCAATTTTTAGACCATATTTAACTGCAAGTGCAATTAAGTACCGGATGGACGAGTAACGAACAACTGGCGAATATGCCTTCTTCACAGTCAATGTACCTTCTCATTGAGAAAAACCTTTAACTACAAGACGCGCTTTATAGCGGTTGATATTTCCATTAATGTGGTAAAGGTGATCGTCGTAATTTAGAAATAAAATAATTGTACTTTATATATGCAAATTACGTAATTTATTAATTCATAATTATTTATTCAATCCACTTAATGAGCCGAGAGGGTGTCAACGAATGCCGATGTATGCTTATTTTATCTTTTGGTACACAATTATTGCCCAATGCATAACACATTTTAGTACAACTTACTCTGATTTCTAACACAATATATTGTCTTACTTCATTACGTCAAATACTAGAAAACCACATACATCACAATTAATATAGCATTTGATTTTGTAGACCCACTTGCATTGGATTGCTTTTCTATTCGGTGGAATATTTGCTAGAGTCCAGGTTACATTTTCAAGAAGAGACTCATATTCCACTTGCATCGCTTTTTTCCACAAATCGCATTCAGGGGCTGTCCTCTTCATATGTTAAATATTCTGAGCGTACTTCAGAATTTCAGATAATTTGGCATTGTAACTGAGTTCATAATCCTTCAACTTTGCTGGCTGTTACCTGATGCGCTTGTTACTTTCTTCGATGGCTTCTACATTATTCTCTATAATTTTAGAACCTAATTCGTCATTGGAACATAATCCACCATTGGAATTTTATCCATCATTGGAACACAATTCATCGGCTGCAGCAGCTTCTATGAATGTCGGTGTTTCCTTCACTTCTTCTATATTGCAATAAAGAGGCGTGCTTGATGATTTCCCCACTTCATGATCATCGTTTATAGTTATTGATACAGATGATTCAATGAAGGTTACATCACGGCTCTTTAATATGTCACCATTTTGTTTACTGTATAATCGGTAAGCTTTTGAATTCTCAGAGTAGCCAACAAAAATGCATTCTTCAGATTTGAAATCCCATTTTTCACGTTTTTGTTTCGGTATATGTGACAAAGCTTTTGCTTCAAAAACTCTCAAATGGCGCAAATCCGGTTTCACTCCAGACCAAATTTCTTTGGGTGTCTTGTCAAAACATTTCGTCGGTGAACGGTTGACGAGATAAGCAGCTGTAGCTGCAGCTTCCGACCAGAATAATTTTTATAACTTTGCATCAGACAACATACAGCGCGCTTTCTCCATGAGAGTACGATTCATTCGCTCCGCCGTTCCATTTTGTTCAGGAGAATACGATATTGTCGTCTGATGTCGTATACCTTTTTTTTGCATAAAAGTAATCATGCATTTATTAACATATTCCGAACCACTATCGGTGCGTATGATTTTCAACTGCTGTCCTGTTTGCTTTTCTGCATACGATTTAAAATGCTTGAAAGAACCAATGACTTCATCCTTAGTCTCCAAAAAACAAATGAAAGCCTTCTTCGAATAATCATCCACAAATGTCAGGAAATAGCTTGCCTTCCGGAAATTCTGCAAACGTAACGCATATCGAGAAATTAAAGGGTCGCGAAAACTTCAACGATTGGAAGTTTGCGATGTAGGCGTTACTCCAATTAGACGAATTGTGGAAATATGTGTCTGGTGACATAGTCGGCGAAAATATGGATGCAAAGGAAAAAGATATGAACCACATTCAATCTGCAAATTCAGCTAAAGATGTCTGGGATAGTTTGAAAACTGCCTTTGAAGGCTCCGGTCTTACATGAAAAGTGGGTTTTTAGCGTGTTCGTTGATAATACTAATAGTATATAATTGGTTTACTCCTCTTGGACACACCAATTTCTAAATCTATTTATATACATTTCCTACAATTGTAGTTTAATTTATTTTTATAGTTTATATTTTTATATACACTAAACAAACACTCAAGTTTTTTTAAAATTTAACGATTAACAAAATTTGTATATTATTTATAACAATTTCTATATACAATTAACAATATTTATACAACAATAGGAAGAACTTCGTATAAATTCTTTAATTTTTATTTTTTAAGAATTGAACTCAACAAATTCTTTTTCTATTGTACGGAATTTTCGCGACTGAAAAATATTTTATTTTTGACGAATCAGCTCGCCAACTTTTCATTTTTGAATTTTGTTATAAAAGAATTTATACGCCGGACTTTTTACTACTTTCATTTCGCCACGTCGACGATATACACATACCGAAATTTCGTGGTGTTTCTGAAGTAGTCACCCGCGCCACACACTCCCCCTCCAGTGAAATCAGATTGATTTAACGATATATTCACCAAAACGCGAGGGCAATTTCGAGACTCTGCCTGATTTAGTGGTAGTCCCTGTATTTGGTTGAGAATGATGCGAAGGATCGAGATTAAAAGTCACCCTATTCGTAACCCTTCGTGTTGGAGGACAAGTTGTAGTGTTATTCTCTACATCTGTTTCCTTATTAACCGCCGAATCCTCCCTTGCCCTGGAGAGCTCAGGATTTTCAATGTAACATGGTTTAAGCCTGTCAATAGTGATTTTCTTACGCTCTCCATTTATCTTTATGTCGAAATATTTTTCGTAACGCTGCAGTACCAGGAAGGGACCTGTATAAGGCGGTTGTAATGCCTTACGCAAGGAATCCGTTCGTAAGAAAACGTGCGTACAAGACTTCAATTCCTGGCTCATAAAAATCTTTTCTTGACCATGTCGTGAAGCTAAACTTGGAGAAATTTCTGCGAAATTATTTTTTAATGCTTTAACAAACTCACTTTGAGGAATGAACGGTGTGGTTGAATCGAGGAATTGTCCCGGAATGCGCAGCGAACTACCATACACCAACTCCGCCGAAGTAGTTTCGAGGTCATCGCGGTAAGTAGTTCGTAGTCCCAGGAGAATTGAAGGAAGTATGACTGTCCAATCAGGCCGATTGTAACTCATGATGGCCGCTTTCAAGGTCCGGTGCCAACGTTCAATCATCCCATTACATTTAGGATTGTAACTGTTGGTTCGTTTCCTTTCAAACCCTAATAGTGCCGCTAATTCCGAGAAAAGTTGGGACTCAAACTGTGGTCCCTGATCCGTAACTATAAATGAAGGCACTCCGAATCTTGCGATCCATACCGAGTAGACTGCAAATGCCACAGTCGCCGCAGTTATATCCGGTACAGGTATTGCTTCGACCCAACGTGTATACCGATCAATAAGCGTAACGCAATACCGTTGATTATTAGAGATGGGTAAGGGACCCACAATATCCAAATGAATCTCAGTAAAACGGCTAAGGGTAGGGTTGAACGTACCCGTCGGTGCCTTGGTATGTCTGACGACTTTGGCCTTTTGACAAGACATGCAGTTCCGAGCCATGTTTCTTATATCCTTATTAATATTCGGCCAGGTGAAATTTTCTGTTAAACTTCTTACGGTCGCTTTAACTCCCGGATGTGATAAGTTATGAAGAGAGCTAAAAACCATTTTTCTAAAGTTTACAGGAATAAAAGGACGAGGTTTCTTTGTTGAAACATCACAATACAGTACCTTATTTGAATCAAACGAAACTGGCAATCCTTGAAGTTTTAGCGATGTATTCCCGTTTCGTAGAAGCTCTAATAATTCCTTGTCCGAGACTTGTGCGTCAGCAATAGCATCGTAATCAATACTTCCTGTAATTGAAATCTGACCAATCCTAGAAAGGGCATCCGCCACAACATTGTCAACCCCGGAAACATGTTGGATGTCTGTTGTAAACTGACTAATGTAGTCCAAGTGTCTACATTGACGGGGCGACGCTTTCTCTAAGTTCTGTCTGAAAGCAAAGGTGAGAGGCTTGTGATCAGTGAATAGGGTAAAGTTACGACCCTCCAAAAGATAACGGAAATGCTTGATGCTTGCGTAAGCTGCCAATAACTCCCGATCATAAGCACTATACCTCTGCTGTGCAGCTGAGAGACGTAACGAAAAAAAACTTAGAGGTTGCCAAAACTGGTCGCTCATCTGTTGTACCACGGCTCCTATGGCTGAATCCGATGCGTCGACCATAATTGATAGTCTTGCCGAGATTGATGGATGTGCCAGAATTGTGGATTGACATAATTTTGTTTTACAATCGCCGAAGGCCTTAATTGATTCCTCCGACCATTGAATGAGGACCTTACTATTCTTCTTATATCCCTTCAGGAAGTCGTTTAATATAATTTGGTCTTGAGCTGCCCTTGGTATAAATCGCCTGTAAAAATTGATCATTCCGAGAAATCTCTTCAATTGCTGAACGTTCTTTGGTCTCTCCATCTGCTCAATGACTTGCACTCGTTCAGCAGAAGGTAAAATTCCTTTAGCGTTAACGGCGTGACCCAAGAAATTTATTTCGGTTTTAGCGAAGACGCATTTGCCGAGATTAATTATCAGTCCCTGATTTGACAACTTTTGAAACACTGCCTTTAAATGACTCAAATGTTCTTCGAATGTTTTGGAGGCTATCAAGATGTCGTCCAAATAAACGAAGCAGAAATCCAAGCCAAACAAAACCGAGTGCATCAATCGCTGGAAGGACTGTGCGGCATTCTGAGGCCGAACGTCATCCGCGTGAACTCAAACAACCCGAAGGGTGTAGAGATTGCAGTTTTTGGAACATCACAAGGTTCAATAGGAACCTGGTGGTAAGCTCGCACCAGATCAACCGTAGACAAAAATTTGCATCCTTCCAGCTGAAAAGAAAAATCTTGAAGATGGGGTACTGGGTATCGGTCTGGAATTGTGACATTATTAAGAGCTCGATAGTCACCACAGGGCCTCCACTCTCCATTCTTTTTTGGGACCAAATGAAGCGGACTTGACCAGGAACTTTTGCTCGGTTGACATATCCCCTGGGACAGCATTTCTTCGAAATGCGATTTGGCTATAAGCAATTTGTCCGGTGCCAATCTGCGAGTTTTGCATGTAACCGGTGGTCCGTGTGTTTCCAAACAATGAGTTACGTTGTGCCTGACGGTCGCTAAACCCAAATTCTCCCTGGTAATTTCATCAAAATCGGCAATTAGTTTGATTACACTCGGGTGTAGAAGTGACCTATTTATGTGGGATAAAGTAGGGTCCCGGTTCACTGATAACGATCCGATCGTAAACAAGGTAGTTAAAGGATCGATTATGCGCTGTTTTTGTATGTCGACCACAATACCCGTACTTTTTAAAAAATCCGCGCCAATAATGGGCATAGAGACCTCTGCGACTATAAATTTCCATGTGAAATTTCTTCGCAAGCCGAGATTTAAATTAATCACTTTAGAACCATACGCTTTGACGCGCGTTCCGTTTGCCGCGAATAAATTAAATTCGGTCGAAATGTCCAAAGACTGCTTTGTTGAATCCGGAGGAATCACCGATACATCCGCTCCCGTATCTATTAAAAATTTTTGTTTTGTATTTTGTTCGGTTATTATTAAGCGACTTGAATGCCTAACCTCGTCACAGGTCGCTAAATGTGAGAGGGGAATTAATTTTTTGGCTGATTTATACATAAAATTAAATGTTTCATAATAAAAGTTTTACTGTAATATTTAAACCGACATCTATGAATGAATATTGAATTTATTTTGAATATTTGCCGTCTGAATAGGCTCTGCTTTATTTGTCTCTACATTTTTTATTGAAAATTTCGCTCATCAAAACGACAAAAAATGTTTAGTTTAGGCTTATTTTTGGCATTTTTATTTTTGGCTCTATTTGGTTTGGCCAGTACCGTAAATTATTGTGATCCATCACTCTGCACATTTAATAATATTGTTAAACATCATATTGGATGCGATAATAATGGTGTAAGTCCGTAATTCTATTATCTATTAAATTTTGCCAATTACATAAATTGATTCCATCTGATCCTCCTAGGAATTTCGAAGCAACTGCAAAGATAGTTATTTCGTAGAAATAACACAAACACTTCAAGACTCAATACTATTTTGGCATAATGAATATCGAAATAAAGTGGCAAATGGTTCTTTGAAGGGATTCAAAAGTGCCCAACGTATGACAACGGTAACATGGGATACCGAATTGGCATACTTGGCTGGTTTGAATGTACTAACCTGCAAATTAAAGCACGACGACTGTCACAATACTTTCGAATATAAGTATTCTGGCCAAAATGTGGCAATTCGATATGAATTGGCCACCATTGCTCCCTCAGCAACGTATGAAAATATAATTGCTTATTTCATAAGAGAATGGTTTAATGAGCACGAAAAAACAAACCAAAGTGATGTGGATATATGTAGTGCGAGTAGTCTGAGCAAAGATATTGGACATTTTACAGTAATGATTCACGAAAAATCAGCTAAAATTGGCTGTGGCCTTGCAAAATTCTCAAAAGTTGTTAAGGGATGTAAGTGGTATGCGATACTGTTCGCTTGCAACTACAGTTTTACCAATATGATTGATATGCCGATTTATGTTGAAGGGCCAAAGGGTTCTGCCTGCGAAACCGGTACTAATCCCGATTTCAATGGGTTATGTTCGCTGGCCGAATATGTTCCACCGATTCCGTAAGTCAACAATTTCTACTTTACAATCAAGTATATAAGATCACAAAATGTGATATTCTCTTTTAGCGATTTGGATGCTGTAGAACTTCCGGCAACAGAACCTCCAGCAGATTACCCGAATCGATCTATACCGTAAGTAAATTGTGCAGCAAATATTTCATTTTGTTTTTGTTGGTTACTTAAAAAGGTTAAAAGTTATAGCAATATACTATTCTGTTAAAATATCATCTATCTGGTTTGAACATTTCAGAATGATAAGAATGCTTGGCCCTCCTCCTACTCCTGCGCCCGAAACTACTGCTAGCCTAGGTAATGACGGGCCGTTTGACAAATTGACAAGAATGTAAAACGATTTAGCGAAATCTAGCCCAGCGTTTTGTAGCATGCACCGCAACCGCGCAAGTGAAACAGAATGAAAATTATTTGTAATGTAAAATTATTTTTGAGTTATAACAAAATTATTAATTATAATTATTATAAATTTTATTTGATCTTTAAACAAAATCATTTGCTTTGTGAAACTTGCACACAGTAATATACATATTTGATACTATATATGGAGGTGGAGTTCAAAATACAACAATAGTTGATTTTTTCACCGAACATCATAACCGGTTCAGAAATACCTAAATTTCGTTCTAATTGGCCATATTCCAAGAAATTCGTTCTTTTTCAGTTGGTTTCATTCCAGAACAAGCCAAGTTCCGTTCATTCCAAGCCAAGTTCCGTTCTAATTGGTCAGATTCTAAGAAATGGCCTAGTTCCATTCCATACCTTGCTCAAATAGCCTACCTCTTTTCATAAACCCTTTAGTCCTCGAGATGAGGTTAAATTCCACTTCCGTTTAGTCAAGGGCCAAACAATATCGTGTCAAACTTTAGGAACTTTTGACTGACGTATAGCTCTGGGATTTCGTCCCAGAAGTTTTGACTTCTTGTTTGACCCATTTCTTTAACTCGATAGTAACTTACCTTGTAGATGGCTTTCTCGTTACCAACAATTCTGTTTGTGATCTTTTCCTAGTATTTTTTAGGACTTGAGGTGCTACCTTCGACTATGTAATACAGAATGAAAATTCTTTTGTTGCTCCTTTCCTTCTTTTAACATTTCTCATGAAGTTTCTATGCTTCTTTTGTGAACGAAAATTGTCGGTCGTCCATCTAAGATTGCATTTTGTATTTTCAGGAGTTCCAAATACGCTTTTAAAACATATTCCTTATGGTTTTGTAATGGGGCATGCAAAATCAGTTTGTTTTTGTTTCCGCAAATCAGATGTCATTATCGTCGTGATAAAGGTTACAATAATGTTTGACGCTTGATTTATGGCTACGAAATTCGAACGCGTCGATTAACGAATTATAAACATTTTAAAATATAAAAATTATTTTGTTTTATTAAATTTATCACACATTTCGATACAAAACACTAATGACATTTGACCGAGGGTGCTGCATTTAAAAACAGCGGCGAATATTGTTACTATAAGCATGCCCCATTCTGTTACAACCACCAACGAATTTATTTATTTAACACCAAAAATTAACACAACACAATTTTTTAACAAAAATTCACAAAATCACAAATCACTTATTATAATTTTTGCACAATTGTACTGTTCACTTATAACTTTTATTTCGCACTAAAAAACTTTTTAAATCACTTTTTAATCTTCATTTTATCGCTTACCAAATACTAATCTTTAAATTCGAATTCGGTCACTCCTTATATACTCTCTCTCTTCGACCTTTAACAATTAGATTCAGTTAGTACCATACAAACCGAAATCACTAATAAAACGATCTTCAAATCTGTCTTTGGTGGAAATGAGAACTTTTCACTCGACAACATTGAATTCCTGTAAAACTCCTACTCTATTTTCTTGTTTTATATTTCGGGGAATGCACGTAGATGAGTGGCGGAACTTTGTGAAAACCAACGAACTATGTTTCAACTATTTAAGAAGTGGTCATAATAGCAATGAGTGTTTAAATACTAAAATCTGTTCACGATGTAACGACACGAAATAACAAAGAAAACGGCTCCAAACTGCAAACGAACAACGCTCTTGTGATTGAAAATTTTATTCAAGAACACACAAAAGATCATCAAAAGGTAAATACATATATTGTTAATCTTTCGTTTGTCACTTTTAGACCCGATAAATACCATATATTGGGAAATTCACGAAATGGAGCGATTGCCACACTATTGGTAGATGGAGAAACGTTGAAGCGCTCCTCTATTTTTACATTTCTTCCGTCCTTGTGAGCTGCGGTTGTGGCTTAATCAAGTCCAACTTGGTGGTGTGTAGCGGTAGCACATGAGGAACTTGCGTAAGATCAGATTCGCATTGCCTATGCCTTCGAGTTTTTTGAGGCCATGATCCCATTCGCCTCACAAAATCGGTTGAACTCGCCTGATACAAATTGCGGACCGTTGTCGGAGACAATAGTTTATCAGATACCCTAGCGTAAAATTCTTCGCACAGATTATCAATAGCCTTGGCTGAAGTAGTACAGCGCATTTTGTAAATTTCTGGCCAATTGTAAAATGCGTGGACGATGATCAGATAGTAGCAATCGTCGATTGGGCCTGCATAGTCCACATAAGAGTGCACCACAGTGCACTGGGAATTGGCCAGGCCTGCAACTTGAATTTGTTCGGAGTCTTTGCGATAATTGGGACGGTTTCCTCGATTCCTCCATCGAAACCTGGCCAGAATAACTTACTTTGCGCGAGCATCTTCATGCGTGTGGGGTCTGGGTGTTCGTCGTGTAGTTCCCTCATCAATTTCTTATGGAATTTTACTGGGACGATGATTCACTCGCTGAGGAATAGACATCCTTGCACCACCGATAGTTCTGACTAGCGATTGAAAAATTGTGCTACTGCTGGGTCGAAAATTTGCTTTTGCTAACGTGGCCATCAGTGATATAACGAGCGACCTTCTGAAGTATGTTACTTCCTGTGATTGCTTTTTCAATGTCACCGAAGTTGACTGGTAACG
This sequence comes from Tipula helvola, assembly GCA_963556165.1. Lineage (NCBI taxonomy): Eukaryota > Metazoa > Arthropoda > Insecta > Diptera > Tipulidae > Tipula > Tipula helvola. The sequence continues at coordinate 347,126,691 of OY744483.1, read as the reverse complement.
ATTTGTCGGTGTCAACTGTGAGCCAGTCATGGCAGTTGCGGTCTTCTTCTGCATGAATCGTTGCAATGACCGTATCTTTAGATTCAAGCGAAAGTTGTGCTTCTTCATAAACGAAATATTTAGTGTCCACATACTTAATTTGGAAGTCGTAGGCAGGAAGGTTTTCTGCGTATCGCTGCAGACGGTTTGCTATGTAAGTTTGAATACCGCTTTTCACTCTGAAGATGAAAAGCAGCTGCTGATGATTCATCTTAAGCTCAAATTAAGCGGCTAACTTTAGATTAGGCAGAAAGGTCAAGAATTCGAATTATATTGATGTCTTTACTTTGGATCGAATTCAGTGCCGTGGAACATAGATTAAGAACTGCTGATTTCTCTATTATATCTTTAAAACTACACAAACAACTTTAATTATTGTGTAAATTAATTTGACAACACAGTTTAGTTGTGTATTTATTCAATTCAGTCACGGTTAGAATATATAGGCAGCCATTACGTTATTACTTAAATAAAAATTATATAATTTACATAAAAATGACAAATAAATTCAAAAATAAAACCAAATAATTTTAGAAATTCTAAAATCACGTCCCTTATGACATTTTAATAAATCTACTTTTACGAGAAATAGCCTTCGATGGATTTTATTTAATTCTTATTGTAAAAACGGCCTTTTTTGAAATGTTGCTAATTTCTTTTTTGTTTCGGTGAATATGTCATTTTGAGTAGTTTAGTTATTAATGTGATTAACATATTAAATAATGTTCAAGTGCATTTGTGTGTACTATCGTAATACATATTTGTTGTAAAATTACGATATGTTTGGTTAAATTTTAATTCAACATAGTGACTAGTCTAAAGTTTACAGCAGAATTGTTTAGTTTCACAACGAGAATGTTCTATGTGGCACTGCCAATAAAATTGAACTAAAAACCAAGAGTTTAAAAGTCATTCGGATAAACTCTAAGCTTAAGATTAAACCGTTTGAAACTTCCAGAAAGTTCTCGGCGAAGATAATTTTGGTTGGATCTTATCTAATTTAACCCGCTACTCTATTAGTTATAAAATCATATTAAAATTAAAGTAAGGACCAAAACCAAAATCAAAATTAAGAGCAAATTGTAGTCGAAAAATATTTCCAATAAAGTATCAACTTTTAATTTAAGCATTCTTAAGGTTTTAAGCTTTATTTTAATATTTAGTTTTGCCATTAAATTAGACTTAAATTTTAATTTTATTTTTGTTTTGGACATCAAGTGGGTTCACAAAGATTTAAAAATATAATTGTAGTAATTGGTATATATCAAAGATGAGGTGGATAAAGCGAAAAATGCATTCGAAATGGTATTTCAATGAAATTTGAGCATAAACGAAATTTGGCATCAAACAACATTCAAAAAATAAGATGCGAATGGTGAAATAATATTTTGTAGACTATGGACCTGTTCAATCAAGATGATTTGAGAGTTTTACAGCAAAAGTGACACAATACAGGTACCATAGGATGCAGCCCTTTATGTAAAAATCTATCATGGATCGAGTGCAAATAAAAATTGAATAAACAATCAGAAGAACTTTCGTTGAATGTTATCACCGCATAGTGGCATTTTAACCCTACTATAACGAACTACATAGGAATACGTCGAGTAACCGTTGCTATATACCGTCTGAATGGGCTCTGCTTTATTTGTCCTCTAATTTTTTATTGAAAATTTCGCTCATAAAAATCAAAACCACGAAAAATGTTTAGTTTAGGCTTAATTTTGGTATTTTTATTTTTGGCCCTATTTGGTTTGACCAGTACCATAAATTATTGTGATCCATCACTCTGCACAGATAATGATATTGTTAAACATCATATTGCATGTGATAATAATGGTGTAAGTCCGTAATTGTATTATCTACTAAATTTTGCCAATTACATAAATTGATTCCATCTAAATCCTTCAAGGAATTTCGAAGCAACTGCCAAGAACCAGCTATCATAGAAATAACACAAAAAATTAAAAAATCAATAGTATTTTGGCATAATGAATATCGAAATAAAGTTGCAAATGGATCTTTGGGGGGATTCCAAAGTGCCCGACGTATGACAACGGTAACATGGGACACCGAATTGGCATACTTGGCTGGTTTGAGTGTACTAACCTGCAAATTGGAGCAGGACGAGTGTCACAATACTTTTGCATACAAGTATTCTGGCCAAAATTTGGCTAGTCAATATCATAAGCAAACCATTAATCCCTCAACGTATGAAAATATAATTGTCTCTTTTATAAAGAAATGGTTTGATGAGTACAAATTTGCGAACCAAGGTGATGTGGATAAATGTTCTGAGAGTGGTCTGAGCAGAAATATTGGACATTTTACAGCAATGATTCAAGAAAAGTCAGCAAAAATTGGCTGTGGCCTTGCAAGATTCTCAGAAGTGATTAAGGGAAATAAGTGGTATGTGATACTGTTAGATTGCAACTACAGTTTTACCAATATGGTTGATATGCCGATTTATGTTAAAGGGCCAATGTGTTCTTCCTGCAAAGCCGGTCCTAATCGCAATTTTAATGGGTTATGTTCGCTGGCCGAATATGTTCCACCGATTCCGTAAGTCGACAATTTCAACTTTACAATCAAGTATTTATTTAAGATCACGAAATATGTTGTTCTGTTTTAGCAATTCAGCGTATGTAAAGTTAAATGTTATAAGGCCTCGAGCTTTGTATAAACCAGCAACGATAAAATCCCTGCCGCCTACAAATACTGGATTCACTAAGGAACCGGCTGCAAGGGTTGTTAAACCATATAACCCGAATGAAAATTTGTATATAAAGACTGAACCTAATCCAAAGGTACGAGGAATTATTCGACCTGTTCCGTAAGTATTTGTGTACAAAATATTTCGTTTTTTGGTTTTTGGTTACTACTTTCCATTTAAAGTTACACCAAAATAATATTCTGTTAAAATATCATCTAACTAGTTTGAATATTTCAGAGTAGTAACATGGCGTGGCCCTGTTTATAGTAAGAACCAAACTATTAGGCCCATACTTACTCAACAGGGTCAAACGCCCGTAGCTTCTCACCGGGATCAAACTGCTTATAAACAAATTGTACGTAATCCGCCGGTACGATCCAATGACATTATTCAACCTGTTCCGTAAGTAAATTGTGCCGAAAATGTTACATTTTTTCTTGTTAGTTACTGCTTTCTGTTAAAAGTTACACCAAAATGCTATTCTGTTAAAATATCTTTTATGTTCTATCTGGTTTGAATATTTCAGAGTCGTAACATGGCGTGGCCCTGTTTATAATAAGAACCAAACTACTAGGCCCGCATTTACTCAACAGAATCAAACGCCCGTCGGTTCTCACCGGGATCAAATTGCTTACAAACGTGGACCCAATCCAAAGCTACTATCAAATGACGATTTCATGACTCGACGTAATGCGTAAGTAAATTGTGCGGAAAATGTTCCATTTTTTGTCGTTAGTTACTGCTTTCCGTTAAATGTTACACCAAAATGCTATTCTGTTAAAATATCATTTAACTGGTTTAAACATTTCAGAGTCTTCACAAACAGCGGCCCTACTAAACCCGTAACTAGTGAACCGGCGGATCCAACTTTAAATATAATGGGTGAACCTATTCCACTGGTAGGATCCAATGACATTATTCAACCAGTTCCGTAAGTAAATTGTGCAGAAAATGTTTCATTTTTTTGGTGTTAGTTACTAGTTCTGTTAAAAGCTACATCAAAATGCTATTCTGTTAAAATATCTTCTTATCTGGTTTGAATGTTTCAGAGTCTTAACAAAGAGTGACCCTACTTCGCCCGCAATAAATGAACTGGCGGGTCAAACTTTAAATATAATGGATGAACCTATTCCACTGGTAGGATCCAATGACATTATTCAACCAGTTCCGTAAGTAAATTGTGCAGAAAATGTTTCATTTTTTTGGTTTTAGTTACTGCTTTCCGTTAAAAGTTACACCAAAATGCTATTCTGTTAAAATATCATCTATCTGGTTTGAATATTTCAGAGTCTTAACAAATAGTGGCCCTACTATGCCCGCAACTAGTGAACCGGCGGGTCAAACTTTAAATATAATGGATGAACCTATTCCACTGGTAGGATCCAATGATATTATTCAACCTGTTCCGTAAGTAAATTGTGCAGAAAATGTTTCATTTTTTTGGTGTTAGTTACTGCTTTCCGTTAAAAGTTACACCAAAATGCTATTCTGTTAAAATATCATCTATCTGGTTTGAATATTTCAGAGTCTTAACAAATAGTGGCCCTACTATGCCCGCAACTAGTGAACCGGCGGGTCAAACTTTAAATATAATGGATGAACCTATTCCACTGGTAGGATCCAATGACATTATTCAACCTGTTCCGTAAGTAAATTGTGCAGAAAATGTTTCATTTTTTTGTTGATAATTACTGCTTCCCGTTAAAAGTTACACCAAAATGCTATTCTGTTAAAATATCATCTATCTGGTTTGAATATTTCAGAGTCTTAACAAATAGTGGCCCTACTACGCCCGCAACTAGTGAACCGGCGGGTCCAACTTTAAATATAATGGATGAACCTATTCTACTGGTAGGATCCAATGACCCTATTCGACCTGTTCCGTAAGTAAATTGTGCAGAAAATGTTTCAGTTTTTGTAGTTAATTACTGCTTCCCGTTAAAAGTTACACCAAAATGCTATTCTGTTAAAATATCATCTATCTGGTTTGAATATTTCAGAGTCTTAACAAATAGTGGCCCTACTACGCCCGCAACTAGTGAACCGGCGGGTCCAACTTTAAATATAATGGATGAACCTATTCTACTGGTAGGATCCAATGACCCTATTCGACCTGTTCCGTAAGTAAATTGTGCAGAAAATGTTTCATTTTTTGTAGTTAATTACTGCTTCCCGTTAAAAGTTACACTAAAATGCTGTTCTGTTAAAATATCATCTGTCTGGTTTGAACATTTCAGAGTCGTAGTAGATAGTAGCTCCCGTTCTGCTACGTCCGAAACTACTAGGCCCGTATCTACTCAACAGGGTCAAACGCCCGCAGATTCTAACCGGAAACAAACTGCTCATAAACGTGTTAATCCAACGCTACTAGATCCCGATCGTCCGAACTAATGCGTAAGTAAATTGTGCAGAAAATGTTCCATTCTTTTGTTGTGAGTTGTAGGCTAGTTATATAGCTGAAAACGAAACGGAGTGAAATGAAACGAACGAATTGATTGTATCAAAACCTATTCCCAGTTGTACTTTGCGTGAGCAATCGAGACATTTTGTTTGAGATGGCACGTTAAAAACATGAAATAGAAGTATAAACCAAACAAAATAGAAATCTTCGGCTTTTTAAATTTGTTTTTCATGAGTAAATTTACAATGTTCGCATTTTATTTGTTCTTTTTACGAATTATGGGGACATGTGATGATCACGATGAGGTATAAGAGAGCATCACCGTGATTGGTCATTGATCGCTCTTGGAGCACTCAGTCGTACAAAAGGGATTAGACCAATTACTCAGAAGAAACGGAATGAAAACGAACGGACGAATTGATTCAATTCAATTTGCTTTCGTTCCGTCTTGGCGGTCATACACTATCGGTTTTATTTTATTTTGCTGTCCTAGTCCTTCTCCTTAGTATCACTTATGTCAAAACAAAATGGATTCGGACATCAAATGTGAATGTTTTGGTTGAAGCCGCATACTACAAAAAAATTCGGTAACTTTTATGGTAATTTCGCAATAGAAGAACTTGACGGACATAAAATTTTCTCATATAATTTGTAAATTTTTTTCCCCTCCATACCAACTTAAAAAACATAATTTTTTTTTCTCGTATGAAAAAAGAGTTATTTTTTTTTTAAGTTGGTATGTAGGGGAAAAAAATTACCGAAAAGTTGAGAAAAGTTTATGTCCGTCAAGTTCTTCTGTTGCGAAATTACCAAAAAAGTTACTGAATTTTTTTTGTAGTATGCGGCTTGAGGTAGAATTTTTACAATTAGCGCTAAAACATGAAAAATTGATTTTCGCGCAAATCATTGTATGTATGTAATATGTATATATAACAGAATTATCCTATTATTTTTGTAGAAAAAGACATGTCTGGTGCCATGTGGATATATTTAAAAAATTGTTCTGTATCCTCGTTTTTCATTTTTAGGAGAATAACTTTCAAAAATCCTATAATATTTTTTCCTCCGATAAGATATAGGATATATTTAGCCATACACTCTGATATATATTTTTTTTAGCAATAATATACTGTTACGTATCCATTTCTTTTTGAAAAATTTATTTATTCTATTTTAGCGCGCGAGTAAATTATTGAAATAAAATAAAACCATTTTCAAAACGTCAAAATAAGTTTTCATCTATATTCGCGACTTTCAACAAAGTAGCTGACATCTGGGGTGAGATGTTGTAACCATCACGTTTTTCGCTTCGATGCATTTTCGATAGAATAAGTGTACTCCTTTGTTAAAAATATAAAATTTTAAAACAATTTAGTTCTAAAATACCGTTATTCTATCGAAAATGCATGGAAGCGAAAAATGTGATGGTTACAACATCTCACCCCTGGTGAAAACAATATGAACAAAATTTAACCATACAACAAGGGGGATTAGAACTGTCAAATAGTAGAATTTGACAATACTCGTCCCCTTTGCTTACATAGAAACCAACGCCGACTACAGTTGATGGGAGTCGCCAATAACGACCATGTCTCTTCCAACTTTCGGTTTGGTCCGTTTCGTTTTCGTCTATATAACCAGCCCATTATGCTTTCTGTTAAAAGTTACTCTAAAATACTATTCTGTTAAAATATCATCTATTTTAACATTTCAGAGTCGCAGCAAGGCAGGATCCTCCTCCTAGTGCTGCGCCCTCATATAAATGGTTGCATACAAGAATGTAAAATAATTTAGAGAAATCTAGTCCAAGGTTTTGTAGCATAGACAGACCCGCAAGTGAAACAGAATGAAAATGATTTGTAATGTAAAATTATTTTTGAGTTATAATAAAAGCGTTTATTATAGTTGATATATTAATATGTTTATATTTATTGCCGATACTTGATGAGAATCGCCAATAAAATAATTTTTATTTTACACATAGTTTTATGAATAATTTGATTTTTTTTTTTAAGATTTGGATGCTTTACTGATTTTTTTTGCGTTTTTCTCGAGACTACTATTTTCAAACTGGTGTACAAGATATTCATCAACCGATTTTGTTAAAATTTACAACACGTATTCTTTATAATATTATGACGTAGCATTTCTTTGATTGGGTGCTATATTCATAATGACGAGTTCTTTCAGATTATGGTTCTCACCTCACCGAAAAACTTCATACAAGTCTAGTCACATTTGCATAGAATTTCTCGGTGAGGTGAGTACCGTAATAGGGGTATAAAAAAACTGATCTCGAGCAAAAAAAACTAAACTAAAGAATTTTCTACTATGGCGAGTTTCGTTTATTTTGCTCAAGATCAGTTTTTTTAGTCTGAAATAATTCGACATAAGTTATACATTTTTTAAACTCAAAATTTCAATAAAAAATTATTTTGTCAGTGCCACAGAGGACCGAGGGATGAACGACTCCTCCCAACTTATTATGACTTTTGTACTGTTCCATTAGCTCCATAGTTGTCTAACTTGCCCCAACTCTATTGTTTATTAATTAGGTTTGGGTTAAGATTTATTAAAAGAAATATATGAATACTTTAATTCTTTTTATTTCACATTTACGTACCATGCGGTTTACATTTTCATTACAAGTTGTTGGTTATTGAATGATATAAATGTTTCACTTAAGTTTTTATTATGTTGGCAGAACAATAAGGTAGAACTAAATTAACATAACCAATGGTACTCCGATTGACCTAGTCTGTAAGGTTGAAGCTTACCAACCTCTACCAACATTTATGCAACTTGTTCCGTAAGTAAAAACTTTTATAATTATCCTTGGGTGCCAAGCACCTAAAAAGAAATATTTTTAACGAATATGACGGTACACTCGAAAATGAACAAATGATTCTCACTTTTAGCGGACTTTAAGAGCCAGATAGAAAAAGATTGTCAACCAATATTAATCGATAATAATGATCAAGATCACTTTGCTCCGTAGGTAAAAAATGCTGAGAAGTAAACGTTTGTATCTTTTCAGAATTCTTTGTCCATTTAAAAACTTTTCAAGGTTAGGGTCGATAAAACATTACCTAACTAAATTTTCAAAAAATTTTATTAATTTGTATACTAAATTTCGATTTATACTTAATTACCTAAATTAAAAGTTTTTAAAAATAATTTAAAACTATTGTAATATTTAAACCGACATCTATGAAAGAATGTAGAATTTATTTTGTATACAGGGTTACTGGTAACTCGACGCATACCTTGCGGGGTTAAAATGCAACAGGGTTAAAGTGCAGTAGGGTTAATTAAATGCAACAAATTGAGCTACCAAATGTTCTACCGAAATTCAGTAGTTTTTGAGATATTTAAATTTTTTGATAAAACCTAGATTTAACCGTTTAAAGTTAATTTTAAAAAAATGTACTGTACGAATTGGTTGAAATTTAAGTTTTTATCATGGCTAATGCCATAGGAGATCTCGTTTAATAATTAAAAGTTTAAAAAATACCAAACAGTTTTACAGAGATCACCAATTAAACTTTTATTTTTCTTAATTTTTACTTTTAGTGCAAAAAAATTTTACTATACGTTTAGTTCTAAAATACAACTAAATTTAATCAAACAAAATGGAATCAATTCCTGGAGGTGAGTAGAATGGGTATACGTCTTTTAGCAAAAAACGTTTCGCAAATGAAAGTTTGATCAAATTACTTTTAGCAAAAAAAACGTTGGCAAACATTTCTTTGGCAAAGAAGAAAGAAGTAATGGCAAATTCACTTATGTCAAATATTTGTTTGACAAATTACTTTTTGGCAAATATTGAAGGATAATTTGCCAAAAAATAATTACTATAAAATTTGAACAAAATTTTCACGTGCCACGCATGAATTAATAAAAATACTTTTGCTTCAAAATGAAAATTTAAATTCTGGAAAATTAATATTTAATCTTGCTTTTCCAGAATTTCATGCTGAAATATTCTGGAAAATGGAGATTTCCATTCTAATTTTAATAATAAATCTCTATTTTCCAGATAATTCTAAATTTCCGTTTTCAAGGAAAACTATTTTTATTAATTCCAGCGCGCGTCATACCTGCCAAATTTCATCACAATCAGTTCAGAAATAGCCAAGTTACAGGCTAATTGGCTATGTTCCGAAAGACTATCCAAAAATCATTTAAGCATCCCATTTCCATCATATCTGTCAAATTTCATCATAATCGGTAAAGAAATAGCCAAGTTCCAAACTAATTGGGCATTCAAAAACTTCATCTAAATACCATTTAACAATCCCATTTCCACCGTAGCTGTCAAAATGTATCATAATCCCGAAAGAAATGGCCAAGTTATAGGCTAATTTGCGATATTCTAAAAATGCACCCACAAATCATTTAACAATCCTATTTCCACCGTACATGTCAAATTTAATCACAATAAGTTGAGAAACAGCCAAGTTATAGGCTAGTTAAATTCCAAAAATGTATCCAAAATCATTTAAAAATGCCATTTACAATCGTACCTGTCAAATTGATAATAGATTTTTTGATTAAACATATATTTGCCATTCAATTTGTTTTGTCATATGATATTTGCCAAATATGGAAATTTGCCAAAGATATTTTGATGCAACGTAACTTTGTCAAATGTCGTTTGCCATTTAAACAGCTCCCGAGTAGAATATAACAATACCGATATTATTTTATTGATTATTTGACGAATAAGGGTAAGGGATAAAAGGGGTGCAATTTTGTAAATGTGACTAGAATTTCGTAATCGGTGACCCAAAAACTATGAAAATGACATGGATCTTGACTGTAATAATTATGTCATATACGGCATTTTATGCATAGGGGTTGTTAATAAGGGATGGAAGGGGTGAAACTTTGTAAATGTTACTAGAGATTCGAGATCAGCAACCCCAAAAACCTTAGAGTAGGTTATGTCAGTTCAATTACTTGATTTTACGAATTTTGGCCAACTTTAAGGCAATCGCCCCACTATGCGTTGGTGAGGTGGTAAAGTTGATCAGTGGTCGAATTGGTATATCTGTTTTGTGAATTTTTACAATCCTCTGATTGCAGGTACACTCGGCTTAACCATCTAGTTGTGATAGATTTCGTTTTTATTGAGAGTATTGGACGAGACGTTGATAATTCTATTTATGGTTTTAAGGTGAGTTTTGCTAAGATCATTTTTTAACTCCAGAATATTGTTATGATTGATGTATTGATTAATTCTCAAGTTATACGCGAGTATGCCAATTATAACCGTTGTCTTACCTTTATTTCGCATTATTATTCGTTTTTTTTCTGAGGTTTTTGATTATGTGTAGTACTAGGATAAATTTGTTATCCTCCTAAGGCATTCGTTCTATTCCATTAGCTCGAGTTATCGAACCTGCTCCACTGCCTTCCATTGTGAATCGATTAATGCAGGTGGTGTCACCGACCAACCAAATACGTACCTTTCCACCGGCTCAGGACAAACGCCTCCTCTATTTTAACAACCTCTGTGAGGTTGAAGCTTACTACCAGCATTTATGTAACTTGTTCCGTAAGTAAAAACATTTATATTTATGCTTGTGTATACACTGTACAAGGAAGAAGCAAAATGAATATTTTTTGGCGAATATGACGATATCCGACAATGAAGAAATGATGAGTATGCCAAAATCGCCATTAGCAAAATTTTTGTGCCAGCTAGAAAACGTTTTTCAACCGGTATAAATCGATAATAATGATCGAGATGACTTTGATCCATAAGTAAAAAATTCTATAAATGTCGAAGGTTCTTCGTGAATTTAAAAAAGAAACATTTTTTAACTTTTCAGAATCCGTTGGTCTTTTATAAACATTTCAAAGTTCTAATACAATTTTACATAATTGGGGTCGATAAAACATTTCCTGGCTTTTAATTTTTTTTTTTTACATTTTGATTTATAAATAAAATTAAACATTTTTAAAAATAATTTAAAATTATTATATGTAATATTTAAACCGACATCTATGAATGAATATTGAATATATTTTGTATATTTGCCGTCTGAATAGGCTCTGCTTTTATTTGTGTTTTCATTTTGGGAACAGATTTAGCAGAGCAAACCATTTTTCGCGCATGCGCAACTTTTGCAAGCGCCATTTTTTAAAATGTGGAATTAAGGTAAACTACATTTTGGATTAAGTCTTGACTAAAAAAATCACTTAGGCCCGAATTTATAGTCGTTGCTACAACTATAACTACTGTTATAGTTACAGTTTTCGTATTTATAAACCTCACTATAAGATTTGTTTGTAATGTAGAATAATATAATCTATTCATTTTATCTTAAGTACACCTAGGGAACAATTGTTGGAATTTGCAAGGTTTAATAACTGTAAAAAAATATTTCTTCGGAAAGTTTGACATTACCTCGGTAAACAGATAAACAAATTCATATTACTCCTTTTTGTCAAAATGACCCCCACGCAATGCTTCAATCAACTGCAAATTTTGTGAACAAGTAGATGATGAATTGTCAAATTTATCATCAACATAACAAAAAAATCGTCGGTCCCGTTTTCGAGAAAATCTGCTTGGCAGTTTTCTCTTCCACTGCAACCCTCTACTCGAATGGACCTAAAAGTTAACACAAACTGCTTATTACTAAAATCTATCTTTGTACAAAATTTCGACCAAACCTATCAATATTTGTGAGAATGGGAGGAAAACAAAAATTATAAAAATGTGCGACTGGAAGGACGGACGGACAGAAGGACGGACGGACGGAAGGATGGACACGACATTTTTCTGATCGGTGTTTCGGGGTCTTCGTAATCTAATTCGTCGAGGAATGTGAAAATCTGGAACAAAATTTTTCGCGATTACAATACTTACCCAATATAACTTCGTTATAGGGGGAAAAGTAAACACTAAGACTGATCGTGATCTTCGCACTTTTTTATTAAGTTCTCTAGTCTATCCCCTTTCCAGCACTAGGCAATATGCCATAAAAACCATTTCAAATACTTTACTAAATCACAAAAGAACAATGGCGAAAAATTATTTGAGAAATAAACTTAAACGTCTAAAAGTGACACATATCCGAAAGAAAATCAATTAATTATCTACGTTTTTTTAAACTATAATATTATCTAGTTAAAGCCGAGTAAAAAAATAATGTTTAATCAAAAGTTATTTGACTATTTCGTTTTAAAGTTCGCTTCATGGGATTTGTCAATATAACCTTCAAAAGTTCAACACTGAATATCTATTAATCTCCGCCTTCTCTAACAAAAAATCTTGCACAAACTAGCTCAGAAAATCACAATGAGTTAAATAAGATATATGTATTTCATTTAAAGACGTAGAAATTTAATTTCAAATAAAACAACGTATAGGAAGCTGCCATTGTTCTTTGTGTATCGGGACACGTCAGCCTGATATAGACGATGGATGGAACGATGGACTAGATTTCATTAAATCATTTTATATTCTTACTGGTATCCCACTTATACTGTATCTACATCTACGAGTAAAGTAGTCCTACGATGAGGACCCTGATTTGCTGCTACTCTGAAATGTTAAAACCAGATACATGATATTTTAGCAGAATATCAGTTTAGTGTAACCTTTAACAGAACTAGTAATTAACAACAAAAAAATTGAAGATTTTCTGCACAATTCACTTACGCGTTAGGTTTAGGTGGATTACGTACAACTCTGTTGTAAGCAGTTTGATCCTGTTGAGTACCTGTGCGCCTAGTAATTCCAGGCGTAGTAGTAAGAGAGCTATTCCATGTTACAACACTGAAATATTCAAACCAGATAGTTGATATTTTAACAGAATAGCATGTTTGTATAACTTTTAACAGAAAGCAGTAATTAACAACAAAAAAATGAAACATTTCCTGCATAGTTTACTTACGGAACAGGTTGAATAATGTCATTAGATCGTACCGGTACATTAGGTACAACACGTTTATAAGCAGTTCGACCCTGTTGATTAGCAATACGAGAGCCATTCCATCTTACAACTCTGAAATGTTCAAACCAGAAGGATGATATTTTAACAAAATAGATTGTTGGTGTAAGTTTTAACAGAAAGCAGTAACTAACACAGAATTCACAATGCAAAAACTTTTTAGTTTTGACTTACAGGTTTGTATGAATTTCAACATAACGAGCAAAAATTTGTATTCGTCAAGTTGGAAATTCATACAAACCTGTAAGTAAAAAGTAAAAAGTTTATGCATTGTGAATGCTCTTGTAACAATAAGCATTTTGTGCAAAATTTACTTACGGAACAGGTTGAATAATGTCATTGGAGCGTACCGGTACATTAGGTACAATTCGTTTATAAGCAGTTTGATCCCGGTGAGAAGCTACTTGCGTTTGTTGAGTAGATGCAGGCCTAGTAGTTTGGTTCTTATTATAAACAGGGCCACGCCATGTTACGACTCTGAAATATTGAAGCCAATAGAGAATAGTGTTTTGGTGCGATTTCCTAGTTCTGATCGTACATGTTCATTTTCATCATTTTGGTGAAGGAAAATTTTATTAAATGAAATAAAATTAATAATTATTATTATTTTAAAATAATATTATTATTTTTTTTATTACTATTTTAAAATTTTAATTTTAAAATATCGCGTTTTGTACCATATCGTGTTTTGGAATATCGAGTTTTGGAATATCGCGTTTTGTACCATATCGCGTTTTGTACCGTATCGCATTTTGAAATATCGCGTTTTGAAATATCGCGTTTTGTACCATATCGCGTTTTGAAATATCGCATTTTGAAATATCGCGTTTTGTACCATATCGCGTTTCGTCATGTCGCGTTTCGTCATGTCGCGTTTTGAAATATCGCATTTTAAAATATCGCGTTTCGAGCGGATCCCCTGAAATACAGATAGTTTTTTTAAAAATTGTAGGTTACTAATAAGTTGTCGTGTACTAACCTGAAAAATGAAATATTTTTGTTATATTTTTTGCACTCACTGTATTGGTTTTTACACCGTTCCACGATACATTTCATTGTTGTTAATTACTTTCACAACACAAATAATTTTAGTATAAATGCCAATTTTAATTAATAACACAATAATCACTTTTTCAAAAACTTCGCGGTGAAACAAAAAAAAACTGAAGTACTAAAAAAATTTGGCGTATTATGTATGTGATGATTCATGTTTTTAATCAAATTTATATAGAAGGCTCCATCTATTATTTTTAATATCTTTGGGTTATACTATAGATTCAATCATAACATGATCAACATCCATAAATTTACACGTTATAGAATTATCTAAGAAATCCAATGTTATAGTGCTCCTCAGAAAAAGGAAGAAAACAAACAATTTAATGTAAACAAATTTCGGAGAAACTCCAGCTAATTCCGAGAAAATTACGTACATTTAAAATAATTTTATAACATATTGGTATTTCAATAAAGCTTTTTTTAAATTTGATGCTGGACATCTGGTAAATAAAAGTATAAGTCAATAATTATTGTTTAATAAATATTTAATAAAAAATAAAAAAATAAACTACAAATTTTAATTTCCAAAATATATTTTGAATGTGCCGCATAGAATCTTCCTCGCTTCCGTCATCATTATTAAGTTCTTCATCCTGGTATAATAAAAAATGTTGCTACTTGTTGGAGCGCTCTTCCAATCGCGATAATCGGCGTTCTAATAATGAGGAAAGCAAGTTTGTTTATGTAGAAGATAAATTGCAATACAAGTGATTTTTAAATTTTTTTACAATGTAGTTTTTTGTGTACTACTAAGTTAGTGTAAAAAATACATTTTTGCGTGATTTTAAAGAGGCAAGGCGACCTCTAGGTATCAGAGTGTATAAAACAAATTAACTTTCTTAACTTAAAATCCACAACCTGAAGAAACTTACATAGTTGAAGCCAAGCCTAACAAATGGACTTATAGGAAAGATCTCGGAAATAGGCTAAGACAATTTCAAGGAGAAATATGACTCTGATACGTCTTACAACGACGCTTCTCTAAATTTCAACAATATGTTCCATTTCTCAACAAATTAGATTTACGAATATAACTGGGTATATAGTTGTGTTTGCTGTATCTAATCGAGCCTTCGAGCAATTCAAATGAAAGTTGGTTCAAAGATTATAAGTTACGAAGCAAAACCTACAATTGCAGATTTTAGATTTTTGCTCAAGATTTTAAGGACTAGTGTTCAGTGTTTTTCAATAAATCCATTTTTTTAAAGCGTATAGAAACGTTTGAGCTGCCAAAATGATTTGTTCATCCTAGAGATTTTACAATATTTACAGGGCATGTCATGATTCGTTTTTTATGATACGTGTAAACAATTGTAATCCATTAGAAATTATGAAGTTTAAGTTTCTTTTTATTAATAAGTGGTTTATACCGCATTAAACAATTGTAGAGCATTCATAGTACTGTAAACAATTGAAAATATTAACCAATATCTGTACAGAATTGTAAACAACACTAAAACGTTGTAAACAAATGTAAACAATCAACTATTATTTGACAAAAAAACGTAAGGGTTCAAATTTAAAAGTTTTGAAATTATGATAAAGGAAAACAATTTCGAGTGCATCACTATAGTTCAGCACGTTAATTCATTATCAGACACGTTAAAGATTATATCGTTCCATCAAGATAATGAGATTTTACGTGTATACTAGCAATTAAGTTTATAGTAATCGTTGCCAATTAAAAATGTTAATTACACATTAAGTGTAACGGAATGTCTAATGTTTATAACCTCCGAACACAATGTTGTTGTAATTACATAATAGAAGAAATAATTCTCACTTATTGTGTTCTCGCGCATACCATCTTGATACAATAACGATTGAATATTATATAAATGAATCACAAGAAGTCACTGTAATTTTAAGAAGAAATAAAACCTTGATCATGAAATTTTGCCAAACATGAACATGCAATTATTAATTGAATTTTGATTTAATTTTTGCTTAATAATGAGATCTAACCCTTGAATTCTTAATGTAGATAATACGGGAAAAGGCAATAAATAATTATTGATTCAATAGGGTTAAATCAATAACTGTTACCACAATTACGAACCATCTGTACATATATGTAATACATTCAACTTGGGTGTTATGTATAGTTAACCACAGACCTCACATTGAAGCATAATTACATATTATTTTAGAGTAATTAACGTGATAATTGCATTGTGCGCGCAACACACGAGAAAATATTATTTTTCGCGGGTATTTAAATCTGGCGTATTGTAGGTGGTTTTATTTAGTTGTGATAGAGAAATTGGTTGGAAAATGTGCAAACTAACTATATTCGTTTTGGTTATATTAAGTGTTGCAGTAAATTATGGCGTGGCACTCGATTACTGTGATCAACGATTGTGTACCGATTACCAGGGAAAAGTATCAAAACATATAGGTTGTAATAATAATGGGGTATGTTTTGACTTTGTACACATCTCTAAAATTTGGTATGCTAACTACATTTTTTTTCAGTCATTTCACGCCCGATGTTCTGCTGACGCCAAAATATTTCCAATCACAAACG
The DNA here is from genome assembly GCA_963556165.1 of Tipula helvola. NCBI lineage: Eukaryota > Metazoa > Arthropoda > Insecta > Diptera > Tipulidae > Tipula > Tipula helvola. Next base: position 347,109,985 of record OY744483.1, on the reverse strand, counting down.
AGTTAAAATCAATAATCCTAAACGGATTTAACGAGTATCGTAATAAAATTGCATCAGGAAATGTGCCTGATTATGAGCCAGCAGCTGATATGACTCAAATGCAATGGGATAATGATCTATCGAGTTTGGCCGAACTTAATGTCAAACAATGCACCATGAAACATGATAAATGTCATAACACCGATAAGTATACGTGGTCGGGACAGAGCCTAGGGTATTCTTGGACCACCGGCCAAGATATTGATCCGAATACAGCATTTTCGGCACAAATTAAAGGTTGGTTCGACGAGAATAATGATTGTGATCAAAGTGTTATAAATAAATTTCGTGGTTCCGACAATGGAATACAATATACACATTTTACGGTAATGGTGAATCATAAAGCAGATCGGGTGGGTTGTGCCGCATCCCAATATAAGGCGGTAACACCAGCCGGATATGAAGCTTCATACATTTTAATGGCGTGCAATTTTAGCTATACAAATTTACTGGGTGAACCGGTTTATGTGAGAGGGGAATCATGTTCTAAATGTCGTTCGGGTTGTAGTAAACAATACCCAGCACTGTGTTCAACGAGCGAAGCTGTGAAATATCTACCCGATATTTTGTTACAACTACAATAACACAGAAATGGGATAAACCATATCCATTTTATAATTTTAAGCAAAGCACTCTAATGATATAAATAAATTTGTTGTTGCACCATGCTTAATTATATGTTGTTTTTTAATCACCCTGTAAACATTAGGAAAACAATCAGTTTTTTACTTACGGAATAGGCATTAGAGGTTGAACTAGATCACGATATCGAGCTTGTGGGGGAGGATGCCGCCGGCTAAAACGACGAACTGTACTAGCTCGAAAAGGGCGCGAAGTGCGCGGATGTGAAACACGTCTGCTGAAGCTTGGCCGATTTTCCGAATTTTGCGAATCGCTAAATTAAAGCACAAAACTAAAATGTAAATTATGCATCATTATATATTTTGTTTATGCTTACCGGGAAGGTAAACCAGATGAACCAATATCGGGCCAGTCAAAACCCCGGGGCATTGGAACAGTTGGAAACAATCCATCAGCAGAAACTGATGAATCAATATGAGATGATGGCGCGGATTGAAAAATATTTAAAGGCAGTTGTTCAGATTGACGTGATGGAACCAGTTTAACAGATGATTGAGACATTGCTACTGCTGAACTACCTCCTAATTTTTCATGCCAGTCCCTATTTAGTATAATAAATAATTTTAATTTGTTCATTAAATGAAAACATTTCAACATTTAACTTACGGAACAGGCGGGACATTTTCTCTAGCCGAGCAAAGACCGTTAAAATTAGGGTGAGGGCCTGTAAGGCAGTCAGAAGCCATGGGACCTTTTTTATAAATTGGCCAATCAATCAAATTACCATAACTATAATCGCAAGCCATCAGTAAAGAACTCCAAGTTCGCTGGTCCACACTTGTAGAGAATGTTACAACGCTACAACCTAGTTTTGATGTTTTTTCCTGAACCAATTGTGTAAAATGACCAATCCTCCTGTCGTGCTTAGCATTTCCAATACACATATCCACGTCACCTTGGACCGCATTTCTATGCTCATTAAACCATTCCTTAATAAAATCGACAACAATTTGTTTGTATTCCGATTGTGAAAACGGTACCGATTTATGAATAATACCCAAATTTTGACCGGACCATTTATATTCCTTCGTATTGTGACACTCATCGTGCTTTAATTCGCACCTTAGTATATTCAGTCCGGCTAAATATTGTAATTCTGAATCCCATGAAAACGTTGTCATACGCTTGGCACTTTGAAATCTCGGTAATGAACCATTTGCGACTTTATTTCGCAGATCATTATGAGTAAACAGTATGGCATCGGCCAGATATGATGTCATCCCTATTATAGACGGCTCTTCGCAATTTTCTGCAAATTTCTAGAATTATATACAAATGGAGGATATTTTAATATGTGCATGCGCAGCTGTGGAATAGAAGAGTATTTACGCCATTATTGTTGCACCCGATATGAGAATTAGCATGGTTTCCAAACGACGGACACAACTTTGGATCACAATAATCTGTAGCACCGGATAAATTTGATAGTCCGATTAATAAAATAGCCAAAATTATTCCTAAATTAAGCATTTTGTTGTAATTGATTTTTTTTTTTATTTTTGACTTGTTGTGAAACAAAATTTAAATAATCGATTAAAATTTGTCCTATATAGTCGCTCGGCACACTTGAAACACGAAATACGTAACAAATGATTATACATAATGGGCAGAATCAACCCCTCCAAAGCAAATAACTTTTGCGAGTAGCTTATCGAATAAGATTTACAAAGGAAGTGTGACAAATAAACCGTCCATCAATGGATAACCGCCACTTAAGAGAATTAATAGTATAGAATGCAATACCGAACTTCGAATTTCATGAATTCCGGAATTCAAGTCATTTTTGACTGCTTTTCGATTCCGGAATTCAATTATCTAATATCTGAATTTATTATTTATTATGAACATTTCAAAATAATAAAAAGAGTAAATGCTTTCCTTAGTTTATATTCTATATTTTTTGTTATTTGGCATTTCTATATTTTTTTAATCCCGTAGACGGGCTCAAAGAATCTGAAATCGACCAAAACGCAGATATAGCTTCCATAAGGACGTTTAGGGCATCTATGATGCAAAACATCGGGCAACTAATAAAATGTGATCAACAACTCTGTTTTGCTCAAGCGATTCATCTCGCAGTCATGGATGTACTTTACTGCCGACGACGAGCTACTCGCCTAATGTTTCTACAATTCCAATAGATATTGCGCTAAATGATGATACTAGCGAAGACGAATAAAACGATTTTGATGATTTACCAGATGTAACTATCACAGAAACAGAAGAATTTGGAATATTTATTCTGATTAAAAAGGTGCGAAAGATCGTAATGAAGCTCATCATTCACCGACTAAAAATTAAATACTACAGTCATACGTCAAACTTGAGATGGGTAAAGAGCTTTCTTTGCAGCTGTACTCCAAGGCGCGCTGAAACCGTCTGTTGACGATTTTGGAACGTTTCTATATCTTAAGAAACAGCTTTATGAAAGCTTTCATGATATCAATTCCAAAATTACGTTTACAAGCAGCGAAATGTGTTCGATTCATGCGTCATACTCGTTCTACTTCCGATCAAATTGGCAGTGGCTACAATTTGCCGCAAAAACGCGAATTTACTGATGATCGATACCACAATCTCATTTATATTTCCTTTGCAATATTTACGCATTGGCGGAAAAAGTGAAACACATCCAGAATTTGAGCTTCCTATGAAGCATGTAGTCACAAGGACAATAGCCACGCTGTCACAAAGACTAAATAATTATCCGGAAGGAGATATTGTTTTAAAAGAAGAGGACCTCGGTCTTGAGCTGGTGGATGTCGATTTAATTGATGATAGTGAAGTGAGGCACTCGTAGCATCCGAAATCAATGTTGGAGAGACTACAAAATAGAATCGTTGCAGATTTACAGTGCAATATTCCCGTGAAATCGTCGAAAAATCGAAGGATGATTCAGATCGTCAAACCAGAAGTTTTATAAAGGGAGACGGTTCCTGGGGATCTATTTTGCAAGCTGCTTACTGACATTTACTTACCATATACCACCTACCAGGGTGGGTTCGGAACAGGCGTTTTTCGTTTCCGGCCATTTCTGCACTAATGTACGAACGCGGTTAGCAGAAGCATATTTTGCCGACTATAAATTTCAAAAAATACAAAAAACAACTTAAGTTTTTTTCACAATACCGGAATATTTCGGAATCCGGAATTGGAAATTCAACGAAAATTTGCAATCCCTAATTAATAGGTTCTCTAAGGTCCAGATCCACTCAAATTGATCGCTTGAAAAAATCGAAGTGTCGAAGAAGTGTTTTGAAATTTCAATCAAAATACTTATCTTATATTAGACAATCCCTTGATGCTGTAAACAGTGTGGAACAAAAATGTTCACAGAAATAACGTGATCGGAACAATAGCAATTTTCAGTTTAAAATGTTTGATTTTTCAGCAGGAAACATCGAAAAATTTCGTCATTCACATTCTGTTAACTTCTGCCATAACATCTTTCAATTAATAATGGGTCAGTACAAGGGTATTGCAGAGAAGGTCTGAAATATGATGGAAACCTAATTGGTCTGACCAAGTGAATTCAGTTGGGAAGCAAACATATTAATTAATTAATATTAATTTGGTGTATCGCATTGGATGCTTTAAAATCGTGCCTTACATTCTTCACATGATATAAACTCTGAAAATATGTAAGGGCACGTCGAGGTCACATAAACTGAATGAGAATCGTCGTTTGAAGTGACAAATCTCTTATATTATCACTTCGATCGAGTAAGAGAATACCAATTTAAAGTTGAAGTGACACAACAATTGTCACGTCGAATGAAGTGACACGATTAAGGGAATAAGGGTATAAGGCCCGTAAGTTTGAACGAATAATAATCAAAAACCGAGGATTTATCCACCGATTACTATGCCCAAACAGTGGTTAAATCCACGGTTGTGGATTAATCATCGTTCAAACTTACGGACCTAAATGTCTTAAGTTTTAATTAGTCATCAGGCGAGGCGACTTGCGGTTGGTCGTGCTACTTCAACTTTAAATTGGTATTCTCTTAGTCGATCGAAGTGATACTTTTAATATAAGAGAATTCGACGTAAATGGATTTTTGTCATTCCAAACGATGATTGTCCCATCGATCGACAAAGAGAATACACAAAATTTGATTGTTGGTACAAGTGACAAATGACACGACTAAAGGAATAGAGGTGAATGCTACTTAGTTTATTTTATTTACTGATGGTGATGAGACGTCAACAATATGTCAATTTGTTTCGTTGGGTACGCGCGGACAGGAAAGATAAAAGTTGTTTCCCATCTTTGTACTGCAGTTTGTACCAGTTGTAATTTTTATAAATTAAAAATTAATTTATGTTCATTGATATGTTTAGTAAAATTATTGAACAATACTATTCTCCTGGTAATAAAAGTGTCATGATGACATATACCAATTCTGACGTTGCTCCTCATAAATCTGGTTTAAAACCTGCTCTCGTATCTAAAAGAATGGTGTAGCAAGAACGTCTACCAATTTGTCAGCGAGGTGGCATTTTAATGCTAATTTCTATCGCAGTACCATATTTCGAGCAACCCGTTTGCCACAGGATTGTGTAATAGGTATAGTCTATATTTGTTTCAAACTAAATAAAATTTCATAATTCTTTGAAAAGTGAGTATTCCAATCTACTATATAACATCCTCATTACTTCTCAGAGGACTTTTGGTATGTCTCAATATTTTATTGCTTTTTGACACTTATGCTTTATTACGGGACCCGTAATTTTGTGAAAACAAGTTTTTGGTGATCAGTATGCGATTCTTCATTATTTGAATACATATTACCATTTCGCCTTCAAGAAAGGCAAATCAAACTCTTTCAAAATAGCACGAATGAACGAACTATTGATAGATTAGTGCAGCGCTGCATAAGACAAAAAAAAAAATCGTAGAAGTTTGAGCTGGCCGTATGATGTGATGATAGCTATTTTGCAATATCTGAAGGTTCTATATATCGATATCTGGTGGTACATATTCCCAATTTCATCGTATTCTCGAACTCTACATATCTCGAAACATTTTCCCTCGATAACATGAGCTTCATTACATACTTCATTGGGAAACTAGGTTAGGGTGCATTGGGAAAAATGACTCAAAAAATCACCAACCATAAACCTTTAGGAAAATATTTTATGCAATCCGAAATCAGCTGTGTAATAGTGTTCCCGAAACATTGTTTTTTGTTTCGTTTGCTGCATATAAATTCAAGAAAAGTTTTTGCGTTTTTTTTTTGTGTGTTAGCAAATTCAATTATGTTTATACAACAAATAAAAAATCAAAACAACAAAGTTGTACTCGTTTTATTTACACACTTTTTAAATACATATTATAATAATACGTAGTCTTATCCTGTGCCACGCCAAATAACAGACAAGTTTTAATATTCCTTCTATAAATCCTAGACGACAAAATGTCAAATAATCTCGAAAATCTTGAACTATTTCGTTAATCTCAATTAACTTTGACACCAAGCAACTCAAACGCTATTTTAATCCGCAAATAAGCTAGACTAATCCAAACATCTCAAATAATCACAAATTACGGAAAATTCTTCTCAGTGTATCAATGCCATTCGTGAGGCACTCAGCGTCAGCTCCATTTACAATTCGAATAATATCGCGAATCTTAGACTACAAGACAGAAAGAAGTAAGGTATTCTGGCTTTGTTAATATGCAGTGCAACACGACTTAAAAATTTTGAGAATATCAATTTTAAGGCATATTACATTTGGACAGTGGACACATTAAAATCCAGACTACCATACTTATTTCTTGTCTCGCTTGCGGAATTTAGCATTTTAACCAGACAAAATAGTTCCCAAAATGAAGCAAAAGTATTCACTGATATTTTCACAATATTTATCAAAAAAATCTTCCAATTCTGGAAATTAGCTCGTATTTGAATTAATACGACTATTGTCTAGGTACGTCTAGGTATTGGTACGACTATTGTAGCAGACCAAACTCGAATTTCTGATTGTGGCTACCAGAAGACTTAAGCAAGTCTCGAACTACCGGAACTACCTAAACACAGGAACTACACCTGTATCTCCATAATGTACATGTCACAATCATAATTAAGTTTAAACTTAATAAAATTAATAAAATGTTTTGAGGTTCATTATACCATTATTTTTATCATGCCAGACTTTTCAGTTTAGTGTAACAGATAAGGATCGTGAAATCTGGCACGGTAGCATACGGGACAACCAGCAAACAGCTTAAAACTCCGTCATTTTATACTCGAAAATGTTTCATCTCGAAAAGGCTTTTCCTAAATATTTTTCTTAATCAATATTGCGATCTCTTTGAAGAATTCTCGTACTTTAGCGGACACATATATGTATTTAAAAAAAAAACCTTTTCGAAAATAAAATAGTTTTATCTACCAAAATCAAGGTTATCTTCGAGAAGAACGTTCCCGATAATAGGTGTGTAGTAAACGTGCACCCTCAAGTTGATCGACCGATTGTTACAAATGTACCAATTTATTACAAATATTTCACACAGAGAGAAATAATCTCTTATTAGCATTTCGTTAGACAAAAAGAACAGTTTTACTTACTTATCATCAATTTATTGGAAATACAATATTATCATATACACACCACGGGTCATCTACGACAACAATAAAAACGTTGATAAGACAGAAATTACATTTATCTCGCGTTCGTCTCGCATAAACATGAGTTAAGTTTCTTTAAGACTGTTCTACTGATTAGTCGTGCATTTTAAATTGATAATTAGAATAAATTCAATAAATACCATACAAATTAAAATTAATTAGAATAATAAAAGTGTGCGCAAATAGTTTATAACGTGTGTGAAAAATGGTTCAAAATGTGACGGCTGGAGTTATGCTACAAACAATCCTGTTTCTTGCCAAACAGCAACACGAGAATAGTACAACGGAATTATTACATCACTTACCTGAAGGAATGGAAGCAGCAGGTAATGTAAAAAAAAAAAATAAAAATATAAAATTAATCGAGAAGGTTCTATTATTTTGGTACAAAGTTTAGTGAGATAACAAAAAATGCGCAATACCCGGAAATATGTGTTTTGGTTGGCGCGGAAAGTGTGACGTATAACACAGTTCAAAGATTTACATTTTTTTATTTGTGTTTTCTATATACCCAGATTTAACTGATGTAAAATGTTATGGTGTTTACGGATGTTTCCCTCTGTCGGGGCCATGGACATCCGAACTCCGGCCATTTGGGTATTATCCCAAGAGTCCGGAACAATTAAATGTACGATTTCCGGTTTTCAATCGGAATACACAGAATTTACCAAAATTTATTGATATTAATGATCCGGAGTATGTGCATCATGTGGGGATTAATCCGAACGGGATGATTTATTTGGTGACACATGGTTACCTTGAGACTGGTACACGACCCTGGATTCAGCGCATGGTTGATGCCCTACTAGAACAGGATAAACATGGTACGGCAAGTGTTATTGTTATTGATTGGGGTGATGGTTCAGCGCCACCGTATACCCAATCTGTTGGCAATTGCCGCCTAGCTGGTGCTATTACGGCGCACATACTGCATTTAGTGAAAGAGGAGTTGCAAATAAAAAATATGGATAAAGTGCATTTAATTGGTCACTCATTGGGTGCACATTTATGTGGATATGCGGGATATACATTACAACGTGACTTTAATCTCACAGTCGGTCGGATAACTGGATTAGATCCAGCCGAACCTTTATTCCGTGACACAGATCCTATTGTGCGGCTAGATCGAACCGATGCCAAATTCGTTGATATTATTCACACCGATGCAAAACCATTTTACGATGCTGGACTTGGTATGACCCAAGCTATAGGACACGTTGATTTCTATCCAAATGGTGGATATGAGCAGCCTGGATGTGCTGCGCCGATCGAAGATCATATTGAACAGGAGAAGGGGTCATTTTTCTGGGGCGTACAGCAATTCGTCAGCTGCAACCATTTACGAAGCTACCAGTTCTTTACCGAGAGTATTTATCAACGGTGCCCTTTTATGGCGATTAGCTGCGAGTCGTACGAAAAATTTAAACGTGGCGAATGTTTCAAGTGTGGCGGAAATGGGGGACATACGTGCATTAGTTTTGGTTTTGATGCGCACAAAAGTTATCGCCATCATATACAGCAAGGTCTAATTCAGACGAGTGCACCGATTAAGGCATATCTAATGACAAATCCTGTAACACCATTCTGTCGCAATCACTATCGTCTGTCAATGTTTATCTCGAATTCGACCGAGAGTATTATGCATGGTGGTGAAATTGGTATTATGTCGATCATTGTACATTCGTCGCGGTCGAGTAAAAAAACGGACAAAATTGAGCTGACCGAGACTCCAATACATTATGAACCGGGTCATAATTATACCGTGATATTTCCGGCATCCGAGGCTGGTATACCAAAATTTGCTGAATTCAATTGGGAATACAAAACAAATCCATTGAATCCGTTAACGTGGCGAATTTTAGCATCGCCACGAGTTTATATCGACTACATAATACTTGAGTCGATGGAGCATAAATCGAAGTGAGTACACAGCATGAAATGGAGTCGATATCGATTCACATTATTAATCGTTATATTTTTATAAATTTCAGAGTAAGATTATGTCCGGCTAATGGTAGCCCGGTTGTGAGCGACCAGCCATCGGAATTTAAACAAGAATTTTGTGATTATATTTTACATTTCCCTGATTGAGTGCGCAGCTGCATCAAATTTTCATTTGTTCATTTTGTCAAAAATATTTAATAAATTTCATAGTACACTGTAAAAAAATGTTTTATATTAAAGTAACCAACAATAGGAATGAACAAAGAGATTGTAACACTGCCATCTATCAATGAACACGGAATTAAAAATTATACTAAATTTTGGTCAATTAAGCTTAAATTTTATTGAATATATTTAGGATCAAAAAATCATTTTTAATAAATTAACATTTTTTTACGTGGCTCAAGGCTATTTTTAGCATCCCTGTATATCTTTTTTAACAGGGTGTTTTCTAAAGTAAATATATAATATTTATATAAAAGATATATATAAATTAATAACTTAATTGAAAATGGAATATTTCTTTTATAAAAAAAATTTCTTTCTTCGGTTTTTTTTGGCATATTGCAAACGTCTTTGACTCGTCTCAACTAAATAAAATATGAATTTCATTGGAGGCATGGTATATGATCGGTTAGTGCACGCTCAACAATTAAATCAATTTGGTCTCCGGCGGCCGCTATTAGTGGTACGGTTAGGCAGCAGTCGAAGTCTTGTGTTTTTGTTCCATTCACCTGCGTGTATCGAGTAAGTATCGAATTAGTAAAAGTAGTTAAATCGACTGAATCATCAATACTTACTTGCATAATACGATCGTACGGTTTTAGCACCCCTGTTAGATCAGCTGGTCCACCACTTCGTATCCGGTTAATGAAGACACCTTTTTCGTACAACCCATCAGAAACCGAAAATCCATAATCATCATACACTTTGTCCTTGAACAGGGTAACATGTAGCGTTCGATATTTTCCCTCTCGACTCGCATTCGATATCGAGTCGAGGACCGAAGGTGATCGTGGCCGTCTCTGTATTTGTGCATATATAGCTTGGGGTTGTGGTGAAATTCCTGATGTTTCCATAAAATTAGTTTCGCTTTGGATCCGCGATATTTTCAATTCGACTACATTTTCGTTCAGCTTCTGAAGAAGCTTGGTGGCATGTGACAGTGTTGTTCCTTGAACATTTTCATTATTTATCGCTAGGATTTGGTCACCAATTCGTAATTGGCCCGCCTTTAGTGCTATTCCACCCTCAGTTAAACCACTAATTAGAATCGGTTTCTGTAGATCTTCACTTCCAGCTAATGTAATTCCAAGTGGACCACCATTTGTCTCGAGCCGAACATTAAGAATTTGAGGAAGGCTGTTATTGACGTAAATCGAACTTTCAAGATTTCGCGATGTAAATCTAAAATATTTTGAGATTTTTAAATTGTTTAACAAATATTTTGGCCCATTAAACTTACCCAGGTAGCCTTGGTGGATATTCTATATTATAAAAATCTGGATCACTGTACGGATCCTCATCATTATCTAGTGTTGGAGTTGTGCCAGTTCTGAGAAAAAACATAATAATTTATTTAGCCACCAATTTAATACCAAAAATATCACATATCATATATACTCTAAAATGCGGTTAGCGGTTGCCAATTCGGTCATTCGACTAAAGAATGGACGCCGAATTTGTGCTACAGGTCCATTAACACCGACTCCCTCATTATTTACATGGAAATAATCATGATTACTTGCATTACTATTACTACTACTACCGCTATTTGTGTTCGATGATTTAAAATTTTGGCCATCATCCAGCAGCCGCATATCGTTAAATTTTGTGAGTAACTTGTATTTGCTGTCATCCGAATTGCTACCACTTTCCAAATTATACAGGTTATTACGTTGTTGGGCATCGAATAAAAAGTCGGGAAGACAATTCCTTTTTATCGTTAGGGTTGTGTAATCATTTTTATTCTCTTTCAGAAGGGAGTCAATATTAAAATGCTGTAGGGGAAGCGAATCGACCGCTAATAAAATATCGCCGGAACGTAACGAACCAGTTCGATGTGCTGGGCTGCCTGGTTTAACTTCAGTGATTATAAATGAACCATGATTACTGCCATTCACCGTTATTCCCAGGCCATGTTTATAATTTTTGGCTAATTTTACGTTGAACACGCCACTCGACGGTATCACCGAATCGATAATATCGAACTCAATTTGCAATTCAACCCAATTTGTGGCCTGATGTGTTTGTGTCGATTTTGCGCCTAAATCTCCTAAAATTTGTCTAATTGTAGTCGGATCAAGGCTAAATAGTTTGTTTACGCTTAATAGTCGATCCCCCTTTTGAATACATCCAGACCGTTCAGCCACCGAATCTGTCAGAAGCTGTGATATTATATAACCTCGCCCGCATGCTGAAGGCGGACCCAGGCAAATACCAGAGCCATGTGAACAATCCAAAACAACTTGTACAGTTTCTGAGCGACATAATGCTCCCGGCGCATGTAGTGTGCCACCACTCGAGTCAGGTGGTAGCGATGATTTCCGAGTAAATTTTCGTGCTCGCTGAACCGTCGTCGTTTTACGCGAATCAATTGTGTTGTATCCGTATTTCGGGCTGTTGCATTGCAGGCCTGAAATTGTAATATTTTCGGGAATTTGAAAATTAATAAAAATGTATCGAACTTGACAATTTTTTTTAAATTTATACAATTTTTAAAATTTATAGAATTTGTAGAAATTGACTAAATTTGTTTTTTTTTTAATTTAAAGAATTTATCAAATTTTCAGAATTTATTCAAATTGTAAAATTCAATGAAATTTTGAAATTTATAGAATTCATAGAATTTATAAAGATGATACAGCTTCTAGAATTTGTTGAATTTAGGGAATTTGCTATTTTAAGGACTTTATAGAATTTTCACAATAAATTTATAGGATTTTTGAAATTTATAGAACTTATAAAATTTATAGAATTGATTTTATTTAGAGAATTTTTGGAATTTATAAATTTATTGAATACATCAAATTTATTTGCAAAATTTACTAAATTTGTGGTTTCTTAATATATATAGAGTTTATTGAATCTATAGAATTTATTAAATTTTTCAAATTTACAGAATTAGCTAAATCTGTGGAATTTAAAGAATTTCTGATGGTTATAGAATTCATAGAACTTATAAAATTTACATAATGTTTAAAACTGATATAGTTTGTAAAATTGATCGAATTTAAGGAATTTAAGGAGTTTGTAGCATTAATAGAATTTAAGGACTCAAGAAAATTTGTAAAACTTATAGAATTTTTAAACTCTATATAATTTGTGGGATTTATCCAATTTTCTTGAAAACAATTATAAAATTGATAGAATTGAATTAATTTACGGAATTTGGACAATTTAAAAATTTTATAGAATATATCGGGTTTATAGAATTTAATAAATTTACCGAATTCTCAGAATTTACTAAATTTGGGTTTTTAAATTATAGAATTTGAGGGATTTATCGAATTTACTGAACTGGAAGAATCTATCGAATTTCTAAATTTTATAGAATTCATAGAACTTATAACATTTACAGAATGTACAAAATTAGTACAGTTGTAGGGTTGTTCGAATTTAAGGAATTTAAATAGTTTGTAGGAAAAGATTAAGAAATATATGAAATTTGTAAAATTTATAGAATTTTTAGATTTTACATAATTTGTGGAATTTATCCAATTTTCAGGATTTATAGAATTTATTCAATTTAAAGGCTTTAAATAAATTATAAAATTTATAGAATTGAATAATTTGCAGAATTTATAGAATTTAAAGATTTTATAGAATTTATAAAATTTATCGAATTCACAGAATTTATTAAAATTGTGTTTTTTAATTTATCGAATTTGTCGGATTTATATAATTTATCAAATTTATTGAATTTACAGGATTAGCTAAATTTGTTGAATTTAAATAATTTCTGATAGACATAGAATTCATAGAACTTATAAAATTTACAGAATGTTTAAAACTGATATAGTTTGTAGAATTGATCGAATTTAAGAAATTTGTAGCATTAATAGAATTAAGGACTCTATATAATTTGTAGAATTTGTGGGATTTTTCAAATTTTCTGAATTTAAAGAACTCTTTCAATTTACAGCCTTGAAAAAAATTATAAAATTTATAGAATTGAATTAATTTACAGAATTTAGAGAATTTAACGATTTTATAGAATTTATCGAGTTAGTAATAAATTAATACAGTTTGTAGAATTGATTGAATTCAAATAATTTAAGGACTTTATAGCATTTTAAATTTTATAAAATTCGTGGAATTTATTCAATTTTTAGAATTTATAGAACTTATTCAATAGAATTTAATAGGATTTATCCAACTTTCTGAATTTAGAGAACTTATTTAACTCAAAGGCTTTAAAGAAAGAATCAAATTTAATGAATTGATTTTATAGAATTTATTAATTTATCAAATTTATCGAATTCACAGAATTTCATAATTTATCAAATTTATAGAATTTACAAAATTTGCTTAATTTGTGTTTTTTTAAATTTAAAGAATTTACCAAGTTTACAGAATTTATTAAATTTGTAAATCTCAATGAATTTAAGAAATTAATAGAATTTATAAAGATGATTGAATCTGTAACAGCATGAATATAATAATTGGAACTTCATAGAATTTTAAAGATTTTTGTATTCTATAGAATTTGTAGAATTTATTGAATTTTCAGAATTTAAAAAACTTTCGCAATTTAAAGAACTTATAATTTTTATATAATTTATAGAATGGATTGAATAGAGAATTTGCATACAATTTATAGGATTTTTAGAATTCATCAAATTTATCGAATTTATGCAATTTACTATATTTATGTTTTTTTTTTAATTTGTAGAATTGATCGGATTTAGCGAATTTATAGAATTCATTAAATTCGTCAAATTTGCAGAATTTACTGATAAAGGATTTATCAAATTTATAGAATTCTTAGACAGAATGTTTAAAATTGATACAGTTTGTAGAATTGATCGAATTCAAGTAAATTATGGACTTTAAACAATTTAAACAATTCAAACTCATTTATTATCCTTAAAAGCTTTAAAGGAATTATAAAATTTATAGAATTGAATTAATTTACAGAATTTAGAGAATTTAAAGATTTTATAGAATTTATTGGGTTTATAGAATTTAATAAATTTATGCTTTTTTAATTTATAAAATTTATCGGATTTACCGATTTTAAAGAATTTATTATGTTTACATAATTGATTAAATTTATAGAATTTATAAAGATCATAGAATTGGTAGAATTTAGCGAAATTGCGGAATTTGTAGCATTAATAGAATTTAAGGATTTTAAAGAATTTTAAAATTTTATGTAATTTATAGATTTTGTTGAATTTATCGAATTTAAAATACTTACACAATCTAAAGAAGTTAAACTTATAAAATTTAAATAATTTATAGAATTGACTAAATTTAGAGAATTTGTGATATTTGTTAAAATTCATAAAAATATTAAATTCTGCAATTTACTAAATTTTTGTTTTTTTAAATTTGTAAAATTTAGCAAATTTATAGAATTTATCAAATTTATTAAATTTGCAGAACTGACGAAATTAGTAGAATTTAAAGAATTGAATTTATAGAATTCATATAACTTAATTTATGGAATTTAATTACTTTATAGAATTTGTAAAATTTATAGAATTTTTAGATTTTCTAAAATTTGTGGAATTTTCAGAAATTAGATATAATTCTCAAGGATTTATAGAATTGAATTTATTTACAGAATTTAGAGATTTTATAGGATTTATCGGGGTTCATAAAGTTTATCAAATTTACCGAATTCACAGAATTTACTAAATTGTAATTTTTGTATCTATAGTTATTCTATATTTATGAATTAATGAATTTATAAAGTTTACAGAATTGATTAAATTTGTAAATTCCATGAATTTACGAAATTTATAGAATTCAAAGAATAGAATAGTGGATGACAGAGTTTGTAGGATTTATTGAAATTAGGGAATTTGTAGCATTAAAAGAATTTAAGGACTTTAAAGAATTTTAAAATTTTATGTAATTTATAGAATTTGTCGGAATTCGCTAAAATTGTTAGAATTCATCAAATTTATTGAATTTGTAGAATTTACTAAATTTGTTGAATTTGAAGAATTTCTGAAATTTATGGAATTCATAGAACTTATAAAATTTACAGAATTTATAAAATTGATAGAGTTTGTAGAATTAATCGAACTTAAGGAATTTAAGGACTTTATGAAATTTATAGAATTTTATAAAATTTGTGAAATTTTCAGAAGTTAGAGAACTTGTAAGATTTATAGAATTGAATTAATTTACAGAATTCAGAGATTTTAGAGGATTTATCGGGTTTATAGAGATCAAACTTATCGAATTCACAGAATTTACTAAATTTGTGATTTTTTAATCTATAGAATTTGTTGAATTTATCGAATTTATCAAATTTATTTTGTAGAATTTGATGAATCTATAAAAAATTTAAAATTCATAGAATTTACAAAATTTATTAAATGTATATAAAATTATTAAAGTTTGTAGAATTTATAGAATTGACCGAACTTACGGAATATATAAAATTTAAGGAATTTTATAGAATTTGAAGAACTTATATCATTGTTAGAATTTAAAGAACGAATTTATGGAATTTATCTAATTTAACGAATTGATCGAGTTTATCATGCATATTGAATTTATTGACATTATTTAATAAAAGATGTATATGTCGTTTTGAAGGCAGTTCCAACCAACAATGAGTTGATTTAAAAAAATTTAAAAACTCTTCTAAATTGTGTTGATGATGAGGATCGCTGCATGCCTAAATGAACATTTCATCGAATTTTGTGCGTATTATCCACTCATTGAAAAACCAAAATACATCGCTAATAGTTAGAAAAAAAACATAATTTTCGTGTTTTCATGTTCATTTTCCAACCACGTGATCTATTTTTGGGACAGTTTACAAAAAAAAAAAAGTAAATAAATAAATTTTTTATACACGCGCTTTTGTTGGTGTATATGATTTCGTGTCTTTTATTTTGATACAAACAGCTGCAAATGGTAAACTAAAATTTTCTTCTTCTCTGCGCTCATTTTACATACATATAAACATACGTACATAATAAAACGGATGTGTGACACTTTGTTATATTTGGTTATTTATTTATTATTATTATTTTTCCAAAAAGGAAAAAAACGAAAAAAAATTAATTTTCCCTATAAATAATTATTTTATTAAAAAATATTTTCACAAATCTGTCTGTCTCTCTGCGCGATGCTGCATGTCAACATCATCACAGTTCGTGTATAGGAAAAAATAGATTGTATTACACACACACACAGTATGCTTACTCGTATTTCTATTTTTTGCAAGTTTTTAATACACAAAATTGAAATGGAAAATATGGTTTTCATTTAATCAACAGGAAAATAAAACAAAAAACACTTAATTTGTCTCCATACACAACATCTTTTAATATTTTTATGTACACAATTTTTTAATTTTTATTTTAATTAAGGCTAATGACCCCAATTCTTATTTTGGTGTTCGGTTAAATACTCGTCATACCAAAGGCCCGCAAGCATACATATATAATGATGCACTCTCTGGGGACAGATTATGATGTGTGAATGATTTTACATAACATACTGTGTTTGGTATTTAAAGGTGTTTATGATCTTGACTAACATAATTTATATAATGGCGCCAAAATAATACCGAAGTAAATAATAAGGTCATTGTTCCGAAACTCGTATTACAAAATTTTTTTAAATGTTAACGCGTATAAATCAACAAATATTTTAAATTCTAAATGGGAATATATTTTTATGGTAGACATATGTCATAATTTCTAAGATGAATGCATGTCACGTTAACTATGAAGTACCTATTTATATACGAGAATAACGGTGTTTGATCATAATTTATTGTATACATTTTGATGCAGGGGGCCCACGCTTTACCGCTTTAAAATTATTAGTAACTTTTCATAATATTATTGGGTTTCAATTAATTTGACCTCATATTTCGTCGTTTCGTGACAATTCATCAAGACGCCACTATACTCGTATACATACTTCTTAAGTGTATTTTAAATATATCATAATTACTCATTAAAAATTTTGTAGTTTTTAGTTTTGATCATATTCAGTTAGCAGAAAACGGGAATATTTTCTTTGTCTTTGTTTCAAAAAAATTCGGGGTAGGCTGTGTCTTCTACACGGCCGTAGGTGTTTTCCGTGATAACGTTTATAAGAGGTGCGAGAAATGGCACGATGTATGGGTTTGTTAAAATAAATTTCTTTTTTATTAGCATCATGAAATGAGGGTACAGTGATTGTTTGCAAACGATTAAGTACTGGGCGAT
Organism: Tipula helvola; assembly: GCA_963556165.1. Lineage (NCBI taxonomy): Eukaryota > Metazoa > Arthropoda > Insecta > Diptera > Tipulidae > Tipula > Tipula helvola. The sequence continues at coordinate 347,092,317 of OY744483.1, read as the reverse complement.
GGTATGAGAAGTACGATATAAAGCGCAGGGTCTCAGCGAAGATGTGCTTGATGAATGTGAGTTCCGCAGACAAGGTGCCTCCCAAAGTCGTAGAGGCTAGTGTGGTGGATACGCAGTCTAGGTTAAATATATATCAGAGTCCTCACTGACATAATATGACCTATCAGATATTATCAGATCAGGCATTCTCCCTTTATAGTGCTCCCTAGCATTGTAAATCGCCACTTTATAGATCTAAATTTTATTTAAAATTTATGTGAAAATTAATTATTTTAATTTACAATAAATTATCTGCCACAGTTTCTTTACGCACAAATTAGCACTAGAATTGCTCCGATCAGATGAGGCATGAGGGGTTGTCTCGCTACAGTGATCTCAAGCATTGTAAATCGCTATTTTGTAGTTTGTAATTTTAATTTAAATTTATGTGGAAATTAATTATTTTAATTAACAATAAGTTATCTGCCACAGTTTCTATAGGCACAAATTGACACCAGAATTACTCCGGTTAGATAAATGATTCTCATGGTTGGTTTTAAATCGCTGTTTTGTACTTTGTAATTTTAATTAAAATTAATGTGGTGATTAATTATTTTAATATAAAATAAATTATCTGCCACAGTATTATTAAGCATAAATTAATAACTGAATTGCTCCGATCTGATGAGGCATTCTCTTGCTATAGTGCCATCAATCTCTATAAATCTCTATTTTGTAGTTTGAATTTTTAATTAAAATTTATGTGGAGATTAATTAATTTAATTTAAAATTAATTAGCTACCACTGGTTTTTTACGCAAAAATTGACACCATCGGATCTCCGATTGGATGAGCCGTTCTCTCGCTGCACTGGTTGAAGCATTTAAATCGGCCGAAATCAGAGGTTCGCGGCGCGGGTTCCTGTGCCGCCCGATGACGTCATTGCGAAAATATTATGCGTGACACATAAACCCGAAGGACCAATCTAAGCAATCATATCTTTAAATTAAAAGTAGTGCTTATAGTTGATGAGCAATTGCCCCCGACCAAGGGCTAAACTACAATCGCTATTTTCTAGTTTGAATTTTTAATTAAAATTTATATGACGGTTAATTAATTTACTTGAAAATTAATTAGCTACCACTGGTTTTTTACGCAAAAATTGACACCATCGGATCTCCGATTGGATGAGCCGTTCTCTCGCTACACTGGTTGAAGCATTTAAATGTGCCGAAATCAGAGGTTCGCGGCGCGGGTTCCTGTGCCGCCCGATGACATCATTGCAAAAATATTATGCGTGACACATATACCCGAAGGGCCAATCTACATAAGCAATCATATCTTTAAGTTAAAATTAGTGCTTATAGTTGATGAGTAATTGCCCCCGACCAAGGGCTAAACTACAATCATTATTTTCTAGTTTGAATTTTTAATTAAAATTTATGTGATGTGTAATTAATTTAATTTAAAATAAATTAACCACCACTGGTTTTTTACGCAAAAATTGACAACATCTGATCTCCGATCGGATGGGCCATTCTCTCGCTACCCTGGTTCAAGCATTTAAATCGGTCGAAATCATAGGTTCGCGGCGCGGGTTCCTTTGCCGCCGGATGACGTCATTGCAATAATATTATGCGTGACACATAAAGCCGAATGACCAATCTAAGCAATCATATCTTTAAATTAAAGGTAATGCTTATACACTCCCGAGCAACTGAATCGACTTAAACCTTAAGCGCTCACATAAGGGCGATTTTTGTTAGAACGGTCAAACCGATTTTCATAAGACATTATTTTTTTGAAAGCCTGATATTTTTGCTTTAAAATGACGCTATTTTTATGAAAATTGGTTTAGTACTTTTTTTTGTAATGAATGAAAACGCAACCAAAATTGATGATTAAGCAAAAAATATTGGGTGTGTTTAAAATTAAATTACAACAAAAAACTCAAGCAAAACAAAAATAATTTTATTGGTTAATAATAAGTATGGCCCCCCTTGCGTCTACAACGGTTTGCATGCGGTTCCCCATTGACATTATTAAGGTTTTGACAAATACTTGGGGGATCGCACCCCACTCCTCCTCTAACGCAATCTTCAGGTCACTGATGTTAGATGGTACCGGATTTCTAGCTCGGGCCCTCCATTTTAGTTCGTCCCATAAATGCTCAATTGGATTCATGTCTGGACTGAGTGCTGGCCACCTCATCGTCTCGAGTCCGACCTCATCCAAGAACTGTCGAGTGGTTCGAGCTGTGTGACACCGGGCATTGTCATGCATCAATATGAAATCTTCCCCTATATATCCTGCATAGGGCACTACATGATCCAAGAGAATGCCCTCGATATATCGTTCAGCGGTCAGACCTCCTTCACGGCCTCCACCAGGTACGAAAACAAGATCTGTTTTTCCCTCAAACGATATGCCAGCCCACACCATACACGAACCGCCGCCGTATGAGACTTTCAGCAAAACAGCACTGCGAAAATCGCTCTCCTGGACGCCGGTAGACCCGGTCTTTCATATCACTACCATGGAGACATATTCTGCACTCGTCAGTAAATAGAACGGACGTCCATTGCTCGATGTTCCAATTGATGTGTTCGCGAGCAAATTCCAAGTCGCTGTTTGCGGTGGCGTGTTGTCAATTTTGGGCCTCTAGCGGGCCGTCTTGGAGTGAGGTTGGCTTCCTTTAAGCGTCTTCTTACTGTCCATTGACTAACAGCTACATCTCGAACTTGTCTTAGCTCCTGCTGCACATCGACGCCCGTGAGATGGCGATTTCGCAGTGAAGTTAGGACGATAAATCGATCGTCCCTCTCTGATGTACACCGAAACCGGCTGGTTTGTGGTCTTCGATTGAAGGTACCAGTTTCCTGCAACCGTCTGAATACTCTTGAGACAGCAGATTGGCTCATGTTAAGCTGACGAGCGACTTCTTGTTGATTGCGTCCTTCTTGCAATAAAGCAACAACTTGTGCGGATTTTTCTGGAGTGGTATCCATGATTTTAAGGAAACAATGAATTAAACTGGTAGAGATTTGTTCAGGTTAACGTCTGACTCATAAGTGACGACAAATATCGGTCAACGTGGCATTATACAGGAGATTGCATCACGTCAATTGTTTTCACCGAAACATCGCATTTTGCTAAGACTGCTTTAATTTGAAAAGTACTGTATGGATTTTAATGATAAAGGTATCCTTGAAAAGATAAAATACTAGGCTGTCAAAAGAAGGTTGTTTTTTGAAAAGCGATCCAGTCATTTTAAAAAAATATGCGTTTTGATCGTCTAGTCGATTCAGTTGCTCGGGAGTTTAGTTGATGAGTAATTGCCCTCGACCAAGGGCTAAATTTCGGGTCAGTTTTCTGAACATGCGGTGTAAAACGTTATCACGTCAAAATTGATTAATGGATGCGGTTCTGAACGATCATTGGAGATAAATTAATCATTTTATAGATCGGGGTTGTGATTGTAGTAGTCGTGATGAAATTATATCAAACGTTAGCAAAATGCTACGTTATATGTAAGAAAAACATCTCTTTCTGAAACTTAATTCAAAATTGTGTGAAACCTTGGTTAAATATGACACATTTGATTGAAATTAGAGTAAAGTGTCAGAAGTGTTAAAATAAATTATTTTTAGGAGTTCACAAGTTTAAATAAATTTAAAGGTATCGAAAAGTACTCATTTGGGTGGGTATAACCCCTACTTTTCCAGAAGTGAGTCTTTTTTAGGATGGTTGATGTGATTATGACCCGATCGTGTTCTAGCAAAACTGCAAAAGGCACGAGCACACAAATCCTCCATCGTTAGTCAGATGAAATACTTGAAGATTAGCACTTGCGAACACATTAGGAAATTGGAACATAAGTGTTCTCGATCGCATACCGAATAAATATTCGATATAAACTAAGAACGCGTTCGTCTAAATTTATCTACAGAACATATAACTACAAATAGTTCCAATATTAATCCGGTGATCACTTGATCGTGTACCAAATTTATTAAATGAAATGTATTTCTGTCATATTTCCTAAATTGGGAAATTCAATTAAAAACCTCTCAAAACATATTTTTAATTTTTTTTTTTTAAATATAATATCTGTCACAAAAAAACCTTTTCAATCAAAAAATAATAATTTCGGAAATTACTAAATCGAAAACCGCGCCACACATATACTATATACTTAAACAAAACAAATCCTATTTATAGTTTACATAATTATAGTTTTTTTTAGTGACAAGAATAATTTTCATTAATCATCAAATTTTTTTTTGTTTTTACAGACAGCATCGCACACACAAAAATTGATAATTTGATGTGTGTCAAACTAAATATAGAATTTCAAAATATATTATGTGATGATAATTGAATTGTCGCTTACCTCGTCGAAATTGCATTGCATAGGCGGGCAATATTTGTAAAGTCGTATATCCAAGCGGTGATGTATTATCCAATATCGCGGTGACATCTTCCGGCGTGTACGATGTATTTTCAATCACTGTTTCATCCACCGACAGTATTTGATCACCAATCGATAGAGCACCACATCGATCCGCCAAACTAGCTGGCAATATACTTGCTATATACACGCCGGCCAGTGTAACTTCATCCATTTTCAAGTGTTCCAGATTATGTAGATTTGTGTAGTTACTTAGTATCAAACCCAGTTTGTCATTCATCGGCCGCTCGATTTCTATTAATAGTGGGCCAACAGCAAAATCGCCGGTTAGCATTACCGAAGCATCATACTCTATTGTTAGGTTTGTATAGCCCGATGAATGGCCAGATTTTAGAATTTGTTGTGCATCCGCCAGTGTTTTGTTGAGCAGCGAAACATTATCGACTCGCAATAATCGGTCACCTGGCCGTATTCGACCAGTTTTAAATACAGGCCCGTGTGGACGAACATTTGTCACGATTAATGGATATTCGCCACCACCGCGTAACGTTAGGCCAAGGCATCCTTGTTCACGTTCCACTGTGATTTGTGCCAATTTTGACGTGACACACAAACTACTTTGTGAAACTGAAAATGTGTAAATAAACAGTTTAGTCAAAAATTCCACCACAATAGGCATGAATCATCAATATATACTCACTTATTTCGGGTAACGGATATTCAATCTCGATAACTGCTGGCCCCTCACCATGGGTCAATACACTGTGTACATGATTATTTGCCAATCCGATTGTTGAAATCCCATCGATTTGAAGAATCCGATCGCCGGGTAATAAAAAATCAGCTGCCGGTCCATAAATATTTAATGAATTGATAACGGGCGGATATGAAAGATCGGTTCGGTCTAAAAATATAACACGCAACGAAAATATAATTTCATTAATAAAAATTCTTCTCGTCGAGTAACGTTTTCTTGCAACTGAATTTATAATATTTTAGATTTAAACAAAAAGCCAAAAAAAAAAAAAAAAAATTGTTCGTCAGACAAAATAAAAACAATTTCATTTTTGAAAATTTTCAATAAATTTTCCATTTTTCACAATCGTCAGACACACGGTAACAACAGATCACATAGCGCCCAATTTGTTTAAAATATTTCGGATGGAAATAATAAATTTTCTACACATATTTTTTGACCTTGACTACGCGGCCGACTCGTTATGAAATCGTCATTGTCTGGCTATGATACAATTAGATAAATAAAAAAAAAAATAAATCATGAATGTATGATTCGCGCAAATATACGAGTCTATGCATTGCCAAGAAATTCAAATATTATGAAAGATATTCGAGGTGATCGGCAGTTGGTATACGATTAGCCAATGCCTAAATTATGCAAGATTTAAGTGTATGTTGTACGGAAATTGGTCATAAAATTATCTATCATCAATCAAGAGATCTGTCAACATTTGCATCTAACATCAATTTTTATGTTTTGTGTAAATTCCACTTAAAATTTTGCCCCCATCCATATTACTTATATGAATATAACAGTTGTCGTTCATCTCATTTATAATAAATAAGTCGACAGAGGTTAATTGCGGGTTTTCAGAATGTTTACCATTTCTATAAATAGTCGCCTCTATTCTAAAATCCATATGAATATTTAATTGGGCAACTATTTGAAATATCGGGCTAATTCTTCGTTTCTTCACATCATACTTTTGCTCCTTACATCATTTTATAATTAAGAACTGATAAAAGCTTTTAACAGCTTTAATATGTATATTAGAAAGCTCGGTTTAGAAATCATGTTGTGCGACTGTGGTTGAATCCTCACCTAGTGTTGGATATAGAGAATTCTTCTGTCAAACAACTATAGTTCTTAATATTAGTCCATATGATCGATGGGCTGTTGATGTCCACCTATTGTGACAAAGTGTCAGGAAACTAATGAGAACAAATTCAACATTATCTTACAAAGCGTGCGAGGCCGAAACCATTATCTAAGTTATATACGAGTTTGAGCCGCTGATGGTACGTTGAAGGTACTATAACAGAGGAATTCGAATGAAATGAGAACTGAATTTCACTTTTTTTTTTTAACAATTTGAATACCAAGTCGTATTAATTATGTTGTAAATTAAATTATATGTCGTCTGAAAACATTGTATAAACCTAAACATAATTAAATTAAATTTAACTTTTCAAGTAAATTTTGCTACTGTGCGCTACTAGCACATAAATAAATGTGCGCGCTGCGGCACATATATTTTTTATGTTGTAGAAATTGTGTGCTAAATGAGGCGTAACAAATATTTTCCTCTAATTTATAAAAAAACCGAGCGTCACTGGGTGGTCAAATTATTTTGTTTTTTACTTTATGTTTATGATAATTAAATTATTATAGAAACCTTGATTTTATTTATAAATCTCGCGTGGTTTGAAAAGGGCTAATAAATTTAAAAAAAAAGTTTCTTTGTCTCTTATATGGGAAAGTGCCTAAGATAATGCAAGTTTTTGACTCAATACAAATTCACACAAGAAGTTTTACAATTTAATTTAGAAGAAAAATAAATAATTTGTTTGTCAAATAAAGTTAATTAAATAATAAATTATTATTAATATTAAATCAGGCAAATATTATAAAATTTAACCGAAAAATATTTCTACAAGATAATGCCTCACGCAATTTATTTTTTTGTGTTATGTAAAATCGGCTATATTTTTTGAAATGTCAGTCTCAGTGTTTTTGTGAGAAAGGAAGAACGCATTTCGATAGAAGTTGGTTGTAAGTACGATATTTTTACATAAATTTAGTAATTATCGCCGTAATTAGAAATTGTTTAGCGGCTTATTGCAATGCTTATGACATTTGTTTATTATTATTGATAAATTTTATGTTTGGTGTAATTTAATTAAAATTTTGAATGATTGAATGCTTCATTACACCATTTTGTGAAAAATATTTCTACAAGATAATGCCTCACACGATTTATTTTTGGTG